>JBBBDQ010001462.1:6880000-7022500 GCA_037127315.1 Ascarosepion bandense | reverse complement strand
CTGCATATTATAAAATAAGGATAAAAATAGAAGGAAAATAAACTTAAGAGCAATAAGATATCGGTTTTCTATTCTACGGCCTTCTTTGCCGATAATCGGGCCAGTATATTTGAAATGGTTTACGACTTAAAGTTCCTGATTGTGTACTTTTGTTTATCTTTGTCGGGTGTGGGATTGTCATGAAATATGTACATTTTGTTATGGAGCTTAGGAATCTGTCAACAAATGAAAAACTATTAAGTTTTGACAAATTGCCTTGAAAGTCGGTAATCTAATCCGGGCCTGTTTTTGTTATAGGGAGAGGAATTTATAGCTCTTATCTAATCTTAATCCCACGTGACACTAATAGGTCAATTAATTAAAAAATATTTACAAAGGTAGATAGCTAAGGTGATGAATGTTACTGCAAAAGATGTTGTTGACGTTAGTCAACATGGCGGAACCTGTGATTGTATTTCTGGTGGTGTTGGAACGAGGGTGCTATTGGAGGCAGTGGTGAACGATGACCAGAACGGGGGCGGTTTCCAAGTCGCGGACCGATCGACGAGGATCATGAAGGCGACAGAAGAAAATCCTGTCTGATGACAGAGAAATGATTGATTTGAATGCAAGTGAATGACGTCTAATGAAAGGAGAGATTCTGGGGACGCACAACGTTTTTCTAGGATTGAATGTAGACGTTGTTTATGCAGATAAATCTTATTTTTAGTCAGAATGATGTTGACGATAATAACGACAAACTTGATCCCCACCGAGTACCTCCATGAATATGATTATATATTATATATAATATTACTTCAAACAGTAGATAATCATATTTGAAAAAAGAGCCTATCCACTAAATGATAACGTTTAATGTAATAAAGTCAGATAAAAAAATAAAACCATTGATCATATATATATATATATATATGGAACACACACACACACACACACACACACACACACACACACACATATATATATATATATATATATATATATATATATATCCTCTAGGATCTTTCTTTCTTGTTTTCCTCTTGGCTTTTATTTCTTCTGTGTCTTTCTATTTCCTCTTTTTTCCCTTTTTTATTTATTTATTTTTTTTTTTTTTGCTTTCTCATCTTTTCTGCCTTCTTCCTTTTACCCCTCTTTTTTTAATATCTTCTTAACTCGTACAAAAATATTTCCAAAAATAAAAAAGTTAGTTTATCTAAATTTTCCTTTAAAAATAACGTTTATTACCATCATTATTAACTACCTGATGAGACATTGTTCTTTCAATGTTGAAACAAAATGTACAATTATGTAGTAGATTGTAGTTTGTACATGTTCTAAAGTATAATTTATAATAAATATTATATATATATATATATATATATATATATATGAAAAGCAATCTGAGTCTGTGTGACTGTTTCCTATGCACGACTACATTTTTTAAGCTACGCCATTCAAACTTTCTAGAGACACATATCTACAGAGAAGCCAGTTCGACACATACTTTTTGGGTTTAAGTTCAGCAAATTTTCCCTTTCGTACTTTTTGGCCAATGCACACGATTGTTTACATTTGCTCCGTAAAACGTCTATGATCTGAGATGGTTGCTGAATTACGTCACAGAAATCAAATCCCACATGTCAAACGCGACGAAAATATTTTTTTATTAAAAAAAAAATGAGCCTTTATATTTAATTTTTATTCCGGCGTTTTACGGCACAGAAATCAAATCACACGTGTCAAACGCGAATAGAATATTTTTTATTAAAAAAAAAGTCTTTATATTTAATTTTTATTCCGACGTTTTAAAAATTCATTTGGTCAACAAAAAAATGTAAATATTTTTTTCAAACAAAAACAAAATATGTAAAATAAAAAGTGGCATCTTCTACTATCAAAATGTCTTGATTTGCACGGGCAACACCGTGCTATGATGCTAGCATATATATATATATATATATATATATATATATATATATATAAAGAAAGAAAGAGAAATTTAAGATAGTCTATATTTACGGAGGAAATAGCTCTATATCATGAATAGAGTCTATTTTTACAGATAAAACACATTTGGTTTTAAGCACAGTTTCCACTCGATTATACATATTTTTTAATTTAATTTTTTAATTTTTTTTCTAATCTATTATATTAGTCCCAATGAATTTATATCTACGTGTTGTATTTTTAAATGTCCTCTGATCTGAGCTTTTTGAATAATTCTTATGTTTGTGTATGTGATTTAGTCATTTTTTTTTAAATGCCAAAGGATTTAGTTTTATGCAAAGTTACGAACAAATATATCTATCTACAATTCATTCCCGGTCAAAGTTTAAATTTTCTATTTCTATTTCTTCCCCCACTGTGCATTTTCTCACTTTTTCCATCATTGTTAAGCTCAGATGTCGCGTCACCGATGTCTGTATATGCTTATACTTTACTTCCTACCTAAATTTATGGCCAATTTCTCCTTGAGCTGTTTTTCATTGGCTCTTTCCTCTTGTTTTTTTCTTTCTTTCTCTCTTATTTTCCTTTTTGTTTTTTATTTCCTCTGTGTCATTCGCTTCCCCTTTTTTGATTTCTCTTTTTGTATTCTCCTCTTTCCTATCCTCTTTACCTCGTATGATAAATTTTGCCAATAAAAGGAAGTTATTTTTCATAAATTATCTTTAAAAAATAACGTTTATTACCATCATTAATAACTGCCTGATGAAACATTGTTCTTTCAAAGTCGAAACAAAATATGTATATCGTGTGTTTACATAATATATAACAGGCTTGTATAACAGTTTTACATTCTAAATAGCACGTATAAGTCCGCTTTCTTTCATCGAGTGCCCGTATCTCAGCGGTAGAAACGCCGACTGATGTCAATTCGTTCGGGTTTCAATCCTGGCTAGAAGCAATCGGATGTTTACTCGTACTGATGATTTGCGAAACAGGTCTATCCGCGGATATATATATATATATATATATATATATATATATATATATATATAATTATGACAGACAATTTGAATAATTTTTATCTAGTAATTTACTGACAGAAAGGTATACTAGGTAAGCATTCTTTTGTCATAAAGTGCTCGATATTGAAATAGGGATAGAGAATTAATAAAATTAATGTGAAAAAGTTTATCATTTAACTTTTATTTCAGTTATGCCGACTTCTAAATTTCGTGAGGATATTATTGTGATGCCTTCACTCTAGGTTGTTTTTGTTTTCTGCTTCCAAATTTTTTGTATTTATATGAAATTTGATATAATATTTGTGTATATATATATATATTACTTCTCGAAAGTGAAAAAAATGTTCTGGTACTGTAAACAACATATATGAATGATGGCAGGGTACGATATTCTTATTTCTACCATCAATGATTATATTCGTGTGCTTGTAAGGCTTGCTGTAAACTATCAGATTTTGAATATATTTCTGTCATCACATATTTAATCACTCACTTTCCTCACTCTCTCTCTCTCTCTCTATATATATATATATATATATATATATATATATATCTGTTTGATAATGGTCACCGATCCTGAAGTGATCATATCTATCTATCTATCTCAGTCTGTTCATATCTATCTATCTATCTATCTATCTATCTATCTATCTATCTATCTATCTCAGTCTGTTCATATCTATCTATCTATCTATCTATCTCTATCTATCATATCTATCTATCTATCTATCTATCTATCTATCTATCTATCTATCTATCTGTTCATCTATCTATCCCTATCCTGTTCATATCTATCTATCTATCTATCTATCTATCTATCCCTATCTATCTATCTATCTATCTATCTATCTATCTATCTATCCCAGCCTGTTCATATATTCTATCTATCTATCTATCTATCTATCTATCTATCTATCTATCTATCTATCTATGGCTGTTTGTTCATTCCTTCTTTGCCTCCAGGGAAATATACGCCTGTGCAGGTAAAGATTTCTAGCGAGATTTCTTTGCCGGAATTTCACGAATTCGTAATGCATCACGCGCTGGAGCATTGTTTTGATGAAAAAGTCCGGTCTTTTCCCCCGAACCTATTTTCATAATAGACACTTCCATATAAACATACACTTCCTCCATCATCGTGCGCATTTCGCCTTTCATTGAGCGACCTACACCATTGAAAATAGCTCGATTTATTCATAACATATTCACTTTAATAGAGTCAAACTTTCATATAAAATTGTATCATAATCCGTTGTGCCAGATTGCTATAAAACATTTTCTGTCGCCAATATGAAAAGAACAGGTACAATGTCCTCTACTACTCGGCAACCAATGCGTCATCTCGTCTGCGACACAAGATAATGAAACTTGGAAAATAAGACGAACTCTATGTTCGTTGTGATACAGTGGATATCGACTCAAAACAAGAGATCAGGGTGCCGAGTTCGAATTCCAGTTGAATTCATTGCATTCACTTACGCACAAATACTCTTGGGAAAGGTATTAATCCGTCTCTTCTCTCCAGTTATGGGTTAAATATTAGGACAGATTGGGTTCTACAGCCTTGGATAGCAACCAGTCTACCGTTAATCTTCTGCCCAGTCAGTCATGTCTCTTTCGAGACATGATCGCCCAAGCGTGTATCACGTATGGCACTTAATTGACTGATTATTCGAATGCTTGACATATTACCCCAGCGACATGCCGTAGTCATTCCGGGAATAAATTGTTACGTCTTAATATCAAAAATTGTATTCTATCAGATTTACATAGTCATTTAGAAATCCACTACAAAATTTGTGATCACTTCCACATTATCACTAACATTCCCACCAGTTTTCCCATGGAGTTTGTATTAAACAGTAAGAAACCAGTATCCCTCATGGCAACAGACATATTGAACTATACGCTAATGCTATCTCATGATGTCTTATACTGTCATATTATGCCTTATGGCGTCGTATTGTGTCTTACGATGTCGTATGCTACCATATTATGCCTAATAAAACTTATGATTTCATATGGCGTTTTATGATGTCTTATGTTGCCATACTATAACTTATAAGCCTTATGATTGCATATGGCGTCTTATAATGTCTTATGTTGCCATACTATAACTTATAAGCCTTATGATTGCATATGGCGTCTTATAATGTCTTATGTTGCCATACTATAACTTATAAGCCTTATGATTGCATATGGCGTCTTATAATGTCTTATGTTGCCATACTATAACTTATAAGCCTTATGATTGCATATGGCGTCTTATAATACCTTATGTAGCCCTACTATAACTTATAAGCCTTATGATTGCATATGGCGTCTTATAATGCCTTATGTTGCCTTACTATAACTTATAAGCCTTATGATTGCATATGGCGTCTTATAATGCCTTATGTAGCCTTACTATAAGTTATAAGCCTTATGATTGCATATGGCGTCTTATAATGTCTTATGTTGCCTTACTATAACTTATAAGCCTTATGATTGCATATGGCGTCTTATAATGCCTTATGTAGCCTTACTATAAGTTATAAGCCTTATGATTGCATATGGCGTCTTATAATGTCTTATGTTGCCTTACTATAACTTATAAGCCTTATGATTGCATATGGCGTCTTATAATGTCTTATGTTGCCATACTATAACTTATAAGCCTTATGATTGCATATGGCGTCTTATAATGCCTTATGTAGCCTTACTATAACTTATAAGCCTTATGATTGCATATGGCGTCTTATAATGCCTTATGTTGCCTTACTATAACTTATAAGCCTTATGATTGCATATGGCGTCTTATAATGCCTTATGTTGCCTTACTATAACTTATAAGCCTTATGATTGCATATGGCGTCTTATGATGTCCTATGCTGCCATATTATGCTTTGTGGGCCTTATGATTGCGTATGGTATCTTATGATATCTTATGAAGACTTATTATACCATAATCCTTATGATATCTATAGCTACATCATGCCTTATTACCCTTATGGTGACTTATTATGCCTTATGATTATTTTGTTGATTTAACAGCCTTGTGATGCAATATAATCTTTCTGACGTGTTATAACCATTATGATGCATTTTGCGGCTGTATTATGCCTTATGATTCAAATGATGTCTTACTAAGCCTATGATACCTTTCCATACTTGATGATTTATACTGCTATATTATGCCTTATGATTTGAATGATGCCTTAAAATGTCTCATGATATATTTTGATCCTTATGATGACTTATTCTAATATGACTCCTTACGATGCCTTAATAAGCTTCGTGATAACTTTTGACACTTTTAATGACTTATACTGCTATATTATGCGCTAACTTGCCATATTATTTTGTATCTATATGAAGTCTGGTATAACTTTAGTATATATATATATATATATATATATATATATATATATATATATATATATATATATACTAGCAGTATAGCCCGTTGCTCGGGTGTAATGAAAGCTTTAATACTAATCCATGGTCATGGAGGTCAGAGTCTTTGACGTTGGCACGAAAGACTAAAAAGCAATAGTTGTTTCCAGTTAAAGCGAAACCGTAGACTGAAAGAAAAATGAATGGATGTAAGTCAAATTTTGATTTCCTGGTATCGCTATCAAATAAGTTTTTTTCGTCGTAAACTGAATTATAAATATATATATATATATATATATATATATATATATATATATATATATATTATCCACTTTCTGCACTATTGTAAGAACTGCAACCATGAAACTTCTGAATACCGTTTCTTATGTCTTTGTCTATGAGCGTATCAAATTTGATTAAAATCGGACCACTCCTTCTATAACCCGATTTTTTCGATTATCGATTTTCGATATTTATCGGGGGTACCTCGAGACGAAACCTAGCTAAGAACACTTGTAGATGCTTATAGTACAACTGTGTAACTTTTCAAGAAAATTGGTTCAGCCGTTTCAGAGTCTATAGGTAACGGACACAAAGACACACAGACACAGACACATACGCATACACACAGAGACAAACTTCCATTTCTAAATAAGTTTATATATATATATATATATATATATATATATATATATATATGCATATTACTTCTCGAAAGTAATAATATCATAATAAGGGGTCATAAAGATCATAATGCATTCCGATCTTTATGATCCCTTGTTATGAGCTTTATGATTTATTATACACATTATGATGCCATTTGATGCTAAATTATGCCTTATAATATATAATATATTCTACATTATGCTTTATGATCCTCAAACTATCTTATAATGCTTTATTATTCTTATGTTGCTTTAAGAGACTTTTGATCCAATTTGATGCCGATGTTCTATGAAGCCATATTATACACTATGATCTTCATAAAGCCTGATTATACCATATAATGCTTTCTGCAAGTATATGCAATCTTTTGATATCCTTATATGTATCATAGTTCTTGACATGCAATTTTTTATCGGATTGTACTTAATGCTGCAATGGTTTACCTTATGAATATCATGATGCCTTTGTAGCGGGCTTCGTTGATAACTTCGATCGCGTCTGGCACAAGGACAATAAATACAAGAATTACTCTGATCGAGCCTCGAGGTTATCTCCAAAATCCACCACAATATTTATATTAAGATTCAACTCGACGTACATAACTATTCTAAATGCATGAAATAAGGAATAGATAGCAATGACGCCAAGGTAACCGGAATAGACATGTATTAACGAGGGCACAAAATTTTGCTTGAGAAAGCAAGTAAATAGAGGAAGAAGTTTTCTCCCTTAGTTTGTTAAGAGACGTAAAATGTTCATTGGAAGAAAGCCAATGAAAGATGATTCTGAGTTGGTTGAGTTCCCATTGGAGTTTGTATTGAGAAAGGTGTGTGCACATGCATGTTTGTGTAAGAAATAAATCCGCACCTCTAATCGCTACCTGCAATTAGTGTGTATGTGTGAGTGAGGAATGCCATGTTCCTAGCCCTTGATGGCTGGGGTCCCATTAAAGCAACACGTGGAATGCGCTACTTATATGGACGCGCGATATGCGTGGGGTGACCAGTCCAAATTGACCAATGACTACCTGCTAACATAACGTGTCTTGCAGATTAAAACACGCATGTTATTTAAAATTCGTAGGGGTGAAAGAGTGAATAATATAATATTTTACAAATATGTGTTGAAATATGGATATGCGTGTGGGTGTGAAATATATGAACGGCACAATATCCCCGTAGATTAGAAAAATTATTTACACCTTATCTTCGTCATCAGTATATTGCTTTGTGTTGTCATATTAGGATTTATGATCCTCATGAAGTCTGATCATACAAAGTTCTTTATGATATCTATTTTTTTAATCGTTTCACACCAAGCAAGGCGTTGCTGCAACTAATGCGCAGGGGGCTACATAAGAGTAAAAGTTTAGGAGGAGAGTCGATCCAGTTATAGGAGGTGTCAGAGAAAGGTCAAGAGATGGGTGGGAACAGGTGTGAAGACAGTTGCGAAGGTAGAGAGAAAGGAAAAGAACAAGATATGCAGGGTGATGTAGAAAGGACTGGAGTCAAGTGGATAAGAGATGGGAATTGACATTGCATTTAAATTCCTGGAGGTTGTAGCCGTCAGGAAAGAAAGTATATGGAAGGAAGTTCCACAGGCGGGAAGTGCGAGAAAAGAAGCTGATGGAGTAGAATTGTCGGCTGCATTTGGTTGATCTAACTGTAAATGGGTGGGACCTTGTTGCCAGTCTGGTTGCACGAGTAAATTCTTGTGGAGGGGGCACCAGTGACTTAAGTTCGTCGAAGCAGAAGCCATGAAAATATTTGAATAGACGGAGGGAAGCCACATCACGCCGGTGAGAAAGTGGCTGCCAAGTTGGGACCTATCACATGACAGATTCTTCTTTGGAGCCTATCGAGAACTCTGAGATGAACAGCGGAGGCGCCTGGCCATATATGACAGCAGTACTCCATGCACGGGCTGATGGTTGATTTGTATGTATGCAAGATGGATTCAGGCGGGAAAACTTCCTGGCCTGATACAGTGACCCAACCTTCTTAGCAGTGGATTTAGCTATTGAATCAATGTAACGATTCCACTTGAGGTTGGAAGATAGGGTAACGCTGAGGAGGCGCAGTATATTGCTTTCAGGGAGACTTGCTTGGTCCATGCTTATGGGGGTCAGTAGAGGTCATCGATTAAAATCTGTCTAATATTATCTATATGGCTATGTTTTTTTTAAAAAATGTTGTTTAATTGAGCTATGATCAGAAATTTGGTCGATAATACAATAATACTCACTCATACAGAGTAAAAAAAACCTTCAGATATTGGAGGCCATCTACATTAAACCAAAACAACCCACACTTAATAAAATCACATTTTAATCTAGTCACAATGCATTACATTGCATTTAGACATTGTTCTGATAATATTTCGGTCTCTCATACGAAGTTACGTCATAGAACCGCATTACAAATTTACAAACTATGTCTGCTATTTGGTGACTGTTATCGTTGCATAGCAATGTTTTATGCCAACACAAGATAAAATCATCTTTGATGGTGGATGTCATTATGTTAACGTCCCTGTAACCTCACTGAAGATGGCTCATGTGAGCCGAAAGCTTAAAAGCAACATAATAAATAAATATCCAAATGTTGGACAATTTTTTTCTTTATTTTCACCAGAAATTAAAGCCAAAATACGATGTTTAGAACGGCTCATGATTAAACATAAAACATTCCTTGTCTGTTATATTTAACAATATATATTTTTAAAAATTATCTGCTTCCTCGATACAATAAATACATATTTGTGTGGACATAATTACTAAAGGCGGTAATGCTTTTTAGGCTGTAGTCTTTTTGAAATTATGTTTTAGAATACAGTTTGATTTAAGAAATTGTAGTATATTATATGGATTAATGTTAAGAAAGTTCTTTCATTTTGGTTTTGTTGGTAAATACTACCAATTAAACGGATTTCGTTGAAGTCACTACAATTTATTAGTATCTGCGTATTACTGGTAATAAATAAACATGTATAGCTGATATTTTTATTTTAAAAATATATATAGTTCTTTGTGTTTGTGTGTGTGTGTGTGTGTGTGTGTGTGTGTGTGTGTGTGTGTGCATGTGTGTTTGTGTGTGTGTGTGTGTGTGTGTGTGTGTGTGTGTGTGTGTGTGTGTGTGTGTGGAGGGAATTACTATTTGTCCATAGCCGGGACCCTAATACGTGCTACTACCCTGGGTCAATTAGAAGGGGGTTCCACATTCCTCAAAACTTCCCGATTAGAAGCCTTGCTGCTGGATCTATTGATGCTTCATGGCAAGGGATTCTCAATTTAGTGAAGTCCTCTTTATTACTTCCGGTAGAAATTAAAAACGTCGGCAATTTAAATATTATCAGTTTGATCAACTGGCATTTTGGATGTTGTTTTTTCGGGGCTTAAGCACATATTGAGCACGGTGGAAAAATTCCCTGTCTTTTTCTTTGTCGATTTCTTTGTCGAGTTTTGCTAAGAAATAAATGAATAAACCCACCCCAATTTCATATGCACTCTGGGCGAGAAGATTTTGTTTCCTCTAACGTTATTCAGCCTTTTTCATTTACATCATTTATGACCCTGACAAAGAGACAGGCAAAAGCAATGATTATTTCCCACTAAAATGAAATGGCTGATTTTTGCATCGATCCCCCATTCATAATTCGTGACGAAATCAATTCACAAAGTCTGGAATTACCCCATGAACGCTGACAGCCGATGGCTGGGCTGTCAAGAAAATGGAGCGAGATCAAACGCCTGCAATATTTCCCATCGGCAAATTTTGTAGAAGAGATTGGTGGTGTTCGTGACAGCCATGTTCACTTCACTCTTTCTCTTATAGAACTGGTAATACCGTTAGCGTTGTGTGAAATAAAAGACATTCAAACCCATTAACGAATGTCTTGAAGTATATTGATTAAGCTCTTTAGTGCCGGAGGTAAAAAGAATTAAGTCAAAGTGAAAGATGATCATAAAGGAAAGGGTAGTTGGTTGGTTAATTTATTGGCTGTTTGGAAAATAATGTCCGATTTTAGAATAAGCCTTTTAATTGTGTTCTATTATATTTTTACGAGTGAAGTCGGTGCTGTCAAAAAAATGACGGCAAAATATTTACATCGATATGCCATCTAAAATGACGGCAACATATATATTGATTTACCTACTCTTAAGTATCTTACATTAAGACAAAATATAATAATTCAAACTCCTGAGCGTGACAGGCGCAGGAGGAATATATATATATATATATATATATATATATATATATATATATATATATATTCGGTCGGGTTCAATCCTGGGGTAAAAGCAGTCAGATGTCTAACCGTACTGATGAGTTGTGATACAGCGAAACAGATCTGTCTGCGGATGACTATATATATATATATATATATATATATACATAAAGAAATACACAACGGTCTTTATTATAATAGAGAATATATATATATTCTTCAAAACATGACGAATTAAGTATTGCAAAAAATAAATAATGAGATATATAAAATAAGAGCAAACACAATTTCGATTTTAAAAATGCTACACTAATAAAAAGTGTAAACAATATATTCAGAAGAAAAGTTCTCGAGAGCGTCGCTATCCAGCACTACCAAAACATCAATTTGCGCCCCGGATCTCACCTTTACTTATGAAATATATATATATATATATATATATATATATATATATATATATATATAGATAGATTGATTGATTGATTGATTGATTGATTGATTACTTAGTTTTTGGTCATAATAAAATTAGACCAGTGCGCATTTGTATTAAAAAGTGTTCAATAAAATTACATTGTAGAACTTTTTAATTTTACATTTGTAAACGAGTTATTACGCGACCCTGGTTTCTACCATGAGTGGTGTCTTCAGGCGATTTTCATTAACTGATTTTACGGTTTACCGTTTTTTTTTAATAAACGCTCACATAACGCTCGTTTTTTTTAACGCTCACTTGGCAGGGAATTTATGAACTTGCAATTTTTAAAATTACAAAAGTTATTACGTTTTCATCCATGGTTGTATGGATGAAATGTTATAATTTCTTATACGGTAAACGGTAAAATCAGTTATTGAAAATCGCCTATATATATATATATATATATATATATATATATATATATATACATATTCAACGGTATTTGTTATAATAGAAAAATAATCAGTCAGTTAACTGTCATACGTGATACACGCTTCAGTGATCATATCTCTTTTCATCCATGACTAACTAGACGAGAACATTTTTCCATAGTAGGTTGCCATTCCTTTCTGTGGTAGACTAGTTTCCAACCAAGGCTAAAGAATCCAATCTGTTCTGCTATTTAACACATAGCTGGAGAAAGAAGGGATGAATTCATAACTTTCTCAAAGATATTTGCGCGAAAGTGAATGCAACGAATTCAGCTGGAATTCGAACTCGACTCTACTGATTTTCTATTCTGAACCGATGCTCATTACACCACGAAAAACACAGTAGTGCAAAAATATATGACACGTTCTTAATGATTAAAGCGACCTCTTTGTTATTCTTATTTGCATGTCTTTCAGAATTTAACTTAAAACATTATATACGCCTCTTGAACATGAAAAACGAAGGAATGCGTTTACCTTTTTGGTATGTGTTCAAACTTGGGCATCATGCTTCTCAAGCCGCTGTCAACATAAAAAAGAGAATGGAGTGATTGATCCACTTGTGATCGGAAAGTAGGGGACTTCGTTTTTAAGTTCCGCAGTGGGGATATGAGTCTTGAAGACCATGGTAGAAGAGCATGTTCACCTGCAAATGACTATCAACACTAAAACACACACGCCGTAAAAATCCCAGGTCAAAGATGCAACTGGTTGATTGGTTGTTTTTTTTAGCTGCATATCAACATGGGTTATCTTAATGCCGAAATCTAAATAATTTGAACACAATTATATGCCTTCAACTACAGAGAAAATGTATTGTTGTCAATTTTAATATAATTGCTGGTCATTTTGCTTATAAAATCTGTATTGTTGATAATTTTACTAAAATTATGTATTATTGGTATTTTTATATATAAAAATGTATTTTTATACTTTTATGGTATTTTGTTTTTATTTGCAGGTTCGCTCTTTGCCCATAGCTGGGACCCTAACAAGTGCTACCACCCCGGATCATGGCAGACCTAGGAACGACAGCAATTGAGAAGTGGTTCCACGCTCCTTACAACTACCAATCTTCTGATCAGACTGTCAAACTGTCAGAGAAATGTCTCAGATACTGGGTGTCAATATCAGACCAAATCAAGAGAATTGGCGAGGGGCAGAAACTCGATAAATGGGTTCCACCTGAACCCAGTGAAAATCAAAGAGTTCAACGTTAGGAAGTGCGTTCAATGCTGTATCTGCGAAATTCGAATGATCCATTTCTGGATCGAATCATGACTTTAGATGAGAAATGGATCCTTTAGTATATCCGTAAACAATCGGCTCAAGGGCTGATCCCGACGAAAGACCATCCACTTTCTAAAACTGACATTGCACCAACAGAAGATTATGGCGATTGTCTTGTGGTCAGCCATTGGCGTTATCCACATGAACTTTCTGGAATCACTCCAGAGCATTAGTGCCGGGGTTAACTGTTAGCAACTGGATGAGATGTACAGGCAGTTAAAAATTTCGCAAATGCATTGTGTTATATATAAATTAAGAATTAATTTCGATTGCTTCAAGCCTTTAATCTATTTTTGATTAGATTGTCCAGCACTCTCTTTGAGTTGCTCATGGGCCTTGTGTTGGGTAAACATTAATAAAAAAAAAGAAACCTTTTGCTATCAACCGTGGTTTTTAAAGCCTTCTATTTCAAGTCTTTTCCGCCTCAGATCCCACTATTCAAAATGATTTTCTCATCCAAAAATGTATTATTCTATCCATGTCTAGTCTATACGACCACTAACCAATCAAAATAATGTTTGATCTCAATTTTCTAACATCACAGCTCAAAACTTACCGCTGGTAGTTGATCTTTTGATTTGATCCCGTGTCAAAGCCGGGATGAGATTTCCGACAACAGTGCTGTAAAACTGTACTGATGACACCCTGCATTTGAACAGTCAGTTTCCTTTCATAATTCACTTCATTTTGACATAAACTAATTCTGTCAGCTGTCGTTTTTCTAGTTGAACGAGTTGTTTTTAGTGAGCCGAGTCTACAAAGTTTTAACCAGAAGAGAATCTAGCAGTATATAGCATTTTCTAAGTTCTGTCATAAGCATGGCTGATGCTAGACTTCTGGAAATCAACACACACCTTCTTGGCCTTATGTTTTCAAATGACTTGTGGAAAAGCTATATCCAATCAATAACTGCATCTACTGAAAGGAATTTGGGTCACTGTGTCATACCTGAAGAATTATTTTTCTCGTCACAATCTATCTTGCCCATTTACAAATCTACCATTTGCCCATGCATTAACTGCTGTGGGGTTCCTGCTATTCATCTAAAGGTTTTGAACAAAACCCAAATAATGATGTGCTGTGTAATCAATCCAGACTTTGTATCTGGACTTCAGTGAATTTCTCACTGATGAAGTTTGGCTTGTGTCTTTCTTTTCTACATATATTTTCATAGTAATTGTTCTGACGAGCATCCTTTCATGGTTCTCCGACTGCATGAATTTAAGGGTGCTACTAGATTGGCATTTAAGTCCCACCTTTTACTGTTAAAATAGTTAAATGTACCTGTCACTTTTACTCGAATAGTTTCTTTTCTCACCTTCCGTTTACTTGCTTCATTGATAAATACAAAAACGTCAATCGCCATCTTCTATCTTCTTGAATTTTTTCCCATTCTACGTCAAGCGGCTTACTACCCTAGCCTCCCTTCTCTCTCATCTTATCTTTCACTGTCTCAAAATTACTTACTGACCTAAGAAGCGAATACATCAAAGACATTCCTTACTTACAACGCTCCCACATTCCTAAGCATTAATTCTCTTTTCAGCATTTTATTGCCATGAACATTTTAATGTCCGTTGGACCTATACTTCTAGTATGACTTTAAACGAAAAAAAAAACTTAATTGATATGTGTATCTTTAATGTCATTTCACTCTCTGTAAATCCCCTGATTACGAGTAGCATTCCCGCTTTGCCTGGGGGTGAAATGATAAAAAATAATACGACCCCGTTTTTTATGTTAAAAGCAGGGAATAAATTACATCCTTAAGTATAATACGACCCCGTAGTACGTCTGTGGTGATATAGAGCAAAAGCTAGGGACCGGATGTTTGCACCCTCACAACCAAAAAGCAAATGACCAAAAGTCGTCGGTGCGCAGCCGGCCTCGCGCAGATGTTCCGGTTGAAAACTAAAAATTAATTAAATATTAAATTTCCAGTTCGCGAGCCCACGCGAATTTTAGTTATGGGCCAATGGGAAGCTCAGAATCAAATACAAGTGTGAATTCCCAAATGATCTGCTGCGATCCAAAAAGTCGAAATAAAAAGCCGATACAGAAAGCATCGCCAGACAGACCAACGCAGGCCGATACACACGGACTGACTCGAGAGAGAGGTGTGTAATCAGTATCCTCTTGACCTACGTCAAGCGGCTTACTACCCTAGCCTCCCTTTTCTCTCATCTTATCTTTCACTGTCTCAAAACTACTTACTGACCTAAGAAGCGAATACATCAAAGACATTCCTTACTTACAACGCTCCCACATTCCTAAGCATTAATTCTCTTTTCAGCATGTTATTGCCATGAACATTTTAACGTCCGTTGGACCTATACTTCTAATATTACTTTAAACGAAAAAAAAACTTAATTGATATGTGTATATATAAAATGTTATTTTTCAACTAAATTTGCCTTTCTTGATTTATAATAATTTTATGACTTATAGTGGGCTATCTTCAAGAAGGCCAAATTCCGTTAATCTGCAACAATATATAACTACCCTTCACTAGAACGGACTTCCACTAGAAACTGGAAAATAATTTATAACCCGCTATACACCTAACGCTATGTAAACTTTATTGAAAAGTTGTACCACTAAACATACCTCCATTCTGTTAATTAATCTATCATATTTTTCTGTTTTATATGAATTTATTACATTTCTATATGTTAATAAAATATGAACATTTTAAAAATATTTTCTTTCATTAAGAATGAAAAGAGAAAATTTTATAAAAACAAAAATATCAAAATATAAACAAAGTGTATCTCGTGAGGAAAACTGTTTTAATTTGAAAAATTACACTTATCCCCAAACATCAAATATGGCACCTCCGATAAATATCGAAAATCGATAATTGAAAAAATCGGGTTATAGAAGGAGTGGTCCGATTTTAATCAAGTTTGATACACTCATAGACAAAGACATAAGAAACGATATTCAGAAGTTTCAAGGTTGCAGTTCTTACAATAGTGCAGAAAATCGATAATATATATATATATATATATATATATATATATATATATATATAAAAGGCAAGATGTTTGTGTGTGTGTTTATCTATGTCTGTATTTTTCTTTTATTTTAGTTTTTGCTTCGAGTTTGGCTCTAAGTAGGTATAATTGTAGTTCTTAGTCTCAGCCATGATACCATTTACTCAGAGGACTTATTTAGCCTTCAAAATTCAGTTTACGACGATAAAAACTTATTTGATATCGATACCAGAAAATCAAAATTTTACGTACTATTGCTTTTTAGTCTTTCGTGCCAACGCCCAAAGAGTCTGAGCTCCAGAACTATGGATTAGTTTTAAAGCTTTCATTACACCCGAGCATCGCCGGGCTATACTGCTAGTATATATATATATATATATATATATATATATATATGTGTGTGTGTGTGTGTGTGTGTGTGTGTGTGTGTGTGTGTGTGTGTGTGTGTGCGTGCATGTTTCAAAGTATATTTCAGGTACAAAAAAGACGAAATGCATTGGGTACGGTGAGTTTTTTATTTGTCTTCTATATATGTTATGTATATTTGTGTAGTAAACTTTTTTAAGCATTTTTAGACCGACAAGGAAGATTTATTTTTTAATTTTTCCAATATTCTAGCTTTTTATTTTTTTTTAACGGAGGAAAGGAATGTAAAAATATTTTCCATGCGCTTTCAGACACTTCTCTGGCCATTTTCAAGGGTGTTATATTTTCGCCTTTGTTATTTTAACCTCATGATGTGACTGTCTTTAGCTATTATCAGTTGTCGTTCCACGAGATTAATGTACATTTGGGTAGCAACATTTTTTTAAGCATGTTTCTTATAAATATATATATAGATAGATAGATATATATATATATGTATATTGCACCTAATGAGCCAAACGAATTTATCTTGATTTCACCTAAACGGATAGTCAGGGAAAGATGTCTCTGTCTCTCTGTTTCTCTCTCTCTCTCTCTCTCTCTCTATATATATATATATATATAAAGACAAAAGGAAAACTGTTGTCCTCATCTTTATTATCATATTGACGACATTCCGGCCGTTCTGAACTTCTTCAGATATTGGAGTTTTGAACCAAACCTTTCATTTCGATCACTAAAGCGGGAACGTTTACTTGAGACGCGTTTCGTCTTTCAAGAGTTCATCGGACTAAATTTGTTTTATTTGTACGAACGAGAGATGCTGGGGATTTTAGATTTTTTTTTTTTTTAGAATTTTTTTAATTTCTAACCGGACTCATTTAGAACGTCCATTAGACTACCTGCACATTCAAGTTTACCGCAGCTGGTGTATCTATGTATTGGCAAGGATCACCGTTGCTTAACTTCAGCGATCTTACGAGAAGCGGCGTATCAGTAAATCCTTATTATTTTCAAAATTTCTTACAGTCTAAAAAAATAAAATCCTGGTTTTAAATAGCCTACAAAGGACGATAAACCGTAAAAAACAAACCCATTAATTTTGTGTGTGTGTGTGTGTGTGTGTGTGTGTGTGTGTGTGTGTGTGTGTGTGTGTTTTATTTGTATGCAATCTCCTGCATGTGCATATTTGGGTGTAAATAATGATACAATTCGAAGGGGTTCCCTGCGAATCCAACGTCATGCATTCTTGGTTCCTCAGGTTCCATTGACTTGCCAGAAGAACGCGTAATTCTGTTCTTTGAGGCTGCTGTTTTCTATATTCAGTGTCTCCTCAGAACGTAGGCAAACATGGCCCTCTACATCTCCTTATCCCTTGTAACCCTAAAACACGCCTTCTCTTGCTACTCCACTCAAACCCTGTACTACCATCCATTTTCCCAAGTCCATCAGGTATGTTACGCGTTGCTTTTCCCTGTCTTACCTATTCTCTATCGATGCTGTGAGTATCAGATTCTCTAAGCCCTTCTTTCTCATTACATGTTCCAGGAATTCCAGCTGTCTTTTCCTGGTTTTAAGTATAAGTTTCCTTTTTGTTTCCATCTTCTCCAAAACCTCGTCGTTGCTCACATATTCGATTCATAGTATCCTCATCATCCTACTGTAGAACCACATTTTAGTTGCTTAAAGTCTTATTCAATCAATCTTTTAAGTGTCATACGTGAAACACGCTTGGGCGATCATGTGTCTTTCGAAACATGTCTGATTGGACAGAAGATTTTCCCGCTGTAGATTACCATTACTTTCTGCGGTAGACTGGGTGACACCCAAAGCTATAGGACCCAATCTGCTCTATTATTCAGCCCATAGCTAGAGGGAGAAACGACTGATTCATACCTTTACCAAGAGTTTTTGAACGACTACTCCTTCAAAACCTTGCTCTGTCATACATTTTCTCAAGTCTATCAAGTATGTCATGCGCTGCTTTCCCATATCTTTTTCCCTCGATCTGACCTGCGAGTATCAGATTCACCAAGTGTTGTTTTCTCATTACATATCCCACATCCCATATCTGATATATCAGAAACTTCAGCTGTCTTTTCCTGATATATCAGTTTCTTTTTCGTTTCAAATCTCCCCAAAACATCGTCGTTGCTCACTTGTTTGGTCCATGACATCCTTAGAATCCTTCTGAATTTCAGAGATATCGATTTATCATTATTTAGATTATTGATATATCCCGAAAAGGAATACAGTATAAAATGACCAGTTGAAGAATGGAACTCCAGGAATAAGAAATACAGATTTATTATACTAAGGTACAATTAACAATAATACACACCTAGGCAAACCACGGGTTAGAGAGGAATCAACTATCGAATAGTGAATGCCTTGGCCTAAGACCTTTCTGTATTTACTTGCCTTCCCACGCAAGGCGAGATGTGACACATGGTCATTTTATAGTGGGTATTCCCGGCCATATAGCCGGGCCACAAAATGTCTGTCTATTTTTCCCCAGTCGTGGTTCTACCCTTCGGCGGAACCACGACTGGGTTTGTGCTCTCTGCTCGGAAGCAGAGAACGCCCTTTACCCGAAGGCAGAGAGCTGACAGTGTCATAGAGCAGTCAGGTGAATGCCTAAGACCTTTTTGTATTTACTAGCCTTCCCACGCATGGCCAGATGTGACACATGGTCATTTTATAGTGGGTATTCCTGGCCATATAGCCGGGCCAAAAAATGTCTGTCTATTTTTCCCCAGTCGTGGTTCTACCCTTCGGCGGAACCACGACTGGGTTTGTGCTCTCTGCTCGGAAGCAGAGAGCGCCCTTTACCCGAAGTCAGAGTGCTGACAGTGTCATAGAGCAGTCAGGCGAATGCCTAAGACCTTTTTGTATTTACTAGCCTTCCCACGCATAGACAGATGTGACACATGGTCATTTTATAGTGGGTATTCCCGGCCATATAGCCGGGCCAAAAAATGTCTGTCTATTTTTCCCCAGTCGTGGTTCTACCCTACTAGTTGATGTATTAGCAGTTATTGGTTTGGAGCTTTTTAGATGACGTCGTAACTATTGAGCTAAGACAGAAAGTCATTCTTAGCTTTCACTTGTAAAAAGATATTTTTCCATAAAAAATATATAAAACAAAATTTTTTAATAAGAAAAATCGCTTCTTGTGAATTAATCAAACGAAAAATCAGAAAAATATATCAAAATGACTATTAATATTAGAAAAGAACGGCGCATCTGATGTAAGTTCAAAATGATTAGAAATCGATATTCTTTTGAAATTATGTTCACCCCCTCCTTAAAAGTATCGATCATAAAGTTAAAAAGAGAATTGAAAAAAATGTTAAGACATTCGATATAATCATAAACGGCTAAGCCAATTCAAAAAAAAAAAAAACATTTAAAAAAATGGGAAACCTAAAAGACAAAGAGTGGACGCCATTTTAATTTTTTAAAATATAGATCAAAACAATTGAAAAAAATAATGGCTACACTAGTTACGCCCCTTTCAAGTTAATAACTAACCAACTATTTCCGTCGCAAATAGTCGCTCTCGGGTTTCTGTTGAATTGGCTTCCAAAAAAAACTCATTGTTCTGTCTTGTTAAAATGATAATTGTTTAATGCCATATCCCCTCAGGATGTAGGTGACCATAATTCTCCACAGCTTCCTTTTTTTTAAATATCTTTGAATTGCCAGTATTTCTTAGGAAAGCTAGTTCAAAGATTCTGGCTAACTTCTCTACGATTTTGAATTATGAATTTTTCTAGACTGGCTGTTATCTAAGCCTGTTATTCACTCCATAGCTATTGAAAGAAAAGCATATTCGTGATTTTCTTAAAGCAGGTACAGAAATTTAAATACCTAGGAAGTGTTCTGACAAGGGATGGGAAGTGCAACACTGAGTTCTGAAGGTATATTGGGATGGCCAAGGACACTTTACAGAAGCTAAGCAGAGTTTTGTTTCGTTGAAAACAAAAGAAGGGAAGTACTGGACCGTTACATGATATCTACCCTCCTATAAGACAACAAATGCTGGACAATCTCCTCAAAAGTGAAGGAGAGACTCAAAGCAACGGAAATGTGATCATACAGAAGGATGCTGAGGATAACATGGACTGAACACACGAACAACGACAAGGTTGGAGTGAATGGAAACGAAAAGAAAATTCATACTTAACATAAGAAAGAGACAGTTAAAGTTTCTGGGATACGTAATGTGGAAGAAGGGTTTGAAGAATTTGATACGCACAGTGCGCATAGAAGGAAGAAAGGACAAAGAAAAACAGCATATGACATATTTGATAAGCTTAAGCCATAAGAAGACAAAATATATTAAGTGTTACAAGAGACAGGAAGCTATGGAAAGCCATGATCACTTACGTTCTGAAGAGACACGGCACATAAAATAAGTAGTGCAAAATGAACATAAACGCTGATAGAATTTGAATTCAGATCGATCGACAAGTTCCAGTTTCACGTTATTAGCAGGACATTAATCGTGATAAACTTAATAAAAAAAGGGGAATGCTATTTTAAGGAAGTTTTGTGGTGCAGTGGATATCGGCTCGGAACGTGAAATCGGGGAGCCGAGTTCGAATTCCAGTTGAATTCGTTACATTCACTTATGCGCAAATACCCTTGGGAAAGGTTTTAATCCGTCTCTTCCCTCCAGCTATGGGGTCAAATAACAGAACAGATTGGGTTCCAGTCTACCGCAAAAAGCAATGGCAACCTACTGCGGGATAATCTTCTTCCCAGTCAATAATGTCTCTTTCGAGACATGATCGCCCAAGCGTGTATGACGTATGGCACTTAACCGACTGAATGAATAGCCATTATTTCAAGTGGTCATTCTTAGACGTGTGACTTAAGAAAAAAGGAAACATTTAAGATCCCAAGAGCAATATTGAATAGAATATAATATTCCACAATATTCTATCGTAAAATATAAACAACACATATGCACCTATTTTCAACTAATATTTACAGTGTAAAATATAAAAAATGATATTTATCTCTCGCCGAAATAAACAAATGCTTACATTCTCAAATATATTTCCAACCATGTAAATGCTTCTAACAATATTTCTGGGATAAGATATTGTAAAAATTTACACTATTTATATTATAGTCTTTATCTTTATTGCAATATTCAGGACGTTTCGGCTGTTGCACGCACTGGCCTTCTTCAGGTGATATTCATAGAAAATTCGAACCGAACCCTTTATTACGCCTGCCGGGCTAGATAGTTCTAGTTCTACTTGCAATCCCTCTTCCGGATATCTCAGGTTCAGTTTTTTAGCAACTCAACTCTTAGAAATTTTTGTTCATCTCTGCTGTGGCTAGATATTGAATTCACAATACTTTTGGTCAAGTCAATGGATTTCTTTTATCCGCTATGATAATAAAAATGAGGACAACAGTCCGAACAATGAGAAAAAAAGTAAGTAAATGTTTATATAATCAAATATAAAATATTAACATTTGCCTTCCTGGGAAACAAGAAAATGTGTATAGACTCAGATATTAGCTCCAAACATTCACCTATTTTCAACGAAGTCAATATTCATAAAGTCAAATGTAAATTACCAATATTTGCCTATCACCAAACCAAGTAAATGTTTATGGACTCAAAAATAAACAACAAATATTCACTCTATTTTCAACAAAGTCAATGCTTACAGCATCAAATATAAATGACCTATATTTACCTATTCCCAGTCTAAGTCAATATTTATAGACCTACATATAAACAACAAATATTCACTCTATTTTCAACCAAGTCAATGCTTACAGCATCAAATATAAATAACTAATATTTACCTATCCACAAATCAAGTCAATGTTTATAGACTCAGACTGAAACGAGAAATATTCACGATTTTTTAACCAAGTCAGCCAAGTCATTAAATACATATTCAAATAATAATAATAATAATAACAAGTTTATATGGTTTTACCATACCCACAGACGGTACAACAAAATCTAATTGCCCATACGTCGTGATCAGAGACCTCAAAAACAAAATGAGTTTTCTTAATGACATGGCTGTTCCTACAGATTGCAATGTATCTTTTGTGATCTTATGTGGTCATCAACAATTTTAGTTGTAGCAAGAGTTCTTGATTTGATTTCGATAGACTCATTGAAGAGATTTCTCTGATAGACCAAGTCTTAAATAAATTCGAAACACTGTACTCACAAATACATCTCACATCTTATGAAGGTCTTTATCTGTGTAAAATATTTGTGTTCTTAGTTTATCTTATTGTTTTGTTTTTCTCTTCAAAGATTGCTCAGTGGAAAATCTCATGACGCCATTTCTTCGGAAAGAATTTGGTATACACCATGAATTAAAAAATATAATAATAATAATAATAATAATAATAATAATAATAATAATAATAATGATGTGGATCCAAAATGCAGGTTCTGTGATAAACACCAAGAAACAATAGACCATCTAATCTCATGATGTTCTGTACTTGCCCCAAATGAATATAAAAATCGTCACGATAGAGTGGGGCAGTATTTACATTGGACAATGTGCAAACCTTATGGAAAATATGTAAACAAACACTGGTATGAACATCACCCAGCACCGGTTACAGAAATAAAGGATGTCACCACTTTATGAGATTACACCATCTACACAGACAGAAAAATTAAAGCAAATAGGCCAGGCATTATTGTTAAAAACCAGAAAGAAAAAACTTATCTATTAATTGATATGGCTTGTCCAGCGGATTGTAACATAACAACCAAGGATTTGAAAAACTGTGAAAATATAAAAACCTGGAAATTGAAATAGAAAAAAAATGTGGAAATTGAAAAGAAGAATAGTACCAGTGATAGTGGGTGCCCTTGGAATGATAAAAAATGGAACAAAACAACACATTGAAAGAATCCCTGGAAAACCCAGCTTAAGAGATCTACAAAAAATTGTCTCATTAAGTACAGCCCACACACTAAGGAGGATTTTGTCTATGTAACGCTAGGGATGTTAGGGAAGATAAAAAAAAACATGAAATGGAGCCATAACAACACACCACAACCTGCCTTGGGTCTTTCTGCAGACGTGGTAGATAGTGTGACCATAGCAGAAATCGAATTATGACGAGAAATGACATAATAATAATGAAAGCTGGTTTCTGCATTATATGATCTAATAGACGTTGATATATTGTAAAATGAACAAACCAGTTTCAAGCCTGACGAAGTATCAAGAATGGAACCTCAAATCCTACAACCCTTTCGCTACCACTGTAGCCAAATCAAGATGAGCTTTGAAAAATATGTTGGGAGAGAAAACTGAGAAAGGGGCATTTTTGCGAGGTGATGGTTGAAGTCTTCTAATGGAAACCACCTTACCATGAAAGGACCCTTTTAAAACTCTGGCATTCCTGATAAAGATGTATTCTTCAATTCTAATCGATTCATTTGATTTTATGCCACCGAAAGGCTGGGAAGAGAGAAAAATCTTCAAATATTCCCGGATTGCAATTCGGTTTTTATTTATTTATTGGCTATGTTCGTTTCTGTTTCTTTACTTCTTTTAAATTCCTGTCGACAATTCAAAATAGAAATAAAACTCATTTCATTTATCAACAGACCGCTACCATTTTTTTCTGATTACGTAAGCGATCAGGATTGCTAGGGAATTGTCTATAGTCTCACGGTGCCAAAAAGACGAACAATGTACGAGTCTGACGGAAAGGAAAAGGGAGCGAGAGAGAGAGAGTAGGATAAGTTATGATGTAATGTCATTTAGAAATACCTTTCATTCAGAGAGAAAATGAAAGTTTAGACCCAAAGAAAATAAACAAAATAAAAATAAAAGACGTAAAAGCCCGCGAAAATGACGTAAATAGGCGAAGAATAATCGACATGTCGTATTCAGCTTGAAATCGGGTTCAAATGTAATTTGTTTGGAATTTAAATTCACTTTTATGCAATGCTACATCTTGTGCTTGTAACAGGCGGTTTGGGAAGTTTTCCCGTCTTCAGTAAAACTTGGAAATAATTGAATTATTTCTTTCTTTTTTTATTTTCTCTTTTCTTCAGCTCGTCAAATAATTAATAACCTAATTAGAGCAGGTTGAATTCACAATACTTCTCCACTACCAAATAAAAATAGGAAATTTTTCAAAGAATGATAATAGGTGGGCAAAACTACTTTCTCTCTCTCTCTCTC
The DNA here is from genome assembly GCA_037127315.1 of Ascarosepion bandense. Taxonomy (NCBI): domain Eukaryota; kingdom Metazoa; phylum Mollusca; class Cephalopoda; order Sepiida; family Sepiidae; genus Ascarosepion; species Ascarosepion bandense. The sequence continues at coordinate 6,997,516 of JBBBDQ010001462.1, read as the reverse complement.
TCTCTCTCTCTCTCTCTCTCTCTCTCTCTCTCTCTCTCTTTCTCTCTCTTTCTTGTTGTCTCACTCTCTTACTCACTTTTTCTTTCCCTCTCTCTCTTTCTCGCCCTCCAACTCTCTTTCTCCTAATCACTTTTTTCTCTATCTCTCGCTGTCCCACTCTATTTCTCTTACTCACTTAGATGTATTAAACGACTCTTTCTCTATCTTTTCTCTCTTTTACTCTCCCTCTTTCTTTTTCTTACACACTTTCTTTTCTCTCTCTCTCTCTCTCTCTCTCTCTCACTTATCCTTTTTCATTCTGTCTCTTTTTCTATCTCTATATATTTACAAATATGCATTTATTTTTAAGGCTTCCTTCTCTCTCTCGCTCTCTCTCGCTCTCTCTCTCTCTCTCTCTAGCTCTACTTTTCTTTCTCTTTCTCTTTTCTTTCTATTTTTCTATCCAAATATGCATTAAACAACTCTCTCTTCTCGATTTTTCCTCTCTCTGTCGTATCTTTTTTTTCATTCCCACTTTCTTTTCTCCATCTCATTTCTCTTTATCCTTCTTTTCCCTCTCCTATCTCTAACTCCTATCTGTTGCTCTGTTTACCAGTCTGTTTTTTCTCTCTCTCTCTCTGTCTCTCTCTCTCTCTCTCTCTCTCTCTCTATCTATCTATCTATCTATCTTGCTCACTCTCTCTCTCTTTCTCTCTCTCAGTAAGTATCGGTGTTATTAACATGGTGCCTTAGATAACTCTCTCACTCTGTCTCATTTCTCTCTTTTCCCTGTTTAAATGAGTTTCTTTATTAACAACATGATGTATTAGGCGACCCTCTCTCTCTCACTATCTCTCTCTCTCTCTCTCTCTCTCTCTCTTCTGTCCTCTCTCAGTGTGATGACACATTAATTTTTAAATGCATGTACAGGTATACCTCGGGTTGCGTCGTTTTGAGTTAAGTTGCTCTCGATTATACGTCGTTTGTCATATATATATATATATATATATATATATATATATGTGTGTGTGTGTGTGTGTGTGTGTGTGTGTGTGTGTGTGTGTGTGTGTGTGTGTGTGTTCTTTTAATTAAACTGGCATTTGAGAAATCAAACTTGTGTCCTGCGTTATTTCGTCAAAAAAAAAAGACATCAAACATTAATTTGAATGCTGGGATTTATAAAATTCAGTGTCTACAATGCAATAATGCATACATTGGGGAAACATCACGAAGTCTAAAAGCGCGAATTTACGAACATAAAAGAGACTTACGCTTGGACATACGTTTCAACTCTCTTGTATTACATCGAAATAACGCAGGTCACAATTTTGATCTCTCATATATATATATATATATATATATATATATATATATATATATGGAATAATAAAAATCAAGTTTAAGTCATTTTATCAGCTTGTGCGTTTTGCTGCAGTGGCTATCGGCTCGGAACGAGAAATCGAAGAGCCGAGTTCAAATTCCACTTACGCACAAATACCCTTGGGAAAGGTATTAATAGGAGAGATTGGGTTCTATAGTTTTGGCTGGAAACCAGTCTACCGTGGAAAGCAATGGCAACCTACTGCGGGATAATCTTCTTCCTTGTCAGTCATATCTCTTTCGAGACATGATCGTCCAAAGCGTGCATCATGTATAGCACTTGACAGAATATGAAATTTTGCATTAGAGAAATAAAAGGTCATGAGTAGAGAGATGGCATATTTTCAGCAGAGAAAGATAGAAATATCAAATGGGAGTGAGTGAGTGAGTGAGTGAGTGAGTGAGTGAGTGAGTTTTGTTTAACGGTATATCAACCTCTGTGGTTATTTAATGCCAAAAATGTGGGGTTTTAAGGCTGTTTTTGTAATGTTTTGTTATAGTGAGAAGGTTGACTTAGATTTTGATAAAATGTTTTTTATTTTAGAAAACTGAAGTCTTCTAGTTTTGTATTCAAAAATGTATTGCTGGTAATAATTTTGTCCTTCAAAAAATGTATGTATTTCTATAAAAGTCTAATTTTATACTTTCATAGTATTTTGGCCACAATTTGGGGGTTAACTATTTGCCCATAGCTGGGACCCTAACAGCTACTACTACTCCGTGTCAGAGGGTGGACCTGGGAACAACAACAACTAAGAGGTGGTTCCATGCTCCTCACAACCACTCAATTAGAGGTCTTGCTGCTGGGTGCAGTTTACCGTCATACGTAAGACGATCAAAAGAGAGAGACAGAAAAAAAAAGGCTTAGAAACTTTATACAGCAGAGGTCAGAGAATTAGAAAGTTTGCAAAAGAGAACTAAAACGTCAGTGAAGAGAGAGATGGCCGATTTGCCACATAGAAAGAAATAAATATAGTAGAAATGGATTTCGTTAAAAAGAGAGATAGAAAAAGAGAGACTTAGAACCAGTAAGGATTGGCGGCCAGAGAATTAGAAATTTTGTAAAAGAAGAACATAAATTCCATAGAAATAAAGAAATGGTCAATTTCCAACACAAAAAGAAAGAAATATCGAAAGAGAGACTTCGATAAAAACGGACATAGAGGAAGAGAGACTTAGGAACAGTAAAGAGAGAGTGAAAAATGTTGCAAAAGAGAAATAAATAGGCCATAAAGAGAGAATTGGCGAATTTGCAACAGTAAATGAGTAGAACATCAAAAGAGAGAGTTTGCTAAAAATGGGAAGTCATAGAGAGAAAAAAGAGAGACTTAGGAACAGTAAGACAAAGGCGGACAGAGAGTAAGAAATTTTGGAAAAACGGAGAAATAGTCTATAAAGAGTGAATTGGCGGTTTTGCATCAGTAAATGAATAGAACATCAAAAGAGAGACTTTGCTAAAAATGGGAAGTCATAGAGAGAAAAAAGAGAGACTTAGGAACAGTAAGACAAAGGCGGACAGAGAGTGAGAAATTTTGGAAAAACGGAGAAATAGTCTATAAAGAGAGAATTGGCGGTTTTGTATCAGTAAATGAATAGAACATCAAAAGAGAGACTTTGCTAAAAATGGGAAGTCAGAGAGAAAAAAGAGAGACTTAGGAACAGTAAGACAAAGGCGGACAGAGAGTGAGAAATTTTGGAAAAACGGAGAAATAGTCTATAAAGAGTGAATTGGCGGTTTTGCATCAGTAAATGAATAGAACATCAAAAGAGAGACTTTGCTAAAAATGGGAAGTCATAGAGAGAAAAAAGAGAGACTTAGGAACAGTAAGACAAAGGCGGACAGAGAGTGAGAAATTTTGGAAAAACGGAGAAATAGTCTATAAAGAGAGAATTGGCGGTTTTGTATCAGTAAATGAATAGAACATCAAAAGAGAGACTTTGCTAAAAATGGGAAGTCATAGAGAGAAAAAAGAGAGACTTAGGAACAGTAAGACAAAGGCGGACAGAGAGTGAGAAATTTTGGAAAAACGGTGAAATAGTCTATAAAGAGTGAATTGGCGGTTTTGCATCAGTAAATGAATAGAACATCAAAAGAGAGACTTTGCTAAAAATGGGAAGTCATAGAGAGAAAAAAGAGAGACTTAGGAACAGTAAGACAAAGGCGGACAGAGAGTGAGAAATTTTGGAAAAACGGAGAAATAGTCTATAAAGAGAGAATTGGCGGTTTTGTATCAGTAAATGAATAGAACATCAAAAGAGAGACTTTGCTAAAAATGGGAAGTCATAGAGAGAAAAAAGAGAGACTTAGGAACAGTAAGACAAAGGCGGACAGAGAGTGAGAAATTTTGGAAAAACGGTGAAATAGTCTATAAAGAGTGAATTGGCGGTTTTGCATCAGTAAATGAATAGAACATCAAAAGAGAGACTTTGCTAAAAATGGGAAGTCATAGAGAGAAAAACGAGAGACTTAGGAACAGTAAGACAAAGGCGGACAGAGAGTGAGAAATTTTGGAAAAAAGGAGAAATACGCTATAATGAGAGAATTCGCGGATTTGCATCAGTAAATGAATAGAACATCAAAAGAGAGACTTTGCTAAAACTGGTAAGTCACAGAGAGAAAAAAAGAGAGACTTGGGACAGTAAAGGAAAAGAGACAAAATAGAAAATTTTACAAGAAATAGAGAAAAATATATAGGGAGATAAAGAAAAAGACATTCAAATATAAACACAGAATAGATAGAGAAAACTGAAAGCTTGTTTTGTTAAGCCCATACCGTTAATAGGTTTTCGCATGTGAGTCGTTTATTCTATTTTTCCAATTATATTACTAAGTAGAAATACTGGAGATCAGTTTATTACTTAACAGAAAACAAATCTCACGTATAGAATTTTATATTTATAGTATTTTTTACCTATGCTGTCAAAAATATTTAAATTCTTAATATTATTAAAAGTTTTTCGCCTGAGAGTCTTTAAATATATTTCTCCAAACATTATAGTAATACAGTAATTCAGCGTTGATCAGTTTAGTACCTTATAACAATAGAAAAATAATCCACCATTTTACCGTTCAGGGGCGTGACTTGACTCTTGAGATAAAGCTCAAATTGTGACGTTTGTTTTATTGTTTTAAACTGCAAGAAAGTGAACTAGACCACTAACATCTGTGAATATATAATCATGACTTAAGGTAATCAGGCCTCTTCACAGCTTCCTTTATATGCGTCGATTTGTTTTGTTTCACGGCATATCAACACCTTATTGGTCATTTAATAGAAACGAAGAAAAGAGTTCTAGACTGCTACGTGATGTCAGTTCTTCAATACGGCTGTGAATGCTGGACAATATCATCGAAAATGAGGACAAAACTGGAAGCGGCCGAAATGTGGTTCTACAGAAGGATGCTACGGATATCGTGGACTGAGCATACAAGCAACGACGAGGTGTTAGAAAGAATGGCAACAAAAAGGAAATTGATGCTGAGCATCAGGATGAGACAACTGAAGTTTCTGGAACATGCAATGAGGAAGGAGAGCCTGGAGAACCTGATACTGACTGGACAGATAGAAGGAAGGAGAGACAGAGGAAGGCAGCGGATAACATATTTGCAGGGCCTGATCAGGTGGATGACGGAACGGGGGTTGCCAGGAGCAACAGGAGCAAACATACTAAGAGCCACAAGGGATAGGGAGACGTGGAGAGCCATGATCGCCTACATCCTGAAGGGACACGGCACATAGAAGAAGAAGAAAAATGCCGAAATTTAGTTTTCTGTGGAGATTTGGTAACTTTTTTCTTCAAATAACTGAACTGAAAATTATGTCGGCTTTGATTATTAGATGCGACTTCATGTTTTGTTTGTACAGAAATCGAGAATTCTGGATATTGGCAGGCAAAAATCATGTAACACCCCAATTGTCCGTCCTAACAATTTTCTCCGGCGGCCGTTCTCCACGCTGTGATGTTGCCGGAAATTTGTTGAAAATGTCGGCCGGACAGCTGGGGATACAAGATTGACTATTAGGAACGAACTTCCACAACTTGGATGAGTTGAAAGGATGCTTTATTCGTTTAGAGTTAGCCTTTTCGGTTGGGGCAGGCGAATGTGACACACAGCTCTAACTCTAATTAATGGAGATCAACAAATCCGTACTGGCCGAAACAAGACGAACGGAGATCCTTACTTCAAGCTCGCACCCGGCTGAACTCCCCTTCACTTAACTCGTCTTAACTGGTTTTATTTATTTAAAATGAATACGGAAATCCAGAAATGCTTTAAACCACCGGTGACAAACACCGGCGACTGTAAGTCTGAAATTTCAGTTATCTTTTTTTTTATTTTAATAAGGCTTCCGCCGGAAAAGGCTTAATGTGTCGTTATGATACAGTAAAGGACAGCCTTTGACCGGGTCATCGAAAACCTACCTGCTGAACTTTATCACTGAGTCAAACATTTACCGGAGGACAATTTTCCTCATAAAAGAAAAAGCGTTTATTTATTTATTTTTTTCCTCTTCTTTTTCACTTTTGTTAGATATGTTTTTAAACTATTTTCTATTCTAATCTATTTTCTATTTTAATCTATTATAATAAAATACATATATGTCTAGTTATCGTGTCACAATCATAACAATTTGGCATTTGTTCTAGAGTAATAATATATGATGAAATTCACATGGATAAGGAAAATATATGTATAAGGAAGGGAGACTTATATTTAGCATCAGGAAGATATAATTGAAAATTCTAGATTACATGACGAGAAAAGAGGACTTGGAAAATTTAATACTCAAAGATTGAAGTAAAGAGGAACATATTAAATTATCCTATATTTATGCTTCTTCTATATGCCCTGTCCTTTCAGGATGTAGGCGATCATGGCTTTCCACATCACCCTATCCCTGGTGGCTCTTAGCACGCTTTCTCTTGTTACATCACACAACCCTCGTTCCGTCATCCAGCTGATCAGGTACTTCAAATATGTTATCCGCTGCTTTCCCCTGTCTCTTTTTCCTTCTATCTGGCCTGTTAGTATCATGTCCTCCAAGCCCTCTTGCCTCATTGCATGTCCCAGGAACTTTAGTTGTCTTTTCCTAATACTTAATATTAATTTCCTTTTCGTTTCCATTCTTTCCAAAACCTCATCATTGCTCACATGCTCAATCCATGATATCCGCAGCATCCTTCTGTAGAACAACATTTCAATTGCTTCAGGTTTTTCCTTCATCTTTGATGATATTGTCCAACATTAACTGCCATATTGAAGAACTGACATCACATAGCAATCCAGTACTCTCGTCTTTGTTTCTAGCGAAATTTTCTTGTTTCTTAATACTTTACTCAACTTCTGGAATGCTTCCTTCGTCATACCAATTCTCTGTGTCGCACTTTCCGTCTTCTGTTAAAACACTTCCCATGTATGAAAAATTTTTGTACCTGCTTGATTTTAGTATCCCCCACTTGTATTTGGCATTTTGGGCTGACCTTTTTGTTGGTGACCATGCATTCGGTTTTCTTGCAGTTTATTTGTAGTCCTTTCTCGTCACTCTCTTCCGCTACCTTTTGTAGGAGGTCTTGTAGTTCCCTTTCTGTGTCTGCTATCAGCACTGTATCATCTGCATACCTTATGTTGTTTAAATCGTGGCCTATGATGACGAATCCTGGCATAACATCTAGAGTCCTCAAAATATTCTCGCTGTACAAGTTGAATAGTTCCGGTGAAAAGACACATCCTTGTCTTACGCCCTATTCTATCTTTGTATATTTGCTGAATAGAGATTCTTGATTACTCTTATGTCTTTCCCAAATATGTCGAACATTTAAAAAATACCTTAACACTCCACCATTTTGGCATTAAATAACCCACAGAGGTGTTGATATGTCGTTAAACAAAACTCAAACTCAAGCTCAAATATGTCGAGGCTGCCGTGCATCTAAATCACTTCTTTGTGGCGTATTTTGTCGAATGCTTTTTCATAATCTATAAAAACATAGGTCCTAAAGACTGGAGTTGCAAAATCACAAATATAGATCTTTACCAAATAACAAAAACCACCTCGATTGAACACTTCCAGTAGCAATATTGACAAAAACGGAACCAAAAGAGGAAATAAAGATAATTAACTTTCGAAACCTTGACTCATTAGAGTCGTGGGGGCACCATTTGTACTGCAGCCGCAGTAGAAGTGGTGCTTCTTTGAGTACGACTGGCCAACCCTCTTCAGACCCTTTTGAATTCAGAGTTTTCCTGCTCCTAGACCGGTTGCTACCCAAGGCTATAGAACCCAGTCTGTCCCGTCTGTCCCCATAGCTTGGAGAAGAGATGGATTCATAATTTTCTCAAGGGATTTAGCAAGTAACTGAATGTAATGAATACGATTTGAACTCGGCTCTGTGATTCCTCATCCACCATGGCTCTTTGTTAAGTTTCAATCAGTGCCATACGTTTAACACGCTTTGGGCGATCATGTCTCGAAAGAGACATGGCTGACTGGGCAGAAGATCATCTCGCAGTAGGTTGCCATTGCATTCTGCGGTAGAATGGTTGCCAGCCAAGGCTATAGAACCCAATCTTTCCTGTTATTTAACCCAAAACTGGAGTGAAGAGACGGATTAATACCTTTCCCAAGGGTATTTGCGTGTAAGTGAATGCAATGAATTCGGCTGGAATTCGAAATCGGCTTCCCGATTTCTCGTTCCAAGCCGATATCCACTGCACCACGACGCACATCTCATTCCAAAAAAGTTTGAAAGAAAGTCTTATGAATATTGGAAACATTTGAATCTGCAATGTTATTGGCACTGGCCTGGCATCCCGGCTTCAGGCACTTGCCGCTGTTATGCAGATTCACTATGCTTTTTCTATAAATACTTTCATGATAATTATTCTGATAAACTTTCCGATATTTGTAAATGTTGTTATGGGGCAACAAATTAAGACTTCATAGAAACTTTGAGGTTTCTGGTTGCCTAAAGGGGGCGGGAGGGGGAATTAAACCAAAGAAAGTGGGAACAAAAATCAAAAAAAGACCAATGAAATGAATCGGTTCCATAGAATTCTTTGTGTCGCGTCGTCCATACCACGACTTGTATATCACCTATCAAGAAAACATAGTGTTCAGACTTAGTAAACGACGGCACCATATTGTTACAAACAGAATTGGATTCAAAGACAAAGAACTTACCTCGCAGCATGCGAAACATGACTTCTTTAATTAAAATGCACGACTGAAATCGGACGTTGCCGTGGGGAAAGGCGTGAACCAGAGTCTCCACCTACTCACTCAAACGGACGTAGTTGAGAGAATTTCCCAAGTCCTCTGGAGAAAGTTTTTTGCCGGCCCATAAGGTCTTTTGTATCAGCAGTCAGGTAAGTGATGTCTCATCATTAGTGGGGCATTTCAACCCAGGCGCCCAGGTTCATATGGAGCAAGCCTCCTGTTTTGTTAAATTGAGATCGCCAATCAGACCATTTTGAACAAACCCTCTCACTAACACCTGATATAATGTAGGTACCTCCACTCATTCACCGAAAAAAACAGCGTGTTTAAAGGACTCAAACTTAATAAAAACAAAGTTTTACCATCAAAATGTTTATGTTATTAAGAGAAAGAGCAAAGTATGTTGTCATTATTTAAAAAAAAAATTAATCCTTTCTAACATGTTCAGAATTTTGGTTAAAAGAAATGTTTCTTTTTTTTTTTTCGCTAGAGGTTACGACTATGGCAAACGTGTATAACGCAAGTTATTTTTTGGCGTTGAAAGACTCATTAATTTGAACATTCTTGCAAAAATCAAATAATTGTCTGATTTAATGAAATTTTCAGGACTTATTCACAAATGAATTAAGTTATTTATGCAATTATTATTTTTAGAAAATCTTGGTAAAAATATATTTTTTTTTACATTTGTTACGCCACTTCTAATTAATTTCATGAAATTTCTAGAAATTCAATACTGATCCCATTTTTTTAGTTAAATTTAAGATTCCTTGAGTATATAAATTATGTAACTTTTTTTTTTCTACGGAACAAATTTTTTGAAAACATACTCCGAGTAAAAATAAAAATATGCCATATTTTTTATTTAGATAAACTTTTAATTGATTTTATAAATAATATATATTAAGGATATCATATTTTGAAGAACAAAAATTAAAACTGAGGTACAGAAAATGAGTGGAGGTACCTAGTATAATGCCTTACGTGACAGCGTCTGAGCTTCCGAGAGGCCATCCGTTGCTCGTAAGAGGAACTTGATGGCTAACCGGCATTCACTATAGGAAGAGCAACACTTGGAGGTAAACGGTGAGCCTCCTTCTCGCACGAGTTTACACTTCTTAAGGATCGGATGTTTTTTCCATCAGTTTGCGAACACATTCGATCTAGAAAAACAATGATAAGCGTATGTTGATAAATCTCAACGCTAGTAATACCAAGAGCGCTTTCAAAAGGGCGTAGAGAGCATACCCTGGGGAGACTTGCTTCCCCATACTTAGAAAATCAATAACCTAACTAATTGCATTAGTATGGTATGCTAATTGCATTAGTACGGTATACGGTAGTGGAAGCACGGAGAGTCGGTAAAGGAGAATTGGTTAGACGTGCGAAACACATACTTCCACCCTCCCCTTTAAGGAAAGATTCCTCCGGGACCACAGATGAACTGCGCGATCGACCTTCTCCCGCATCCCCGACCAATTCATTTCCAAAAAGAGATCGCGACTAAGCCAGACGCCGAGTATCTTGACCGGCCTCTCAGTCCAGAGAAAGGGCCAGAGAAAAGAAAGTTTCCTCCACACATCCAGCCGAAAACCAACAGCGCATCGCGGTTGATCGTGGTCCCAAAAACCGTTACATACCCTATATTCTCTTTGCCAAACTCCTTAATCTCGCTCTGCTCGAAACAAGGACTGAAACGTCATCAACGTAGGCGGAGTATCTAGCACCAGGTAAGAATATTCCACGTAAAATTGGATTCATTTCTGACTTGAGAAGAAAAGTTTCTAAAGGTAAAGCAAAGGCGAAAGCCTTGTCGAATAAAGCGAAATAGCACTAACGTCCCCGATCGTATGCCATTCATTTCTACCAACCACCGCGGGACACGTACAGAAGTCGGATCCAGGTGCAAAAGACAATGGCCAGCTCTATCGAATGCCTTAGATTGATCTAAATTGATAAGCACAGCTTCACTGTCGACTTGCTCAATGATCAAGCGTACTAAATGAAGGTTGTCCTGAAAAGTTCTATCGTTTGCTGCACGAGTCTGCTCAGAGCCAATCATGCTAGACAGGACTGCCTGTAAAATCTTCAACTCTGTATTTAATATCGTCAAAGGCCATCACCACTGTTCTTGTTTTGGCGTAGCAACTATATCACATCCATTGAGGTATAGATACCAGCTTCATCCAGTTGGTGTAAATCAGTTCCAGCAAGGAAACAAAAACAGACGACTGCCTCAGGTACAGTTCGTAATGAAGACCATCTAATCCACTAGTCAACAAGCTTCAGCACTTCTCAGATCTCAGACTCTGTAAAAAAGCCCTCGTGCTTCAGGCATCAAACTGAGCAGAGCTCAGGCAGAACACTTAATGAACAGATATTGAGTCACAAAAATCCTCATATATACCTGCATTTGTAGTCACCGTCTGCTTATCCGGCAATAAGACGCACGCGATATGCCAATTTGACAGATTTTCAATTCCTCTGCACCCAGTTCAACGGCCACATTTGTTGTCTCAGAAGACATTCTTTTTAATCTAGCCTTAACTACAAGAGCTTCGTTAGCAAGCTAAGGCTATTTCCGCTATCACGGGATTTAATCGACCGATGAATTTTTCTTCACTTGCCGTTTGTGCTGCTAATCTAGATTTAATCGGCGATTATAATCGGCAACAAACAACCTAAATATAGATTTCAATAAATCCTACTAATTATTCCAAGCCACACCCCTCATCAATTCTCGCAGTATCATTAGTAGCAGCTGATCCCGGAAATCTCGCTCAACAAATAATGATGCTTTCAACTTCTAGTAGCCAGACATCTTATCTATAGACTTATCTAAGTTTATACGAACCCGGATGAGCTTATGATCCGCGTAAATTATAGAACGGAAAGAGACCTACATCGACTCTCTTAACAAGAAGAACTTGGTCGAGATAGCCAGAGGGCACTAATGAAGTCAGACCGCCCCTATTAGTCCACAATACCTACCGGAGGTGCTCCTTTCGATAGTTATAGACAAGATCGAACTAGTCGATAAAGTCACAAAATGGCTATACATCCGGGTTGTTAGTATCCGATATAACCCCTATTTGATCTATATCAGGGTCATGGACGGCATTCCAATCGCCGGCTAAAACTAAAAGACGAGACGTTGTCAAAAACGGCTCGATTTTCGAAACAAATTAGACAGCTCCACATGGTCATTGGGCGGATAAACCAGAGTAAGACGAAGAAACTTATCCTTTATGGTAACATTCAGCATGCAAAGTTATCCCGCCGGATCTGCGAAGGCAGGAGAACAAGCCGCATTCAAAGAGTTGCTCACTAATCGGAAAAGACCTCACGAGCGTCCTTAAAAACGTGCTGAATAGCAGACAAGCTTCTTACGATATATATTACGGTTGCGAGTTGAGACCTGGATGTTCTGTACATAACACATCCACACCAAGACGCTGAAAATTGCAAGCAAAGCCCACTCTGAAAGTTTCCGACCTCAGGCCTCGGTCATTTCTACTAGCCAACTAGAGAGATCTGATCCCAGAGGAACGTCAAGTTCAAGGCATGGGTAAACAAAAAGAATGAAACCTCCCTGAACAAAATTGATTTCATTTTTTAACTTTATCTTCGTCGAAGAATGCCAGGTGAGAGAATATTTAGAAATCGCCATTTGCCTCTTCTAGCATCGCTCATATTTGTTGCGATCCCTGTCCTGATCGCACCAGAGTTAACACTCTCTTTGCATTTGGGACATTCTTAGGCTTTTCAATGTTTTTGAGCGGAATTCATTGAAATTCAGAATTCATTTTATATCCTTTATTTTGCGGGCTTGCGTTATGCCGTTTCCGCCTGCTCCCTCGACACACGGCATATGTCTTCCTCTAAAATGTAGATGGGTTTAGATTTTTTTTTTCATTTGATTCCGCCGATGGGCTTCACAGCAGTCTAGTAATCTACTATGACGATTCAGTATTGTCCCATTAGACGAAAAAGAGACACCGTCAAGCTCTGGTGAGGTGGGTACATCTCCACATGTTTCCTTATGCCTATGAAACTATTCCACCTTGTTTTTCGTTGATTTTATAAGCATGAGACTATACTTGTGATATATGAAGAAAATCAGTCTTACAATATTCGGTTAATGTCTACATACATCAGAATATATCTTTAAGTCACACAGGCTTTTTTTTAATTCTTTAATCTAAATGGATAGGCGTTGTAGCGCAGTGAATATCGATTCGGAACGACACATCGGGGAGCCGAGTTCGAGCTCTGTTTGAATTCATAGCATTCACTTACACGAAAATACCCTTGAGAAAGGTATTAATTTGTCTCTTCCAGTTATGGGTCAAATAACAGGACAGATTGGGTTCTATAGCCTTGGCTGGCAACCAGTATACCGCAGAAAGCAATGGCAACCTGATGCGGGATAATATTCTGCCCAGTCAGTCATGTCTCTTTCGATACATGATCGCCCAAGCGTGCATCATGTATGGCAATAAACTTAATCGCAATCAAGACAATAAATCCTCTAAGATTCAAAGGGTTACTAAGTGTGAGAAAATATGAAAAAGAAAAAAAACAATCATTATTAAGAAGAAAGAACAATAAAAGATTAGAAATTAAAACAGATAGCGGTTGACATTACATATAAATATTTTGAAAATAGAAGTTGACTGAACAGCAAGAAACCGGAAGAGCGTTCCACAATCGAGAAGTGCAAGGGAAGAAACTATCAGCATAGAACATGCGGTTACGTATAGCCATTTGAACTTCAAAATGATTAGACCATGCCGCCAATCTAGTATTGTAGTTAAATTCACTTGCTTTAGGCATCATAGATGGAAAATAATATTTATTTTCCAAATACAAAACTGTGCCAAAAGGCTAAAAGTGAAGGAGGAAGAGAAAAAGGCTGGATTTCAATCTGTTTTAGCTAGCCACAATTACTGACCCAAACATACAACAGTATTCCTTATACCAAAACAACACATTCTTACTTACCATTGTTACTACAGGCACCATAATACCTCATTGTCTCTATGAAAGTCATAAGTAGTTAGCATATATACAATTTGTACCACAGAGGAGAGCTCACCAGAACAATTACCATGAACATATTTACAGAAAAGGCACAAGGAAGCTTCGTCATGCAGCTGGGAAAGTGACTGAAGCTGAGATGCCAGGTACATACTAATAACATTTCAGATTCCTCTTTGTATTTTATCATGAATCTTTAAATACATAAGGGAACACCAGGCATGTGATAACAATATTCAAAGCATGGACGTATGGTAGATGTGAAGATATATTCTGGCGAGAAAAATTGTCCTCAACGAAACAGTGAACTAACTTTCCTTGTAGAAGACCTATCCAACTGATTGATTCCATATAATCTTTTCACTTCATGTCTGCTGAAATCTTACTTCGTTATCTTGTAGTGAACAAAACAAGATCTAGATTTAAAAATTCAAATGCTAAGCACTGACTCATTGATTTTGTTAGAAATTAAAAAGACTCGAATTTACAAAACATTTGCTTAGCACACACAAAACTCCCGAAATTTCACACCTCGATGCGAAATGTTTTTTGGGTAATAGAAAATTAGGAAACAACTAAAAACAAAAATCAAATAGTCTTCAATTATCAGAAACAAATTATTTTACGGACCCTTTGTGCGAGCCGACGCGAAGTTTGTTCGTCGTTCAATGTAAAGGCCAGAATCACATCCGGGAGTGAATTCCCAAATGACCGTTTTCGAGCCCCATAAACGAAATAAAAGACGAACAAAATTCGACTGTCGCCAGAGAGAAGATGATGGTACTCATCTAACATCGCTATTATTACCTCACTCTCTTTCTCTTTCACCTCCTTCCTCTTGAATCGTTCACTCGTCTGCTTTTTCTTTTACTTGATAGCCAAACAGAACCCTTTAAGACTGATCGAATACGTCAAAGACACTCCTACCCAACTATAACGCTCATATATACATACACACATACATAGATACATACGTATGTACGTACGTTCTTGCCTACATCCACACAAGTTACTACTACGAACCCTTAACTTCTTAATACTGTTTCTCTCATTGAACATTAACTTCTATCAATTCATGTTATTCTTTTCTATTAATAAATTTCTATTTAAAGGTATACTTTTATTCTTCTACAAATGTACCTGCTGATAACTTTCTGATGATTCTGAATAAACCTGTAAATTGCAGAAAGTTCGGTTATGTTTCACTTCTTCTATGTACCTTGTCCATTCAAGACTTTGGAGATCATGGCTTTCCGCGTCTCCCTATCCCTGATGGCTCTCAGTACGCTTTCCCCTGTTACACCTCGCAACCCCCGTTCCGCCATCCACCCGCACAGGCCAATCAAGTACGTTACGCGCTGTTTGCTCCTGTCTCTCCTTCCCTCTATCTAGCCTGTTAGTATCAGGTTCTCCAATCCCTCCTTCCTCATTGCATGTCCCAGAAACTCTAGCTGTCTCTTCCTGATGCTCACTATTAATTTCTTTTTCGTTTCCATTCTTCCCAAACTTCATCGTTGCTCACATGCTCGGTCCATGATATTCGCAGCATCCTTCTGCAGAACCACATTTCAGTTGCCTCAAGTCTTTACTTCATCTTCAATGATATTGTTCAGCATTCATTGCCATATTGAAGAATTGACATCACATAGCAATTCAGACATAAGGCCAGTTTAATAAACATCTCCCTACTTATACAATCTAATGTCACATTCTTGCAAAAAAATATCGCTTATTTGTCCTTTGGGGGGGGGGGGGGGTTAGGATATAAACTTGGTAACCGTGACCCTGGAAATGAACTCTCAAGGATTAGTTGATGTCTTAAGCAAGAAAATCTGCCACTAAAGTAACGTTCCGCAATTATTCACGCGCCGAACCAAAGACTGGGCAGATTCGATGAAATGTCTCGGAAGATGAATCGTGAGTTTCAGCTCGAAATATGTGGGTATTGTTTCTTTCTTGTCGACAACCGCACACTCGTAAGACTTCCACCATCAAAGCCGAATTTCAATGCCAAGCTGGTGATATTAATGAACAAAATCGTTACATTTTAGTGAATACCTCTTTTCATATTCATAATTGCAATTGCTCGCGGCTATAAGCCCACTACTTCTTGACGTTGGTAAAAATGGAAGAAGCTTGAATTATGATTGGAATGGGGCGTATGGAAGGGCGTTTCTTTTCTCTCTCTCTCTCTCTCTCTCTCTCTCTCTCTCTCTCTCTAAGTTGTACCAGCTTCTTGCTTTGATTAGTTTTAAAGCAGGTTTTTTTCTTTTTTTTTTCTTTTTTTTTAATGTTGTTTATGGTTGGAATTTGCCTCATCATTGAAATCGTTTGGCACCACAAATGTCGTCATCATCACCGTCGTTATGTAAAGCATTGTAGTTTTTTTTATTGTTTGCTTTCTTAATGAGCTGGCATATATCGTCTTTTTCTTCTGATTATTATTATTATTATTATTAGTAGTAGTAGTAGTATTTCTTTTGGTTTGCTGTTTGATACAATCATTTATCAGATTGCTAACATGCGAATTAAAGTAAATGGTAAAAGTTATTAAAAGGGTTTGACGTATTCCTTCTTCATTTGTTCATTATACATTAGTAGTAGTAACAGTAATAGTAGTCCTACGCTTTTACTTATTCAATATTTTCTTCTAACTATTATTTTGATTATTATTATTATTATTATTATTGGTAGTAGTATAATTACTTCTCTTTCTAATTCTGCATTCTGTGGAACTCTCTTCTTTATTTATTCTTGCTTTCCTAACGGCTACAACTTCCAGGAATTTAAATGCAATATCAATACCCATGTCTTAACCACTTGACTCTATTTCTTTCTACACCACCCTGTATATCTTTTCCTTTCTCTCTATCTTTGCAACTGTCATCACACTTGTATTCCTATCTGTTTCTCGCCTTTTCTATGACGCTCCCTGTAACTGGTTCGTCTTTCTCTTTATTCTCCTCCTATCTAATCTTTTTTCTCTTACGTAACCCCCTGTGCATCAGTGACGTTACCGCCTTGCTTGGGGTGAAACGATTAAAAAAAACTTACTTTTGTTATTGTTATTATTAAGACACACTCATGCCTTTTTTGCCTTCTTTTTCCTCCACTTCCTCCGCCCCTTCTTATTATTCCTACCCTCTTTATTTCTTCTTCTTCTTCTTCTTCTTCTTCTTCTTCTTATTATTATTATTATTATTATTATTATTATTATTATTCTGATTATTATTAGTAGTAGTAGCAGTAGCAAAATAATTTCTATTTATTATTTTTATTCTTATTATTCTGATTATTATTAGTAGTAGTAGTAGCAGTAGCAAAATAATTTCTATTTATTATTTTTATTATTATCAAACGTTCACTTCTTTATTGCCCTCTTCTTCATCACCCTCTCCATATTATTATTAGTAGTAGTAGCACTAGTAGTAGTATTAAAATTACTTCCTCTGCTTCTTTACCATTGTTATTATTATCATTAAAATTATACTCTTATTTATTGTCTTGTTCTTCTCCACCGCCTCCTCTACCTCTTCTTCTTCTTCTTTTTCTTCTTCTTCTTCTTCTTCTTCTTCTTCTTCTTCTTCTTATTATTATTATTATTATTATTATTATTATTTTTATTATTATTATTATTTCGTTTCTTTCTTTTTTTCTTCATCTTATTATTATTATGTCATTTTTCATTATAATTCGATTTCTGCTATAGTCGAACTATCCTGCCAAGTCTACAGGAAGACCTAAGGCAGGTCATGGTGTGTTGTTATGACTCCATTTCATGTTTTTTCATATCTCCCTAACATCCCTAGCGTTGCAGAGACAAAGTTCTCCTTAGTCTGTGGACTGTATTTAACAAAACAATTTTTTGTATATCTCTTAAGCTGGGGTTTCCAGGGATTCTTTCAATGTGTTGTTTTGTTCACATTTTTTATCATTCCAAGTGCACCCACTATCACTGGTATGATTCTTGCTTTCAATCTCCACATTTTTCTATTTCAATTACCAGGTCTTTATATTTTGACAGTTTTTCGAATTCCTTGGTTGCTATGTTGCAATCCAATGGACAAGCCATATCAATTAATAAGCAATTTTTTTCCTTTTAATTTTTAACAATAATGTCCGGCCTATTTGCTTCAATTTTTCTGTCTGTGTAGGTGATGTAATCACATAGAATGGTGACATCTTCTATTTCTGTAACCGGTGCTGTGTGATGTTCATACCAGTGTTTGTTTACATATTTTCCATAGTGTTTGCACATTGTCCAATGTAAATATTGCCTCACTCTATCGTGGCGATCTTTATATTCATTTGGTGCAAGTACAGAACATCCTGAGATTAGATGGTCTATTGTTTCTTGGTGTTTATCACAGAAGCTGCATTTTGGATCCACATTATTATGCATAATATTTGCCTGAAAGTTCCTCGTGAAAAGACTTTGGTATAGCGCAGCAAGAATAAAGCCTTCAGTTTCAGATTTTAATCCAGATGCACGTAACCATCGATTAGTATTAACTTTATCAACATTGGATTTATTGGCACGTTCTGGATGTTGGCCATGCAGAGGTTTGTCTTGCCAGCGCTGTTTCATCTGTTCAAGAGCTTAATCCTTGGCTTTATTTTTCATATTTTTGGCCGCAATTGTTGGTTTTTGGCTTCTGTTTTGCTTTTCTACAGAATCTACTAAATGTAAATCTTGTTTGTATTTATTGCCTTCTTTCATTATTGAATTATTTTCTGTTTTTATCTTGTTTAACTATTTGTATCATCCAGTCCTTTGTTGTTTCTATGTCCAAACTTATTTATAAATGGAACTTTGTATGTGTGTGTGTGTGTGTGTGTGTGTGTGTGTGTGTGTGTGTGTGTGTGTGTATCCGTTACCTATAGACTCCGAAACGGCTGAACCGATTTTCTTGAAAATTTACACAGTTTTACTAAAAGCGTCTGCGAGTGTTCTTAGCTAAGTTTTGTGTAGAGGTACCCCCGATAAATATCGAAAATCGATAATCGAAAAATCGGGTTATAGAAGGAGTGGTCCGATTTTAATCAAATTTGATACACTCATAGACAACGACATAAGAAACGATATTCAGAAGTTTCAAGGTTGCAGTTCTTACAATAGTGCAGAAAATCGATAATATATATATATATATATATATATATATATATATATATATATATATATATATATATAAGCTTTCATTACACCTGAGCAACACCGGGCTATTCTGCTAGTATATTAGTAAGCCAATAGTTGTTGTCTTGTATGACAATTCTAGCTGAATAAGTACTCTTCCCATTTTTTACGGGGTATGTATAGGCGGTTTACATCAGCCTTTGGATGATGCATCTTATGTTTAGAAAGGAGCTTTCTTGTCTTAGAATACATTAGTCTGGTGTCGTTTAGAGTCCAGTTCAAGAGGTTGAAGCTATATTCGACCACTGGGATGAATAGGTTATTAATGGCCATAATTCTGTTCTGAGAATTCAATTCAGTTTTTAATATCAGTCGTATACTTCTATAGTACTCTTTACCCACTATTTCTTTCATTTTTATGCTGAATTTTTTCACTTTCATTTACACCTAGGTATTTATAAGCTTCTTCTGGATTCAATCCTTTTATTGTTACACCAGTCTCTAAGCTAATTGAGGATGTTTGTTTTAGTGATCCTCGTAAAACTGTAGCTTAAGCACATTTATTCAAATTATTATTATTATGTCATTTTTCATCATATTTCGATTTCTGCTTTGGTCTCACTACCAACCAAGTCTGCGGGGAGACCTAAGGCAGGTAGTGGCGTGTTGTTATGGCTCCATTTCATGTTTTTCTATCTTCCCTATCATCTCCAGCATTACATAAAGTTTTCCTTAGTGTGCGGGCTGTACTTAATAAGACAATTTTTTGTATATCTCTTAAGCTGGGGTTTCCAGGGATTCTTTCAATGTGTTGTTTTGTTCCATTTTTTCTAATTCCAAGTGCACCTACTATCACTGGTACAACTCTTGTTTTCAATTTCCACATTTTTTCTATTTCAATTTCCAGGTCTTTATATTTTGACAGTTTTTCAAATTCCTTGATTGCTATATTACAATCCGCTGGACAAGCCATATCAATTAATAGACAAGTTTTCTCCTTCTGGTTTTTAACAATAATGTCTGGCCTGTTTGCTTCAATTTTTCTGTCTGTGTAGATGGTGTAATCCCATAGAATGGTTACATCTTCTATTTCTGTAACCGGTGCTGGATGATGTTCATACCAGTGTTTGTTTACAGCTTTTCCATAATGTTTGCACATTGTCCAATGTAAATATTGCCCAACTCTATCGTGGCGATTTTTATATTCGTTTGGGGCAAGCACAGAACAGCCTGAGATTAGGTGGTCTATTGTTTCTTGGTGTTTATCACAAAACCTGCATTTGGGATCCATATTATTATGCATAATATTTGCCTGAAAGTTTATCGTGAAAAGACTTTGGTCTTGTGCTGCAAGTATAAATCCTTCAGTTTCAGACTTTAATCCAGATGCACGTAACCATCGATGAGTATTAACTTTGTCAACATTGGATTTATTGGCACGTACTGGATATTGGCCATGCAGAGGTTTGTCTTGCCAGCGCTGTTTCATCTTTTCAATAGCTTTATCTTTGGCTTTCATTTTCATATTTTTTGCCGCAATAGTTGGTTCTTGGCTTCTGTTTTGCTTTTCTACAGAATCTACTAACTGTAAATCTTGTTTGTATTTACTGCCTTCTTTTATTATTGAATATTTTTTCTTTCTTTCTTCATGTTGCCTTACTAATTGTATCATCCAATCCTTTGTTGTTTCTATGTATGTTAGTAAGCCAATAGTTGTTGTCTTGTATGACAATTCCAGCTGAATAAGACCTCTTCCACCTTCTTTACGGGGTATGTATAGACGGTCTACATCAGCCTTTGGATGATGCATCTTATGCTTAGAAAGAAGCTTTCTTGTTTTAGCATCCATTCGCCTGATGTCGTTTAGAGTCCAGTTTAAGATGTTGAAACTATATTGGACAACTGGGATTGCAAGGCTATTAATGGCCATAACTCTGTTATGTGAATTTAATTCAGTTTTTAATATCATTCGTAGCCTTCTATAGTACTCTTTACGCACTATTTCTTTCATGTTTTTATGGTGAATGTTTTCGCTCTCATTTACACCTAGGTATTTATAAGCTTCTTCTGATTTCAATTCTTTTATTGTTACAGCAGGGTCTAGGCTAATTGAGGATGTTTCTTGTATTGATCCACGTAAAACTGTAGCTTTAGCACATTTATTCAAATTAAATTTCATTCCAATGTCTTCGCTGAAGCATTTTACAGTTTGCAGAAGACCTTCCAGCTCATTATCATTCTTAGCATATAACTTTAAGTCATCCATGTAAAATAGATGGCTTATTTTCTTTTGGCCTATTTTATAACCACATTCTGTCTTATTAAGTTGACTGGTTAGTGCTATTAATGATATGCAGAATAGTAAGGGAGATAAAGAATCACCTTGAAATATACCTCTTTTGATGTTTATTTCATCAGACTTATAGGTTCCATTTATATGATTGAGGTAAAGGGTTGTTTTCCATATAGACATGCACTGTTTGATGAAATTGATGATGACGGGCGATATCTTGTATATATTTAAAGTCTTTAAAATCCAGTAATGTGGCACACTATCGAATGCCTTTCGGTAGTCTATCCAGGCAGTACTAAGATTTTTCTTTGTACTGTAGCAGTTTTCCAGGATCATTTTGTTAATTAGCAATTGGTCTTTACAACCATAACAGCCACGTTTGCACCCTTTTTGTTCAAGCGGTATCATGTCATTTCTTTCTAAGAATAAATATGTCTGTTTTGTTAAAATAGATGTTAGTAGTTTATATGTTGTCGGAAGACATGTAATTGGTCTGTAGTTTTTCGGGTTGTTTGTGTCACCATTCTTGGGTAGAAGAAATGTAATTCCTTTGGTCATCCATGCAGGAATTTTAGTGGGATTGTCAACCATTTCTTGGAGTTCTTTGGCTATTTTTTATGTGCTGCATTTAAATAATATAGCCAAAAGTTAGGAATTTTATCTATACCTGGGAATTTCCAATTGTGTGCTTTTTTTTAGTGCAAATTTAACATCATCTTCTGTAATTCCAGACCATGTCTGTTCGGGTTTATTTTTCATTCGTTCTATTTCCTGCGTAATCCAATGTACTTCCTTGCTAAGTTCTTTAGGGCAAGCCCATATCTTTTCCCAGAACTGTGTGACTTCTTCCATTCTGGGGGGTACTGTCACGTCAATTCTTTTTTTACCTATTTCCCTGTAAAATCTCTTTGTATCAGTCTGAAAGATCTTGTTTTGTCTGTAAAAGCTTGCTCTTTTTTCATAGCGTCTTATTCTTTGAGCCTTCAGTTGGATTTTTTGCTTTATTTTTTCTTTATTTGATAAGACGTCATTTTCATTCCTGATGTTATATTTTTTTTCGGCTCTTCTTCTTTTCCTAGTTCTTACATTTATTCCTCTACTCAGTTCATCCAGTACTGACAGTTCACTTCTTAGTTGTTCGATTTCTTTTTCAATTTTTCTTTTCCAAGGTGGATCTTCACGTCTGCGAGACTGCCTTGTTTTTATTTTGATATTTATTTTTTTTGTTGCTGCTGTTGCTGATGCATATATTACTTCGTTAAGATTTGTATGAGGGTCTTCATCCAGTATTGATTTCAGTGCTGCATTGTACAATTTAATAGTTCGGAGGTTTTGTTTTGTTGGTTGGAATTTTGGGAGCTGTTCACATTCCTCCATTGTAATACTTTGTATTTGACTTAGATGGTTTTTTATTTCTATCTTGGCTTCCTGTATATTGTTCTTATTTTCTGTCAAATAATTATCTTCGATGTGTTCTGAACTCGTTTTATTTTTGTCTTTTAACTGACTCAGACTCAGATCACACCTTTCCAGCACTTTTAAACTTACATCATTATCTTCGCAGTGATTTGCGTGTTTCACGGTTTCTACATTATGACCTGTGATTTGTTTGATGTTATTACTTTTTATTTCTGGTTCCGGTTACTTTTCATATTTTGTTGATTCGACTCTTCTTGTTACAATTCTTTTAATTTCATGAATTTCAGCCTCTGTCAGTCGGTTATTACGAATAATGTACCTACGTACATTGGCCAATTTATTTTCGTCAATATACTTTCTATTTGCTTGACCAACTTTTTCACGCCAAATGTCATATGTTTGGCGAGTCATGTTTTTTTGAGGTTTGAGTAACGCTTCATGAAATGCAGTCATAACGACTTTGTACTCCTCACGAGACCATTTTATTTTTTCTTTCTTTAAATATACGGTTGTAGATCTAGCTGGTGAATTTTCAGGACCATCATTAGGATTATCCTGGTTGTGGGGACCTGAAGATACATTCTTTGTGTAGGAGTTTGTTCCTATGGCAGATTTTTCGACCTCAAGTAGGTTCCCTCCTGAAGGACGGGCTCCCTGTTTATCCACTGGAAGAGCCATACTGGACTTTTTATTTCTATTTGTATTTTTCATGTTTTTCCCACGAGTGACGCACGGGTCCAAAAGTCCACCCAAAGTTGCCCGGCACGTTGGGTAACGGTCTTTTACAAACAGGGTCCCGAAGCCTGTAGGGAATCGTTTGTGACCTCATAACGCAGTAGCCATTCACTCCTCGGCACGATTAACACCTTGAGTTGCGGGTTGTTGTTCGGAGTTTTCCTTCTCCTAAATGGGCTGCCAAGCAACATCTGACATAGACGCGATTGGAATTCAAGGAGAAATATTATTATTGTTATTATTATTATTATTATTATTATTATTATTATTATTATTATTACGAGAGCAAAGTACCAACAAAGACAGCAAAGTTTGTCTGGAACGTGTGTTGATGTGGGGGTCTGCAAGAGTGTGAATCATAGTTTCTTGCATGTTAGCTTAATGCGATCCCATTGAAAATATCATACTAGCGATCACTTTAAAATCTATGACGCCGTCGTTATTGAGCCACAGCATGAGGGGGGATGGATTTGTACTTAATGCCTTTCGGATTACAAATATTAGCATGAGATTTTGAAATATCGTTTATAAACTAACAATAAATATAAAATAAAATAGCATGAAATTAGGCACCTCTAAAATAGGTACCTAGACTCATTTTCGATAACTAACATTTAAACTGAATTTTTAAAAATAAAAAAGTTTTCTTGAAACTTTTATTTTAGTTTTAATTGAAATCTAAGTGATTAAATTTATATTTCCTGTAAGCAAAATCATCTGGTGTATTTCAAACAGAAATTATACTAAATGGAATCTAAAATTTTAAGATTTCTTTTTAAATTTTTAAATTTTTCGAATATTTTTGAGTGATCGACACATTAGAAAACAAAAGTTAATTCTTGGTTTTAAATATCTTACAAAAATAAAATATATATTTTTGTTACATTATTTTTGGAAAATGTGACGACAGCTCAACAGATTCGAGATAGATAAGTGTATGGCGATCACAAGTGACATAGTTTTACAAATTTTTTTCCTGTAAGAGGAAGAAACCGTGAAACATATGACTTTTTAATGTACACATAGAAATTACCATATAAAAAAATTCAAATACGTTCAAATGTTTTTCAAAAATACGATGGCTAGATGATTTGTACTAAAATTTTCAATTTTCGATTAGTAAATATAGTTTCCACTTAATAAATTACCAGCCTCACGTCAACAAGCTTTTGAAATATTTTTTTGAATATTTTTGAAACTTTATAAATTATTATAATTAAAAAAATAAAAAAATAATTTTATAATTTCATTATTAATCGAATTTTTTTTCTTCAGACTATAATGTCCTTAATTTATATTATTTATTAATGCAATTATCAACTGAATAATGTCATATTTTTGTTGTATTTTTTTTATTTTACTATTCGGAGTAGATTTTCGGAAAGATGGGCAAAATGATTTTTAAAAATACTTGATTTACATTCCCTAATGAATCCTGCGTTTAACTAATAAAACCAATTTTACCTACAGAATTTAATTTCTTGAAATGCCATGAATTTACGTGGAGTGGGGGTAACATACATATATATATATATATATATATATATATAGTATATCGAGGCAGCAAGTAATTTTCTAAACATATGCTATTAAATATAAGAGACAATGAATGTCTATTATGTTTAATCATGAGCCGTTCTAAACGTTGTATTTTTGCTTTAATTTCAGTTGAAAATAAAGACAAAAATTCTCCAACATTTGGATAATTATTTATTGGTTTTCTTCTAAGCTTTCGGCTCACATGAGCCATCTTCAGAGAGGTTATTTAAACTGAAATATTATAAAATCCACCATCACCGACGATTTTATTTTGTGTTGACATAAAACTCCGCTTGGCAACGGCAATAGTTACCAAAAATAATATATATATATAGATATTTCAAAATTTTTTAATCTTCGAATTTCAAAAACAATTTAATTTATTTTTGAATAATGTCCTGAAAGTTTCATTAAAATCTGATAATAATTTTATTTTTGCAAGAATTTCCAATTTAATGTGTTTGTCACCGGAAAAAAGTGAGTTATGTAATATTACGTTTACGGAAAGATTTTCCTCCCCGCTAACGAAAATAAAAACAAGACTTTTAACAAAATTTAGAACATGTTAGAAAAGATTTAAAAATTTTTAAAATAATTAAAAAATATTTTGATCTTTCCTCTTAATAATAACATAAACATTTTGATGGAAAATGTTCGTTTTTATTAAGTTTGCACATTTTATCTTCAAACTATGGTGTTTTTTAATGAGTTAGTAAAGGTACTGACTCTAGAACAAAAATGATAAGTTTAAAATACATTAAAAATGAAAAATCTTTCTTGAAGCTTTTATTCTAATTTTAAGTTCAAGCTAATAGATTAAATTTAATATTCCCAATAAGCAAAATACATTGATGTATTTCAAACAGAATTTGAATTGATTGCAATCATTTTTCTCTTTTTATAAGAAAGATTTATAAAATCGTCCATAGTGAAAAATCTGTCAATATAATATAATTGTTTTTGTTATATATCTTTAAATAACTAATATATATATTTATGAAACCATATTAGACAATAATTGATTGATTTAAAATTTAATTAATCTGAACTGAAAAATATTATATACATTTAGTTTAAAATATGGCGCAAAACATTTTTAACACAAAAACTGAACACATGATGTTTGGGAAATTTAAGTAAGGAGAATATAACTGAAATAAAATTACATAAAAATATTATAAACAGGCTTCTGGATTGTATATCCAGAGGCCTTTTTATAATATTTTTTATTTACCCAGTAAGCTTTAAAATTTAAGGTTTCTGATACATTTCGTTGGAAACAAAGAGAAGTGTACTGGATTGTTATGTGATATATGTCCTCCTATATGGCAGCGAATGCTGGACAATCTCCTCAAAGATGGAGAGACTTAGAGCAACTAAAACGTGGTTCTTCAGAAGGATGTTGAGGATACATGGAAGCAATGACAATGTCTTGGAGAGGATGGAAACGAAAAGGAAACATATTTAAAATCAGAAGGAGACAGCTAAAGTTTCTAAGGCATGTCATGAGGAAAAAGGACTTGGAGAATCAGATACTCACAGGACGGATAGAGGAAAAGTAAGACGAAGAAAACAGCACGTGATATACATGATGGCTTTGAGTAACAGCATGACGTAGCAGGGCTTGAGAGAGGTGCCAAGTGAAAAGGTATTAGCTACAAAGGATAAAAAAATGTGGAGGGCCATGATCACCTACGTTTTGAAGAAACATTGCACAAAAAAAGAGAAAGAATGTTATTGAATTTTAGGTACTTTTGCTTTATAGCCTTACTTACGAAGACGCTTGCTAAGGAAATATTAAAAAAATTACCAATAAATTTTAAATTTACTATAGTTACTCATAATGTCGTGTATGGACAACTCTATTTTAAAAAGTTGATCCGTTTATACATACAAATTTAAAATTATTTTTAAAATACTGTACCGTTGAATTGTAATGAAGTTTTCCACTTATGATTAACTAAGTTCATTTTTATTTGAATAACAATATCACTTGACCGCTACAAACTAGTACAGAATTTTAAAAGATTTAAGAGTTTATTAAAATTTTACAAAATGAAAACAGTTATTGCAAAAATTTATTATTTATCGAAAAAAATTCTTACGGTAATAGTATTCATAATTATTTATTATTTATTAATGAAAGCAATTAGAACATTTTCAAATTAAATAATGGCCTAATAATTTTTATTTCACAATTCAGAGCATATTTTCTCCACCTGGGAACCTGTTTGACCAAAAAGTTTAAATTCTCAAAGGACTTGTCCTAATAATATTATAAACATTGCGTGATACAAAAAATAATTTAAATGAGTAGAGGGATAACTGATGTAAAAAAGTAGTTTTACCAAGATTTTAAAAAAAACATTTAAAAAATAATAACATTCATTTTTGAATAAATTCTGAAAATTTTATTTAAAATCTGACAATTATCTGCTAGCATTCAAGAATTTAAAATCCAGTTTGTTTTTCATTGCAAAAAAAAACTCAAAATTCTCGTAAAAATTTATGGTCCTGCATTGACACCAGAAAAAAAAAACATTTTTCAAAAAAAAACTCTAAGGTTAAGAAAAACTCTAAGATTAAGAAAAAAATTACCTAAAAAATATGCACATACTGTGCGACGAGTTCTTCAAACTCCTCATGTTTTCTTTAATTCAGAGTTGTCCTTCTGCTAGAAAGGTTACCAAACAATCATCTTGAGCCCAGCCTTCCCGAAATAATCCATAGTTGGGGTAAGAGATGGATCCATGCCTTCTGCAAGAGTATTTGTGTGGAAGTGAATGTAACGAAATCGAATGGAATCCAAATTTCAGACTTCTCATTCCAAGCTGCTATTCATTACCCCATATATATGTATATATATATATATATATATATATACTAGCAGTATAGCCCGGCGTTGTTCGGGTGTAATAAAAGCTTTAAAACTAATCCTGGTCCTGGAGCTCAGACTCTTTGGACGTTGGCACGAAACACTAAAAAGCAATAGTTGTTTCCATTTATAGCGAAACCGTAGACTGAAAGAAAAATGAATGGACGTAAGTCAAATTTTGATTTCCTGATATCGATATCAAATAAGTTTTTTCGTCCTAAACTGAATTTTGAAGGCTAAATAATTCCTCTGAGTAAATGGTATCATGGCTGAGACTAAGAACTACAATTAGACCTACTTAAAGCCAAAGCCGAAGCAAAAAGGGCTGAAAAAAATAGACATACAGGCAGATAAACAGACACACACACAAACATCTTGCCTTATATATATGTATATATATATATATCATCGATTTTCTGCACTATTGTAAGAACTGCAACCTTGAAAGTTCTGAATATTGTTTCTTATGTCTTTGTCTATCAGTGTATCAAATTTGATTAAAATCGGACCACTCCTTCTAACACCTGATTTTTTGATTATCGATTTTCGATATTTATCGGGGATACCTTGACACAAAACCTAGCTAAGAAAACTCGCAGACGCTTATAGTACAACTGTGTAAATTTTCAAGAAAATCGGTTCAGCCGTTTCGAAATAACGGACACACACACACACACACACACACACACACATACACACAGAGAGACAAA
Organism: Ascarosepion bandense; assembly: GCA_037127315.1. Taxonomy (NCBI): domain Eukaryota; kingdom Metazoa; phylum Mollusca; class Cephalopoda; order Sepiida; family Sepiidae; genus Ascarosepion; species Ascarosepion bandense. Next base: position 6,969,192 of record JBBBDQ010001462.1, on the reverse strand, counting down.
GTTCCATTTACAAATAAGTGTAGATATATGACTCATGTTATATATATATATATATATATATACTCTCGAAAATATTTTAGATATTCTACAATTTAATTGGTAATACGTATTTTGTTACAAATCTGCTCATCAGACCCTTAAATGATACAACAGTTAATATTAAAAAATAACTGTTGTATCATTTGGGTCTGACGAGTAGGTTTGCTGCGAAATACCTATTACCAATGAAATTGTAGAATATCTAAAAAATGATTCCTGGTTATATTACTCTGTTCAATTAAATAAATAAATTTAACATTGAGTTCTTTTGAGTTTGTCTCTATCATTTTTACCATTTATTTTAAGATATCACCTGAAGAAGAACAGTATTGTACTGAAACTTGAAACTTTTTTGTCGTGATATAATGATTTTATAAACCATTGTAATAACAATATATATATATATATATATATATATATATATATATATATATATATAATGTTACGGAAAATCCCGAAGATTAACGAAATGGTTTTAACAACTGGCATATTGAAATTATTTGTTTGAACATTATTTTTAGTCGATACTCGTATTTTAGTAGATGTTCTGTTTTTAATCAAACAGTATATTTATATATTTATTTCTACCGGTCTGATTCAAATCCTGTCGAATGGCGCATGTTTTTGTACAAAATTTATCGTAAATAATCAGGCCGGTAGAAATAAATTTATAAATATACTGTTTGATTAAATACAGAATATCGACTCAAATACAAGAATCGATCAAAAATAATGTTCAAACAAATAATTTAATATCTATTTATCTATATGGAACAATGGTAGACTTTGAAAAACAGTAGCTACTCTGGCATCTACACATCGTTCATTCAGCAATGAAGTAGAACACTCACAGCTATTGAACGTGTATAATAATATACACGCTAAAAAGTCTGCCTCTTTCTACCGAGCTCCTGTAGCTCAGAGGTAGAATCGCCGACTGACGCCAATTCGGTCGGGTTTCAATACTGGGTAATAAGCAATCGGCTGTCTAACCGTACTGTTGAGCTGTGATACAGCGAAACAGATGTCTGCGGATGACTATATATATATATATATATATATATATATATAGATTTTTTTAATAATCAAAAACTTTTTATTAATACTCTTTCCTATACATAGTAAGACAGTATACGTGGATAATCATCAATATGTTATTTGGACCTTACTTAAGCGGCAAAAATCTCCACGACAGAAGAATACTGGAAAAAACTCTCTACAAACTAGCACAAATACATTCGGACATTATATTTCTAGGAATCTGCAAAAAAATGGATTTAATACCGAAAGGATTTAGACTCAAATACAATTTCCAACACAGTTTTATCACATCACATCATCAAAAAGCTCAACAAATATACAACAATACCTCCACACAATTAAGAAACCTGGCGCACAACTCTGCATACATTAAAAAATCATTTTACATGAACTTATCAAAAAAAATCCATTATTCTCTTTATCTAACACTTTCCCCTCTCCAATACTCTCAAGTAAAAAAAACACTCAATTTCATGTACGAAAAAAAACTGACACAGCACATAATTTTGAAAAACCAAAAACTCAATGCACTAATTGCTGAGGACTCCATTCTACAACACATACCTCACCTGAACAACTACCTAATACAACAGATTTCACGAAGATCTCACTATGTACAACACACCCATAACATCTCTGCTGATAATCACATCGCAAACCTATCTAAATATACTCCCACCCAAGAAGAAACCTCTTTATTAAATAAAGGATTAACATTCTGCCCTTCACAGCCACTAAACCCTATAAACCTTTGCTACGATATGGAAAAATACCTGCGTAGATTGAGACTCAAAGAATATTTCTCGAACAATATATCCACTTCCAACGACAACAGCGACAAACAGTCATACTCCAAATTTCCTCTTACGAAAAATAACACCCTATGGACTCCACCAAGCGGACGCAACCAACACTTGGACCAATACGCCAACAAAGCCAGACAACACTTGGACAACTTCTTAAAAAATAGAGGACACCAAACAAAAACACACAACCTATCTAAAGCAGAACACCAAGCCATCTATACACTTAAAAAAAACCGAAACATAATTATCGTACCAGCCGATAAGGGCGGAGCTATAACCATCTTAGACACTAATAACTATATTAAAGAAGCAGAATCACAACTTCAGAACAACAAGTTCTATGCACCCCTACCTCTAGATCCGACTAGTACTTACAAAACAGAATTGTCACTTCTCATTCAGAACCTGAATCATGACATAAAAAACAAAATAAAATCCCTCATTCCTGAGAACCCCAAAACAGCAACTTTCTATACTATCCCAAAACTACACAAACTCCCCAAAATCATTTCAGAAAGACACCCCAACACCTCTTCGTCCACCCCACACCATATAAAACAAGCAAATAATGAAGAAACCTACAAAATTTCAAAAGAACTAAAAATCGCACCACCGGGCAGACCCATAATATCAGGCATCGGTACCCTCACAGAAACTATATCTGGATACATAGACAATATTCTAAAACCCCTATTACCTGACATACCCAGTTATATCAGAGACACTACTGACTTTCTCAAAAAGTTACAAAGCATTAATTTAGTCCCAGGTGATAATATCATAGTAACAATGGATGTTACGTCTCTATACACGAACATTCCACATATTGAAGGAGTAACAGCATGCCATGAGTTCCTCAAAAACAAATTACCCATCAACCAGATCACAGATTTATGTCAATTAATTAATTTCATTTTAACACACAATAATTTCAAATTTAACAACAAACATTATTTACAAATTAGCGGCACAGCGATGGGCACGAAAATGGCACCTAGTTATGCCAACATCTTTATGCATATTTTAGAAAAAAAGATACTAGACAGTTCACAATGCAAACCATCACACTATTTTAGGTACATTGATGATATTTTCTTAATATGGACTCATGGATTAGAAAAATTAAAAAACTTCTTCACTTTCTGCAACAACTTCCACAATACAATCAAATTTACCATGGAGTACTCATACACATCTGTCCCTTTCTTAGACGTCATGGTAAAATTAAACAAACACACACTTTCCACCAGTCTATACAACAAACCCACAAACCAACATAAATTCCTACACTTTAACAGCTGTCATCCCCTCAAATTAAAAAAATCTATAGTATACAGCTCATTTATTAGAATAAAACGCATTTGCTCACACCATAAAGACTTTCTAAATAACATTAACAACCTAACAAAACAGTTTCTAGAATGCAAATACCCAATAAAAATAATAAAGGAAGCACTACATAAAACCATCCACATAGACCGTAGCACACTTCTCACATACAAAAAACGAAAAGATAATAACCGAATTCCCATGGTTTTTAACCATAATCAATATTCCCACACACTCATCAAAAATTTAAAAAATGACTACAGGAACCTCCAATCAAACAAAAACATCAAAGACATTTTCGATAGACCACCCATAAATGCAAAGAAACAAACACCTAACCTATCAACCATCCTCACTTCTAATAAATATTTAAATAATACAAACCTATCAGGGAATCTAAAATGTGGAAAGCCCCGCTGTTTAATCTGTAAACATCTAATAACAGACAAAACATTCTCTGTACCCAACACAAAAATAAAATTACACCCACCAAACCTTACTTGTGATAGCAAAGACATCATATACTTTCTCTTCTGCTCAATTTGCCCTAACAGTGGATACATCGGCGAATCCGGTAATAGCTTTAGATTCCGCTTCAATAATCACAAACTAAATATACGACAAAATAATATATACTCCCCAATTGCAACACATTTTAATCAACCCGATCACACTTTAGAAAATTGCAAATGTTTACTAATAGACTCCAATTTTAGTTCTACATACACACGCAGAAAGAAAGAAAAATACTGGATTTTAAAATTAAACACACACAAACTAGGGTTAAATAGGGACTTAGGTGTGTTGAATCTCTACAAATATTTCAATAGATAATAAGAATTCTCTCTAAGACATTCCAAAAAAATTTTTTTCTGGGACAAACAGACTCTCTAAAGGTACATGCCGCGTGTTGATTGGTTGATTGGTTGACCGAAAATAAACAAATGAACGTACCGCATGCGAATTGGTTTATCGACACCACGCGATACAAACAACGAAAAAATAGATATTCCAAGTAATTTTTTAACCAACACAAACAGACTTTCTCCACGGAGGTGCCACGTGTTGACTGGTTTACCGATAATAAACAAACGGACGTGCCGTATGTTGCTTAGTTTATCGACACCACGTGTTGTAAACAAACAAATGTGCGAACGCTACCGTAGAACGCGTTTCCAATTCTAAATTTAAAAAAATCACTTGTTTCCGATGAAGAACCGAGGACGGTTTGAAATATAAAACTACATTAAAAATAAACAAATACTGTTTAAAAAAGTACGTTTTTTTAATAATCAAAAACTTTTTATTAATACTCTTTCCTATACATAGTAAGACAGTATACGTGGATAATCATCAATATATATATATATATATATATATATATATATAGTATATCGAGGCAGCAAGTAATTTTCTAAACATATGCTGTTAAATATAAGAGACAATGAATGTCTATTATGTTTAATCATGAGCCGTTCTAAACGTCGTATTTTTGCTTTAATTTCAGTTGAAAATAAAGTCAAAAATTCTCCAACATTTGGATAATTATTTATTGGTTTTCTTCTAAGCTTTCGGCTCACATGAGCCATCTTCAGAGAGGTAGTTTAAACTGAAATATTATAAAATCCACCATCACCGACGATTTTATTTTGTGTTGACATAAAACTCCGCTTGGCAACGGCAATAGTTACCAAAAATAATAAACGCAGTTCTTAAGTTTGCGATGCGGTTTTATGACGTCACACCGCGGGATAGCGCGAAATGACAACAAAACCATGTAGTCAAATGCAATGTAATATGTTATTTCCTGTTTTAAAGTTGATTTTATTGAGTGTTGGTTGTTTCGATTTTATGTACATGGCCTCCAATATCTGCAGGTTCCTCTTACTGTGTGTACGAGTAAGGATCACCGAATTGTTGACCAAAATCTGTCTGATATTACCTACATGTTTATGTTTTTCTCTGAAAAATTGTTTAGAATATATATATATATATATATATATATATATATAATGTGAAAAACATGGATATCAATAAATATATGATACATATACGTATACACGCACATATATAAAAAATTTTCCGGTGGAACAGTCCTGAATGTAATATAGCAGAGCTAGAAAGTATATAATCATAAATATACATATTATCCTACGTCTATAGCACGACTCGGAGTTTCACTAGTTACACTATTTCTATTAATGTCTCTTGTTTTCCCTAAAATAAAAACAAGTAATCCCCCTTGCCACATAGGCACAAAACTTATAGCCTCTGCACTAAAAATATTCAACATATTAATTTTAATTTTATTTTAATTTTTAAGATTTTACTTTCCAATTTCATGTTTAAGTTTTAGTTCAAATCAAATTGAACTATACAATTAAAAAAATTTTAAAAATAGCATTTAGTCGTTATAATATATAGCTACCATGAACAAGAACCATATATATAAGAAACACACACACACACACACACACACACACACATATATATATATATATATATATATATATATATATATATATATATATATACGGTGTTCTGACGGAATTTCGAAATTGGTATAAATCTGCTCAGTTAAAGAGACAAATTCTTTGTGCTTATCAACAATCTATCTCTATACCTGATATTGAGCACTTTACGATAAAATACCTGCATGCCAAGACACATTTTATCAGTAAAAACAATGAAAAAATAATATCACAGTTAAACACTTCTGATGAAGGACCGAGGGCGGTCTGAAATATAAAATACAATAATAAAAATAAACAAATACTGTCCAAAAAAAGTACATTTTTAAATTCAAAACTTTTTATTAATATTCTTTCCTATACATATTAAGACAGTATACGTGGATCATCACTAAGTTAAACACTATATATATTTCTAACACACACACACACACAGAGACACACACACACACACACACACATATATATATATATATGTGTGTGTGTGTGTGTGTGTGTGTGTGTGTGTGTGTGTGTGTTAGAAACAGAAATATGGATTGTTCCAACGAGAGAAATTGGTACGGAAGAAAAAAAGAGCGAGAAGCCGTGAATGTTTTGTTTAAAGCGTATAGTTATTTATGTTGTTATTATTATTAGTAGTTGTCTTTGCATAATATATTAAGTGTCCATAATGGTATTTGTGTCGCTACACGTGTTTCGAGTCTAAAGTTTACTCTCTTCAGGAGAATAAACTTCTGACTTTACATATCGAGCTCCGTTTGTTTTTCTAATGGCCAAAATATTGTGTATATAAAGTTCATACGCGGCGTGTTTTGTTGTTGTTTTGTTTTTTGTTTTGATGTTGTTTTGTTTTTTGTTTTGATGTTGTTTTGTTTTTTGTTTTGATGTTGTTTTGTTTTTTGTTTTGTTGTTGTTTTGTTTTTTGTTTTGTTGTTGTTTTGTTTTTTGTTTTGATGTTGTTTTGTTTTTTGTTTTGATGTTGTTTTGTTTTTTGTTTTGTTGTTGTTTTGTTTTTTGTTTTGTTGTTGTTTTGTTTTTTGTTTTGATGTTGTTTTGTTTTTTGTTTTGATGTTGTTTTGTTTTTTGTTTTGTTGTTGTTTTGTTTTTTGTTTTGTTGTTGTTTTGTTTTTTGTTTTGATGTTGTTTTGTTTTTTGTTTTGATGTTGTTTTGTTTTTTGTTTTGTTGCTGTTTTGTTTTTTGTTTTTTCACACTTGCGCGTCACCTTCCGTCACTGACTTGCGAAATTTGATTTCGTCTTTATACTTCAAAATTGTTTTCAGCGATTTTGATTCAATTCAGGTCATCTTGTTCTTTTTATTGTTTTTGGAATACTATTTTTTGCAATGGTTCACGAATTCTATATATATATATATATATATATATATATGAATAGCAACATTTTTACATTTTTATTTTTGGTAGGAAGGAGTGAGCACATCGATTGTCCGTATTGTTTTTTGTCCTAAGCGTTTTCGGTCAATACTTTAGCAATATTCAAAGGGGTTTTATTTTGGCGTTGTTTGTTTGTTTTCATGTTTTGACATAAATACCTAAGAAGTGAATACTGGACGATCTCATCAAGAATGAAGGAGAGGCTTGAAGCAGCAGAAATGTGGTTCTACAGAAGGATGCTGAGCATACTATGGACAGAGCACGTGTGCAACGATGATGTCTTGGAAAGGATGCAAACGAGAATAAAAATCATACCTATTATCAGGAAGAGATAAATGAGGTTCCTGGGACACGTAATGAGGAAAGAGGGCCGGGAGATTTTAATACTCGCTGGTTGAATAAAATAAAGGAAAGACAGGAGAAAAGAGTGCGAGATGTATTTGTTAGGTTTGAGCAAATGGATGGCGGAGAAGAGTTTGAGTGAGATCCTTGGGAAAGGTATTAATCCATCTCGTCTCCCTCCAGCTATGGGTTAAATAGTAGGACAAATTGGGTTATGTAGCCTTGTAGTATGAGAAAAATATTGAGAGCAACAAGAGACAGAGTCAAGTGGAAGTCCATGATCGCCTACGTCCTGGGGGGACACGGCACAGGAAGCAGAAGAAAAGATGTACTGATTTCGTGCGTGTGGGGGGTGTACTGAATTCTATTTGGAGCGCTAATTTTGGTCCATCGAAAGCGCGTGGGGCAATGAACGACATGGACAGTTTTTGTACTCTCATACTATCACTTAACGGGGAAATGTAAAAATGCTATTAAAATAACAGAAAGACAAAGTTTATTAAGAGCTACAAGGGAAGTTGTGGAGAGCAATGATCGAAAACGTCCTGAAGAAAAATGTCACATAAAGATGATTGTCTATCGGACATCTATCGTAAAACATCAGAATCGCTTGCTAAAAATATTTGGCAAATTGGAAGTTACGACCGCCTACAATATATATATATATATATATATATATATATATGGACAGCAACATTTTTACATTTTTATTTTTGGTAGGAAGGAGTGAGCACATCGATTGTCCGCATTGTTGTTTGTCCTAAGCGTTTTCGGTCAATTCTTTAGCAATATTCAAAGGGGTTTTATTTTGGCGTTGTTTGTTTATTTTCATGCTTTGACATAAATACCTAAGAAGTGAATACTGGATGATCTCATCAAGAATGAAGGAGAGGCTTGAAGCAGCAGAAATGTGGTTCAAAGAGTCAAATTTGTCTTTAACCCATAGCTAGATTTCTAAGCTTTTTAATGCTATATCACTTCAGGGTGCAGGCGGTCGTAACTCTCCCCTTTTTTTCATACCAGTGAATTGCTAATACCTAAGAAAGCTAATAGTGCATATTCTCCTTACTTTCTCCGCGGACTGAAATTCAGTATTCCCCATCTTGTAGACTGGATACCATCCAAGGCTAAAGAGACCATTCGAATTTGCTACTTCGCTCATAGTTAGATTTCTAGCATCTTAATATATCTCTTTAGAATGCAAGTGGTCATGGCTCTCCTCAGTTTTCATTTTCTTTAATATCTGAGAATTTTCATGAGTTAATTAGGAAGATTGTTAAGTATGTTCCCGTTGTTTCGTTCACAGTTTGGAATTCAAAGTTTTTATTGTTTTAGACTATTTAGCTAGCCGAGTGTCTTTGGGTGTAATACATATCTGCTGGGGGTGGGGAGAAAAAAAACAAACATATGCCCTTTTCTAAGTGCATCCGTGCGAAAATGAACGTATCAAACAAGCCCAAATCCAAAGTGTTATACGTGATACATGCTTGAGCGATCATGTCCCGAAAAACAAGACTGACTGGGCACAGGATTTTCACGCAGTAGGTTACCATAACTTTCTACGTTAGAGTGGTTGGCAACCAAGGCTACATAACCCAATTTGTCCTACTATTTAACCCATAGCTGGAGGGAGACGAGATAGATTAATACCTTTCCCAAGGATCTTTTCATAAGTGAATACAACGAATTTAACTGGAATTTGAACTCGGCTCTCCAATTTCTCGAGCCGATATCCACTGCACCACCACGCCCAATTACTCTTTGCACTGACCGTTTATCCTTGAACCCTGTGGTTTTGTCTCTTATCCATTTGTTCAAACTTGTCAAGTTGCTTACTTGCAGTCTTCCCCTGCTTCTTTGGCTTGTGTTATACACTAGGTTGTATTTTTTAAGTAACGATTTTAACAAAATTTTGTTTCAACTACGAAGTAAAAAAAGAACAATTTTAAGACAAGGCTGTTATCCATTTGGGACTCGCCCCAACTTAATCTGGACGAACGCCAGTCATCTTACGTCCAAATGCGTTCGAAAGGTGAAAAACGGGCAACGAACGAAATAAATAAATTGATCGAAACTTGCTTTGGGGTAGAGTGTCCCTTCTCTGCCAGTAGCTGTTGTCAGAACCGAATGACTTGTAGGATTGACTTTGAGAAAGGTGGCCAGGAGAGATAATTGACGAAAAGAAGTGGTGGGTGGAACTCCACGTTGGTAAAAGGTCGAAGACAAGAATGCAATCACTGAGTGTATGTAATAAGCCTCCGGATTTTCTCCGAACAACTTCAATATTTACCTTCTCTAACATTGGAAGTCGACTCTAAGCTAAAAATGTATTCAATTTCTTTAACAGAAATCGTAAAGAAAAATCTGCAGTTTTTTTGGACCCTGGCAATTGCGTTTCGGTTTCAGTCACTTTCTATGTACGGCAGAGAATGAAGAAAATACTTGAAGCAACAGAAATGTAGTTCTACAGAAGGATGCTGAGGATTCCATGAACCTTGGACGTGATATCTGTCTTTCTACACGGCAGAGAATACTGGACAATTTCTCCACAGATGAAGAACACTTGAAGCAACAGAAATGTAGTTCTAGAAGGAAACTGAAGATACCATGAACCTTGGACGTGATATCTGTATTTCTATACAGCAGAGGATGCTAGACAATCTCCCCACAAATGAAGAAAACACTTTTTTATGGTACCCTCTTATGAGAAATGGGCTCTTTCTTTTATTATATTTAGTTACCTGTGTGACTTCCGGGAGGGGAGGCAGTTAACAAAAGCAGTTAACGAGAGCAGTTAACAGCAGTTGACGACAGCTACTAGTCTGTCAATAAGCAGTGTAATAATACCTTCAAACCTTACTTATTTCTAGTTACTTATTATTAACACTTCCTTTGAATATCTTGTATCTTGTTATACTAACACACTCTTTTGAATCTACCTCTCGTGTTTGTATCTCACTTCCGGACAAACCGGTCACTACAGTTTCGCAACAGCTCTGCAACAAATTGACAACGAAGATCCACAACACACTTGAAGCAACAGAAATGTGGTTCTATAGAAGGATTCCATGAACCCTGAACGTGATATATGTCCTTCTACACGGCAGAGAATACTGGACAATTTCTCCACAGATGAAGAACACTTGAAGCAACAGAAATGTCATTCTACAGAAGGATGCTGATGATACCATGGACCGAGCATGTGAACAACGACGAGGTTTTAGAGAAAATAGAAACAAAAAGGAAACTTATACTTTATATCAGAAAGTACAGTTGAAATTTCTGTGATGCATAATGAGGAAAGAGGGCTTAGAAAATCTGATACTAACAGGGCGGATAGAGAGAAAGAGGGACAGAGGAAAGCAGCTTGATATTCTTCAGGTCGATCTTGAGTAAATAGATGGCGGAACAGGGCTTGGAAGAAATAACGAAAAAAATTTATTAATAGCTACAAAGGACAGGAAATTGAGAAGAGCCATGATCCCGATGGTCAAGACAAATAAAATAGAAGACTATTCGGTTGTCCAAAAAGTTCCTTCACTTAAATAATATAAAATAAACTAAACGAACATTTACGTCAAGATTGGCAGTTAGGTCTCATTGTTGAAATTACTAGCTGTAACCGTAAAGTCATCCTAAAAGTTCTCCAGTGGAGCACTCTTTTAGATTTCCTGTTAACTTAGTCAGTTAAGTGCTATACGTCACACACGCTTGGGAGATCATGTCTCTTTCATTGTGGCCATGTTCATAGTTGATATAGCTGAGTGTTAGCTTTATCTTTTTATTAATAATGCTTTCATTATTTTAACCATCTTTTACGTGTGGACGATACTATTATATTTGTATTATCAACGAGTATGTTATGAATAGAGTTTGGTAGATCTCCATGTGTATTTAAATGAAACCTCATAGAGCTATGGTCAGAGAGATATAACGTGAGTCTTCTTGTTAAACATGTTGTAGTATATCCAATGGAATTATTTACGAATTTGGATTGATCAATAACACAATTCTTTAAAAGTCATGTAAATTCGTAAAAACATAAGAACAATAATTACAAATAAAAAATATTGACAATTACTCATCTCAAAAATGAAATATTAAATGACGCTAAATGTTTGGTCAGTGAATGTAAAATAGTTCCTGAATAAAAACAGTTATTTTCACTATATTTCCTTATTCTTCCATGTGCAATATTCCTTTAGGGCGTTGGCGATCATGGCTCTCCCGATTTCCTGTTCTTTGTGTCTCTAAATAAATTTTACCTTTTCGCTATCTCTATTCTACTATCTATTTACTCAAATTAACTAATCAAGTTATGTATTGTTTCCCTCCTGTCCCTCTTGCCTTCAATCTGTCCTGTCAGTATCCAGTTTTCTAAACCTTCTTTCCTCATTATGTGTCCTAAAATTTCCGACTTTCTCGTTCTGATGAAAAGTATAAATATCTTTTTGTTTCTATTTTCTCTAAATTGTTCTTATTTTTCACATCTTCGGAACATTATTACAATTCTGTTACAATTCTATTACAATTCTGTTAAAATTCTATTACAATTCTGTTACAATTCTATTACAATTCTATTAAAATTCTGTTACAATTCTATTACAATTCTGTTACAATTCTATTACAATTCTGTTACAATTCTATTACAATTCTGTTATAATTCTATTACAATTCTGTTACAGTTCTATTACAATTCTGTTACAATTCTGTTACAATTCTATTACAATTCTGATACAATTCTATTACAATTCTATTACAATTCTGTTATAATTCTATTACAATTCTATTACAATTCTGTTACAATTCTATTACAATTCTGTCTGACTCTGTAGATTTGTTTCTGTTTCATTTGGCCAGTTCAACTTTAATGCTAATATTTCCGGCCTGTTGGCATTTCCGTGTAACGCCTATTCTCTTTCGTCGAGGAAGACATCTTTGATATTCGTTCCATCGCTGAAGTATTTCTTTCTAATATAAGCGTCCTGTTTTGGAAATTTATGCGGTTTGTTGATGAGCAAGTTTTGTCCTGTTAGATTTTATATTTTTATGCATATCTTTTTTATCTGTGATTCTCATTCCCCCTATTTCTGCACATTTTTCGTTGAGCCATTCTTTGCTAGCCTCTCTGTATTTTTTTTCTTGTTTCATTGTGTATTTTTCTGTATTCCGTGACATGTCTTGGCACTGTTTTCTGTCTCCTTTGTATCAGGTCGAGAAACATATTTGTCATCCATTCGTTTTTTCTTCTTTGTCCATTTTCATTTGGGTAACGCCGTTTGCTGATCTATCTAAAGCTTATCTTAGTGTGTCCCCTTTCGAGTTTCCATTTCCATTTTTTGCTTCTTATATTGTTTACATTCTGTTTTTTTTTGTTTTTTTTTTGGTGGGGGGTCGGGTCTGTTATATTGCAATTTGAGTGTTACGTTTGGTTTCTTCAGTTCCATAGTTTACATATAACATGGAGGTGATCGTTTCCGAAGTCGGCATTTCCATAGGTCGCACAGTAAACAACTGTATTCCTGAATCTCTTGTTGATAGCTATGCAGTCTATTTGGTTTTTAGTTTCTTTCCCAAGCTTCTCCATGTCCATAATCGTCTTGGATGTTCTTGGAACCAGGTGTTGGCTATTACCTGGTCATTCACTGTGCAGGCTCGGACCCATTTTTCCGAGTTCGTTACAGGTTCCTAGTTCAAATTTGTCAGCTATTTCCCTTTCCCTCTCCTCGCTTACTTTCACATTCATGATTCCCATGACTATCATAACTTCTTGTGAATTACACTGAGCTTTGGCGTTGTCTAGTATAGAGTAAAAAGATTCGATTTTTTTCTCGTACTTTGTGCTGTTGATCCATACACGGTTATAATAGATATGTTTAAAGGCTTTCCTTTCACTTTAACTACAAGGATTTTTATTCAAATAATTAACAGTATCCCAGAATGCATTTCTACTTGTTTTGATTTATCAGTCCAAGACCTTTTCCATTTGTCTCTCCGCCTGCATATATAAACTTATGGTTGTCATTGACAAAATCTCCATTGTTTAGTCACCTAGTTTCACATGCACCTTAAATATTGACATTTAACCTATTCATCTTCTGTTTTACATTTTCCAACTGTCCACACTTGTTTAACAATTGTTATTTTTGCTTGAAGCGAACAGTCGTTGGATGACGGTCAGGTGACACCAGTCACTCATGTTTCTTACCAGGCGAGTAGTTAATTCCCACAAACATAACCCCCTTTACCCCTTTTCGATTAATATTCCATTGCCTTCCCCACGGTGATTTATTGAAGGCACAGCCTCTCGTTAGTGGGCGTATATTTTGGCAGCATCTTTTTTTTTTTTTAAATAGGTTGTGTTAAACGATAGAGACAACATAGTCTAATATATTTTCTTTTGAATTTTTTCGTATTTTCTGATGAGACATTTTATTTCCGAATTATATTTGTATATAAATTGTCCAAAGGTTGACCTACTACTTACGAACGTCATCCTTCATCATCAGGGACTATATTACAGTTTAAAATATATATATATATATATATACTAGCAGTAGAGCCCGGCGTTGCTCGGGTGTAATGAAAGCTTTAAAATTAATCCATGGTCCTGGAGCTCAGACTCTTTGGACGTTGGCACGAAAGACTAAAAAACAATAGTTGCTTCCAGTTAAAGCAAAACCGTAGACTGAAAGAAAAATGAATGGACGTAAGTCAAATTTTGATTTCCTGGTATCGATATCAAATAAGTTTTTTTCGTCGTAAACTGAATTTTGAAGGCTAAATAAGTCCTCTGAGTAAATGGTATCGTGGCTGAGACTAAGAACTACAATTATTCCTACTTAGAGCCAAACCCGAAGCAAAAACTAAAATAAAAGGGCTGAAAAACTGATTTTGATCAGACCCGGTATCTTGCCTTTTATATATATATACATTATCGATTTTCTGCACTATTGTAAGAACTGCAACCTTGAAACTTCTGAATATCGTTTCTTATGTCTTTGTCTATCAGTGTATCAAATTTGATTAAAATCGGACCACTCCTTCTATAACCCTATTTTTTCGATTATCGATTTTCGATATTTATCGGGAGTACCTCGACACAAAACCTAGCTAAGAACACTCGCAGACGCTTATAGTATAACTGTGTAAAATTTCAAGAAAATCGGTTCAGCTGTTTCGGGGTCTATAGGTAACGGATACACACACACACAGAGACACACACACAGAGACACACACACACAGACAAAGTTCCATTTATAAATAAGTTAAGATAAGATATATATATATATATATATATATATATATATATATATATATGAGTGTCGGTGAGTAAACCGGCTAGTGAAGCGGGTTGTTGGCAACCCAGTAGGAATATATATATATATATATATATATATATATATATATATATATATATATATATATTAAGAGAAATGGAAAATAAATTCCGACAATGTGAGATAAAAAATACTTGAGAAACAACAAAATATGGATTTATTGTAATGTTTCGGTTGTATAATGTATCGTAATGTCAACAAATGTAAACATGTTACGGAAATTAACGGATTTTAACGAAACTTTCCAGAGCAGATATGGTTGTTACGATAGATCGAAATTGTGTTATATAGGCTTGATAATAACCTCGTTTCGGCTGGAAGCTATTCGTGGTCGAGCGGTGTAAGTCGTTACCAGATCAAATGTTAGCTTCCCCTTTGTAGGTAGGGGTCGCAGATTCGAATCCTGCCGCATGGTACACATTATCATCATAACAATCTATCGTAAATAATTAGGCCAGTAGATATAAATATATAATACTGTTTAATTAAAAAACAGAATATCTACTTAAATACGAGTATCGCTAAAAAATAATGTTCAAACAATTCATTTCAAATTGTCGGTTGTTTATAACCAAGTTTCGTTATATATATATAATTAATTTAACGATAGTTAAATAGTTTTATATATGTATAAAATTAATTATATATATATATAATTTTTGTTTAAACATTATATTTAATGGAAACTCGTATTTGAGTAGATACTCAGTTTTTTTTTTTTTTTGTTTTTTTTTTAGAGTCAAACAGTATATGTTTTTACCCCTACCGGGCTGAATAATCGAGAAGTCTTCTCAGGAAAATAAACGACCTCTGTCCAGATGAAAAGTCTTTACCAGCTTCTCCGTTATTTTAAACTTCTTGTTAAGCGTTTTGAAAGTTTCTGTTATGCGTTCGAAAAAGCGTTTGATGATCATTTAATTTAAAACGCCTGAAGAAAAGTTGAAACCAAGGTAGCATAATCGTCTTACTTCGATATATATGTATCACCACATCAGCATATATATATATATATATATATATTTGTAATCGTATCACCCCGAGCAAGGCGGTAACGACATTGATGTGCAGGGGGCTACATCAGAGTAAAAGGATTAGATAGGAGAGAGTGAAGAGAGTGAAAAAAGACGAACCAATTAGAAGGAGGGGGATACAAGTATGATGACAGTTGCAAAGGTGGAGAGAAAGGAAAGGATATACAGGCTGGTGTAGAAAGAACTAGAATCAAGTGGTTAAGAGATGAGTATTGACATTGCATTTCAATTCCTGGAGGTTGTAGCCGTCAGGAAAGCAAGAATATGGAAGCGAGTTCCACAGGCGGGAAGTGCGAGAAAAAAGCTGAAGAAACAGAATTGTCGTCTGCATTTGGTTGATCTAACTGTGAATGGGTGAGACCCAATTGCTAGTCTGGTTGCAGAGGCACCAGTGACTTAAGTTCGTTGGAGCAGAAGCCATGAAAGTATTTATAGAACAGACAGAGGAAAGCTACGTTACTGATTCTCCTTTGGAGCCTGTCAAGATCACTGAGATGAACAGAAGGGGCGCCTGACCATATGACAGCAGTACTCCATGCACGGACGAATGGTTGATTTGTATATAGGCAGGATGGATATTGTAGGGACCAAAAATCATCTCTCAGTTGCGTCTCTATCCTCGAAGACAGAGTGCGGCTCAGTTGTAGCTCTGTCCGAGGACAGAGAAGTATCTGAGAAAAATTACACTGAGTAGATGCCCGGCCCCGGAAAACAGTGTCCCGCGGCCTCGCCACGCCATTGCACTAGAGGGGTAGACCAGGTGCTCGTCACCGGGGCCAGTGCAACCGGCGGTTGCGGGGACTGGGGAATTTTTGTTCTTTCGCCCGTCCGTACGCGTTCGGGCTCCCCACGTTAAAAATGACCTTGTGTCACATCTCGCTCCAGTAGGGGAGTAGGGTAAATATACTTATCTGTGCACCGGAATGTAAAATATAAAGAAGTCCCCCACCCCATCCCAGCTGTTATCGAGGAATGGTTAGAGATTTAGTAAGTTGGGGTAGGGGGAAGAATAGAATGAAATAGTCATTAACTTTTAACTTCATATAAGTCCGAATACTTATTCTTTCTAAATAAGTTCTAATATTCTCTAATCAGTTTCAAAAAAAAAAAAATCATTAGATTCTACGTCCCCTGTCAATTATCAGTACGAACGCATATGTATGGCAGTACAAATATAAAAAAAAAATTGATACCACAGAATTTAAATTAAGTTTTGAAGAAGGATAACATTTTTTTAACAAAGATTTTCCCCCGGTAGGTTGTCATTACATTCTGTGGTAGACTGGTTGCAAACCAAGAATAGAGAACACAATCTGTCTTGTTTTTTAACCCATAGTTGGAGGGACAAAACGAATTAATACCTTTCCGAAGGGTATTTGCGCATAAGTGAATGCAACGAATTCTAAAATTCGAACTCGGCTCTCCGATCTTTTGTTCCAAGTTGGTATCCACTACACCACCCACGCACATCCATCGCAATGGATAAATTTCTTAGTGCCGCTTTTTTAAAGATTGAGCAGTGGAAAAGAAAAGAAAAATATCGGAGTGAAAAAGATAGAAAGCGTTGAAAGAGAAGACTGACTTTTAGCAACGAGAAAGAAATCTTTAAATCGAGTGGTTTTGGACGAGATTGGCTATTCAAACCGCCCATCTATGTAGCAGGCTTGACTATAGTAAGCACTCTTCCACTCATTGTCTTATTGGTATCGAAATGAACGAAGACGACCACTTACCAAATTTGATTGATCGGCTCAAGACGAAGTGCACAAAGACTGACCTTGAGAAAGAAAAAAAACGGGGGTCACTTCTGGCGCGTGAGGTGAGGTGGCGGAAAGTGAGGTGAAATGGTTGTGGGAAGAGACGTGAAAGATGCGAGGCAATGGAACTATTTGTAAAAGAAGGAGATAGGTCGAGGCAAGGATGAAAAAGAGGGAAATTGATTTGTTTGGGGAATGACCGGAAGACTAATCAATAAATAAAATAGATAAGTCATTCCGGAAGGGAAGAAAATCAAACGAAAGGAAAAGAAATAAAATGCGGGGAATACTGATAATAAAGAAGAAAAAAGAAAGGAAAAAAGAAAGAATGGAAGAATAAAAACGAAGAAAAGAGAAAGAAGCATTAAAGAGAATGAAGAAAGAATGAAGAAGGAAGGAAACAACGATTAAAAAATGAAAGAAGTTAAAGAAAGAAACATATCCTCAAACGAAGGAATGAAAAAAGAGTGGAAAAAAGATGCAATTAAGTGAAGAAAAAAATGGAAAAAATGTGACAATGAAAGAAGAAAACGAATATCAAAAGAAAGAAAGAAAGAAAGAAAGAAAGAACAACATGGGAAGAAGGAGTGGGGGGGAGACAAAAAGCAAAAGAAAGAAGGATGTAGTAAAAAGGAACGATACAAAATAAAAACAAAAGAGGAAAAAGAGCAACAAAGAAAAGCAAATGGCAGATGACCATATATAGTTATCTCCCTTTATTTGGGCTGTCTTAAAATGCTTCACCTCAATTAATATTAAATTTATTTTCTGGTCAAACAGATGTAATTCTATTAAGAAAAAATAAACATCTTTGAGTATTCGTAAACCTTTTTAAATAGCAAATGTCTATGGACTTCGTTATTATTATTATTATTATTATTATTATTATTATTATATGAAACTAAAAATAAACAGGGAAGCCAAGAAACTAACTAAGGAACTAAAAATAGATGATAAGGTACCAATTTTACATAAACAACAGACATTCATCGCAATCAAAGACTACAAAGACAATTTCATTAACAACTCACAATATAGATTATTAAACCCTTCAAAAAACTACATTGGTAGAATTAACAAAATTATTCTAGAAAAATCTTCCACATTAACTAAGAATGCCTTAGGCATGAACCAATGGAAGAATACAGTCTAAGCAATTGCTTGGTTCACAAAAATAAAAAATAAAAGCGAATACACTTTAATCCAGTTCAATATTTGTGAGTTCTACTCATCTATATCTGAAAAACTTTTAACCGCAGCCCTAAATTTGGCTAAAAATTATTGCCCCATCAGCGACCAAGGCATCAGCACCATCAAACAGGCCCAGAAACTTACTTTTTTTTTTCTTTTTTTTTTAATCATTTCACCCCGAGCAAGGCGGAAACGCCACCGATGTGCAGGGGGCTACATAAATGTAAAAAGATTAATTAGAAAAGAGTGAGGAGTACAAACTAGTTAGAAAGGAACAATAGAAAGCTGAGAATGCAGGTGCGATGACAGATACATAGGTGGAGAGAAAGGGAAGGTTATACAGGGGTGGGGGAGAGAGCTAGAGTCCAGTGGTTAGTAGATGAGTATTGACTTTGCATTTAAATTTCTGGAGGTTGTAGCCGTCAGGAAAGCAAGAATACGGGAGCGAGTTCCACAGGCGGGAAGTGCGAGAGAAGAAGCTGCAGGAGTAGAATTGTCGTCTGCATTTGGCTAACCTGACTGTGAAGTTCGTCTGAGCAGAAGCCATGAAAGTCATTCTATGATGAATGCCTGTGGACTAGAAAAAAAAAAACAACCCTGATTTCTGCATCTCCATGGGGGCGTATGATTCTGCAGAGGCCTGAAACTTGGTAGGGTTCTTTTTGCTCTGAAATCTTAGCCACATATTCGAGTTATGTAACACCGGAATTTACCAAGACGACGGATTGATAATCCTCCGCAAAAAAAAAATCCACAAAAAACGGATAAACTCAGAAAGCATTTAATAAAAATTTTCAAAGACCATGATCTTAACATTACCATCTTAATTAACACTAAAGTTGTATATTTCTTGCATGTTACTTTCGACCTGTACAAACCAAAATAAAACTAAAATTAAATAAATTAATGCTTTAGAAAAAAGTAAACTCAACACTAGTTTAAAATAATCCGTTAAAAACAAGGTAACTAGAAATAAGCAGAAATCACGTAAATGTAAAATTACTTATTTTAACCTACCTTTCAGTCGTAACATCTAAACTAACATTGGTAAACTATTCCTTAACTTAATTCCCAAACATTTCTACCATTCACCCTCACTAAAACAATCTTCAACAAAACCAATGTCAAAGTCAGTTATAGTTGCGTTAAAAACATAGCTAAATACATTTCACAACATAACGCTATGATATCAAATAAATATTTACCCCATATAAATAACATCCGTCATCCAACTAATAGCAAAAATAACCCTTCCAAAAATGATTGCAACTGCCGAAAAAAATAAAAAGGCCAGTGTATGCCAGAAAATATTATTTATAGAACTCGAATTTATTCGGATGATAATAATGTTAAATTTTACTTTGGAAGCATTTCTAACAGATGGAAGATAAGATTTGACAATCACATGTTGTCTTTATACAACAGTAAAAACAGCAAAAGGACTGCTTTATCCATACATCATTAAAAATTAAAAAACAACAGTAAGAATCCAATTATTATGTGGAATATCGTAGCTAAATACAAACATTACAATGAAAAAGGAGATAAATGTAATCAATGCCTTTTAAAAAACTTGTCATCTTAAACCATATCAAGAATCCAAATTTGCTTAATAAGAAGTGATTTAATGAACATACGCTGCCATAGAAAAAATACTTACTTAAATTCTTAGACCCAGATTAATATAGATTCCTTTCTAGGTTCGCCTATTTCATTCTTTCTTTCTTTTTTTCTTTCTTTCTTTTTTTCTTTCTTTCTTTCTCTTCCCCGCAATATTACTTTTAACAATTATGAATTAAACCCCCTTTTATTTTTGCACCTTACATTTTTAATTCTAAATTCTAAATTTTATATCTTAATTTTTCGTTTTTATTTTATTTAAAATTTTAATTTTAAGATTTAATTTTCCCTACATTTTTATGTACATGTAATATTTGAATATTTAAATTTTTGAGACTCATGATTTACGCCCCTTTGATTTCTTCCTGTATTTTATTATTTTATTATTTTTATTTTTATTTTAAATTTTAAAATTAAATTATATATTTTTATCTCCATGTAACCATAGAATATTTAAATTTTTAATCTTGTTATTAACAAAACTGTATCTTAACTTTATAAGATTTAATTCCCATAAACATCGAGTGGACTTAAATTCAATTCGATTAAACTGTCAGTTTGAAATATGCACCTGATGATTGCATAATACATGGAACTTCGAATCGTGCTACAGACGTAGAATAATATGTATATTTATTAATAATGTATTTATTAATATATATATACAGCTCTGTTCATATACTGAGCACTGTTTTATTATCTGAATAATAATACTATACATATGTACACCCTCCTCCTTAATTCACGAAACTATATATATATATATATATATATATATATATATAGTTTCGTGTGTATACACTGCTTATATACAACACGTTAAAATTTTCCTTCTCTGGTTCCATGTGCCTATGGCTTAGGTGGGTAGTGACTCCAACTGACACTAAATCGGTCGAATCTCTATCCGGCCAGACCAGAAGCAAGTGGATGTGTCTAGCCACACTGATGAGCTGTGATAGGCTTGTATGTGGATGACTTGTATGTGGATGACTATTATATATATATATATATATATATATATATATATATATATATATATATATAGTTTCATATGAGCCTTCTCAGTCAGAGATTCGTATTCTTGCTCATAGTTTAGAGTTTTGTATTCCTTTTTCAATGGAAAAGTTTTGGCTGAGTTCGAGGATTTATTTGCACAAGTTTGTAGACTTACCCCTCGTTCTACTGAGTCTCTTAACGACCTTAAGGTTAAACTTAATTATTATTCCCTTTTGCTGGCTCTTCAGTTGCTTTTTTCTGACTCTAAATGGGGAGAACAGCACTGCCGTGTTATTAAAAGTTTAAAGAACAATTATAACCTGGTTATTACTGGACCTGATAAAGGTGCTGGTGTGGTGCTACTAAACTATTCTGATTATGTATCAAAGATGCACAATATACTTAATGATACAACTAAATTCTTAAAATTAAGTCGTTGAGACCCATAATTGCAATTCTTCTACTGAAGCTAAGTTTCAAAGGCAATTGATAAAGTGGTATTGGGAATTTCCCAATTTTAATTGGTGACGCCGGCGAGAAGAAAGGAACACAAACACTGACGAAAATGTTATATACTTGTATTTACAGAAAAAGAGAGAAAAGAAGAAAGGATAGACTCTTGCAAACAGCCGGGTTTGCGGAACTTATCTGAAAGATGCGTCCTTTTAACAGTTTATATTTCCTGTGCCGTTATGGCTGGGTTGAAGAAATAGAGCCATGATTTCTGTGCTTCAGTTGCTGTCAAATCCCCTCACGTATCCTGGGTCTAGATGACGGAGAGCTGACGGGGACGTCTTGTCTGTAAGGTTCCAACAAGCAAAAGAGGAAGGGAATTTGTAAAACCCGCTCACGTGGAGAGTTTGTTGAAAATCTAAAAAGGTAGTCCGTGATTGGCTGTCTTTCATCCAATCACGGGGCACCCAGTTGGCGACTCCGTAATAATTTAAATAGTGGGTCAAGAGCGGTTAACTAGTGTCCTATTACAACCCATTCTGTCTATGATTGGCTCCCCCCCGGCACAATGTCGTTAGTTAGCTCTCGACAGTGTTACAAACTTTTCCTTTTCTTTTGTGGAATCTATAGTAATTTTTTCTCCAGTAGTGGGTTCATGTGTTCTTTTGACATATTTCTCCAGTAGTGGGTTCATGTGTTCTTTTGACATATATTCCTCCAGTAGTGGGTTCATGTGTTCTTTTGACATATATTCCTCCAGTAGTGGGTTCATGTGTTCTTTTGACATATATTCCTTGTTTACTTGTGTCTCTTTGTCCGAGACAATTAAGATGCGTAGTGATATTTTATATCGTTCTGCGTTGTCTCCTCCAGATTTTTCTGAGAGTGTATTTGTTGATCTTATGAAGTTTGCCACTTCATCTGTTGAATTTAGTTTTAATAATATTATTTATCAGCAGATTGACGGTGTAGCGATGGGTTCACCTTTAGGTTCTTCCCTTGATAATATTTTTCTCGGTTTTTACGAGGCTTTATTATTTTCTCGAATTGGTCGTCCTTTGATGTATCATCGTTTTGTGGATGATACTTTTTGCCTCTTTAATAACGAGGGTGAAGATGACATATTTCTGAGATCATTAAACTCTGTCCGTTCTTCCCATAAGTTTATCGTAAAAAAGCAGTGTAACTGTTGCCTTTCCTTTTTGGATGTTCTTGTCCATAGGAACGGTGACGAGTTTTTGCCTTCTGTATTTAGGAAGGCTGCTTTTTGGGGACTATATACACGTTGGGACTCTTTTTGTCCTCGACAACCTAAAATTAATTTAATTAAGACTCTGACTTACAGAACTCTTAAGATCTGTTTCGATTCCTTCCTCTGTGGTGAAACGGATTTTATTAAAATGACACTTTCTAAAATGGATATCCTTTGGACGTTTTGGATTCTGTTGTTCATGATGTCATTAATAATTTTTTCAGAGTTAAGCTGCATACTGTTAAAAAAAAGTTCCAGTCTTCCCTTTTTTGGTTATTGGTTTATATAGCTAGGCGGATTTCACTGTCTATTAGCAAATATTATTTTTCTACTAATGTTCGAGTAATATTTAGTACTCGATCAATTCTTTCTTCCATCCGTAAAAATGCCCTCCCAGCTCATCATGTTGATTTCTGTAATTTACAAGTTTGAATGTAGTTATGGACATGACTAGATAGGGAGGACGTCTCGGCGGTTGGATTTTAGAGTTAAACAACGTATACGTCCTAGAATTTTTAATCCTGCTGCTAGTAGTAGCCAACTTGTTACTACATCCGAGTCGTTCATTACACAACATATTATAAATAGCAAGAATTGTGTATGTGGATTTAGTGTGGACTGTTTCATTATTCTATCACGGTCCCACTCTTCATATCATCCAAAGGTGCGAGAGTCACTGTACATCAAATCCCGCAAGCCTTCTCTCTGCAAACAGAGAGACTGCTTGCTGGGTTCGAATGACATTAGACTCTAGTTTTCCTTGCCTATATATTTTTTTCGCGCCTATTAATCATTTTTATTATAAATGTTTAGCATTCCCAGAAAATAAACTTGATAAGCCCTGGGAAGAAGCCGGGCTTTTTTTTTAGTTTTTAATAAAAATGTTATGTAATTTACGCTTATTCCTAGCTCATATATATATATATATATATATATATATATATATATATATATATATATATCCCTCCTGTCACGCTCAAGGAGAGAGAGATAATAGCGAGGCAGTGTCGGCTCAGGTCATTCTCTTTACTACCAATAATAAGTTTTACTATCAATTATTAGTGCTTTTGCCGCGTATTTACGCTTTAACAGTACCTTATTTTATTTTTGAAATAAATATTTTTCTGCAATAACTATGTTTTATCCACCCACATCTATTGAACAGGTGTAGAGGCTCATCCCTTGTTCCCTGTTTAGGATGTGGTTTCCGGATTTCTCTTTTCCAATATTTTACTCTTTTCCATTCTTTTACTCTTTTTTTTTTCTCAATTGGAGTAGATAGACTAAACTATCGCCCGGTTCACACTCCACCCACGTCTATTGAACAGGTGTAGAGGCTCATCCCTTGTTCCCTGTTTTAGGATGTGGTTTCCGGATTTCTCTTTCCAATCTTTTACTCTTTTCCATTCTTTTATTCTTTCTTTTTTTTCAATTGGAGTAGATAGACTAGACTATCGCCCGGTTCACACTCCACCCACGTCTATTGAACAGGTGTAGAGGCTCATCCCTTGTTCCCTGTTTAGAATGTGGTTTCGGCTTTCTCTTTTTCAATATTTTCACTCTTTTCTTTCTTTTTCTTTTCCTGAATTGGAGTAGATAGACTAGACTATCGCCCGGTTCATACTCCACCCATGTCTATTGAACAGGTGTAGAGGCTCATCCCTTGTTCCCTGTTTAGGATGTGGTTTCCGGTTTTCTCTTTTCCAGTCTTCTTACTCTTACGTAGCCCCCTGCGCATCAGTGGCGTTACCGCCTTGCTTGGGGTGATATGATTAAAATCTATATATATATTACTTCCTGTCACACTCGGGTGAGTAACCTATGAGGAAACAACTAATAATCTTCTCAAATATTTTGCCGTTATTTTTTACGGCAGCGCTGCACTCGTCAACGATAAACACTTTAAAGACCTCGATGAATGAATCGGTTATGGCAAATTTAGCCGAGGAGATAAGGAAATTGAGGAGAGAAGAAGCTACAGTAGTAGTTTTATCCAACAACGAAAGATTCTACAGAACAAAAATAGTAACCTAAGAACCCGAGTCATGTTCTTAAATGGACCCGTCATATATAGACTCTTGTCCTACAAGGCGTCCAACGCTTTCAGATATCTAAGCTAATCAGCGATATAGGACTTTTTTAAAGATTAATGACTAAAATGGAATCAAGCTAACGAATACCTTGAATCTTAAAAAAGACTTGTACATCAACCAATTTTGCATACGCGCGGCACAGATTTACAAAGAAAGAACTTGTTTATACTTCTGAGATGAGGTCGTAACATTACGTACATTATTAGGAATATTGCCTCATCTTTGTTGCCGTGTTTACGACGTTACAGTCATTGTACGCTCCGGTATTCTCAGGGACACATGGCTTAGTGGATCAAGACGTTGCCTAGTTCCGCTGACTTGAGCTAAAGAGTTGTGAGTCTCATACCAGGCTACAGCAGCGGTGAACAAATAACTTAGAGAGTTTAAGTTAAAGGGAGATAATTCATAACTACCAAAAGTGGCTTCGCACAAGGAATGAGAATAACATAACCCAGTGATCGTAATGATGTTGTTTTGTTCGAAATTTTTCGAACAAGGCCGGAGTGTACCACAGTCGAAACGTCGTAAACATGGCAACAAAGATGAGGACAATAGAAAGAACATTTTAAATAGTGTAAAGAAAAAACTCGAAGAAATAACAGAAACCATATCACTTGAGGACTTTCAACAGCTGTAACAACTAAAATGGATTTCACATATAACTTGAAGAGAAAATAATAGTACAACCTTCCGCACTAACTTAATCAAAGGGTTAAAAAAGAAAACCTCCTATTAATATTAGAAAGATTGATAACAGCTAGTGTATTTGAGGAGACGAGTTAAACAAAAAACGTTTTTAAGATAAAGATACAATTGTTAAATCAATGTTTCCTCATATTGAAACAACTTATCATTACCATTAAAATTATTATTATTATAATTCCTGAGCCTATCCGCATTTACATTGTTAAAGATTAGACATATATGGTTCGCTTATATTTGTTTTTAATACTTGGTTCGAAAACAGGCACATTTTTATATTAATTAATTATATTTCAATATATAAATCTATATATAGATAAAAAATATAAATGGATATGTCTGTCTGCGAATTTACGAACTCTTCTCCTCCGAGACGCCTTATGCGAATTCAACCAAAATTGGGTAACTTGTAGATCAAGGTCCAAACCTTTGATGTACAAAACTTTTTTCGAATCAATGTACAGGGTTTGACAAACATAATTTCGGGTGGTCTTTTGCGCACTTTTATGCATTTCTCCAAGACGCTTCACTCAAACTCAATCAAAATCGAATCTCTAGTAGATCAATGTCTGATGCCTTGATAGGCAAACAAAACTTTCATTTGACACTCAGGGAGCGGAAAAATTAATAAAAAATGTTGCTCTTTGCGATCGTTTATTTCTCCGAAACGCTTAGTTGTATTCCAACTAAAATCGGGTCGTTTTTGTAACTTCTACCTTATCATATGCCATAACAATTTCACGTTTTCTACAAGGTGTCCTGGGGAGGTAGCACCTGTTAGGGTCCCAGCTATAGGCAAATAGTAAATACCCAAACAAAAATCACCACTATATTTTTATAATAAAATGAACAACAATACATTTTTATAACAAAATGACGATTAATGTAGCACTAAAACAATATAAAAATAAATTTTCATAGTAAAATAACCAACAATGCATTTTATGATCTACTGTAATATATTTCCCTGACCCATAGAAATATGATTGACGTCTAAGGCAGGAATGTAAATAGCGACAAACAAAAATGTGATTACGTCAAAATCAGCCGGCTTCAAAGACAGGAATGTAAACAGTGACAAAATAAACGGCGAAAATGATTAATAGATGTGCCTAGCCGTAGATGACGCAATTAAGCGGAATTCGAGGAAATGTCAGCCTAAATAAGATAGTATATTTTTCAGGCCAGAAGACAAAACACCGAGAGGTCTCAGAGAGAGCGCAGGGAAGAGAGAAGAGAAGAGAAGAGAAGAGAAGAGAAAAGATGAGAAGAGAAGAGAAGAGAAAAGAAGACAACTCCTGGCAATTCCTTCGCGTGTTCGTGGTTCCCCAAAACAAGGAAAGTATTTCGTCGGAATACTTTCTGTGGAAGTAGTGATAGAACATCTCGCCTATGTGTGTGAGAGTTGGAGGACAGAAAATAATTCGCCACTTATGAAGACTCAAAGACTGGAAAGTAAGGACTGGGCAGCTTCAGCTCAAATATTACAACAGTACTTCATTTTCGGCCTGATCTGGTAAAGGATAGCATCAGGAGTCAGCTATTTACTGAGCAATACTGGACCAATTTACTTAAATCATTAGCGATGGGCACGGTGCCTCTCTGAGGGAAGATCCGTTCATTGTGACTGGTGGTGGTTCGGAGTCCGATAGGTGATGATGGATGCTCGCTTGTGAACGTCTCTTCCGGCTTCTTGCTTTCTAGTTAACTTTGAACTTCAAAATTTTAAATGCAGTTTCAATCGTTATTTTCTGTCTTCTTCATTCTTATTCTTTTATTGTTCTCTCTCCTTAATAGAAAATTTTCAAATTCTGTAACATTCGATAACTGCTTGGGTTTTAGTGATTTTATTGCCTTACTTAGGGTACAATGATTTAAAAAATAGTTTTAACATCCTCAAGTTTCGGATCAGTGGTTGTCTAACCTACATATCCTCATAATATGTACCATTTACCCACTCCCTGTGCATACTTACAGCAATAGTAACCCTCTACTAAGAGAAGGTATTGGGCCTTGTATTTGGTGATTAATTGTGGTAAGTCCCGGAATGGGATATACCTCAATACGAGGTTGTTATGTAGTTAAGGTAAATGTAATCTGGTAGAACAATCTAGTCCGTAGTCCTAATCGTCGTCTTCGTCCTATGCAGGGTATTGACTACGTAGACCGGAGGTCTACTGACTACGCCTACGTGATAGATCTCTAGATCTCAACTCACTCTGGACGTCCTTGTCTTCGTCTGTGTATATGGCTGATACCAGCCAATCCGATTAAAGTGAAGGGAAACAAGGTGTGTCCCTATTCATTACATCAAATTGGATCAAAAAATAAAATAGGTTATTCAGCGGCGTCTCATTGTCGGCTCAGTACTCCATAGAAGAGTGTGAGTGCATGAATGTAAACTCACATCTGATTGGTTGCGAAGTTAGATCATAGATCATTGCTGGTTAGCTAGCTGTTCAAAATGGCTTACGTTCCAGACAGACTTCATTCATATTATGAATTTAAAAAAATTTTTTTTTTTTTTGACTGTTCTTCCAAGATTATTACTTTACAGTTAAAGAAGATTAATGTTTTTACCGAAGGAACTGTGTCGCCCTTTTATAGAAATTACTATCAACTTCCCACATAAATGAACCAAATGATCAATAGTTCTTTTTTCTCAAGTAAGAAGGACGGGAAAAATGAATATTGCAAAACGAGGAACAAATTAGGGAAGTTTGTTAGAAAATGATCTTTCGTATTGTTCAATTATTGCTGGGTCTGCTTCCACTCGCGGATGTGCGTTGTGGTGCAGTGGATATCGACTTGGAACGAGAGATCCGGGTGCCGAGTTCGAATTCCAGTTGAATTCCTTGCATTTACTTACGCACAAATACCCTAGGGAAAGGTATTAATCCGCCTCTTCCCTCCAGTTATGGGTTAAATAATAGGACAGATTGGGTTCTATAGCTCTGGCTGAAAATCTTCTGTCCAGTTAGTCACGTCCCTTTCGAGACATGATCGCCCAAAGCGTGTATCACGTATTGCACTTGACTGCCTGACTGCTTCCACTCAGTCTCAGTTTAACCCACCGAAGATTAAATTCACAATTAAATATGCCACTAAGTTCATAAACCAATGTTTAATCATCTCGTAAAGTTTTCATTCTTAAACGACGTCTAAGCAAGAGCTGATTGAATGAATCGAGTTCTACCTAGCACAATTCTTCAATAATATCTAAAACTATGAATGACACAAATCTGATTTCACGCCCCAACAAATCTGTGGGTTTTATTTTTACGGAAGAGGGTAAGTTATAAATTATTGGAATAATTTTACAGAGAATCTGAAAGGTGTGGCAAATGTATATAACGTTGCAGAGGCGAAAAAGGGTGACCTGGAAGGCAGAACATTACTGTTGTTGTTGTTGTTGTTGTTGTTCTGAAGGTTAATTCTTTCTCCGACTCGGCAAAAAAGTAAACCCAAGTGCCAAACAAAAGAGAATATTGAGTAGGGGTAAATACAATATAACCCGGATATAAGAGAAACCCGTGTATAAGAGACATTTTATCTGGCCCCAAATTAGAGCCTGTGGTAATGTATATGAAATAAACCAAACCCGGATATGAGAGAAACCAGAATATAACAGAGCTTTTATCCGGTTCCGACAACTCTCTTATATCAGGGTTACACTGTAAATGTATAATTTATTTACATATATACAAAGATTGGTAACTTCTATCAGGGAGATAGAGTGATGAAATTAAAAGTGAATAGATACCTGGTGGTGGCAACACCTACTGCGTCATCATCGTCGCGTCATAGATGCCATCTCTCTCTCTCTCTATATATATATATATATATATATATATCTTTCATTTTTCTTGTAGTTTATTTTTAGTCCTTTCTTCTCGCTTTCCTTTTCTACCTTCTGTAGGAAGTTCTGTATTTTCCTTTCTGTGTGTGCTATCAGCTATGAATCATCTGCGTATCGTTAAGATTGTGGCCGCCAATAACGAATCCTGGCAGGACTTCTAATTCTCTTAAAACTGCTTCAGGTTCAGGTTAAATAGATCTGGTGAGAAGACACATGCTTGTCTTGCTCCCATTTCTATTTTTGTATATCTGCTAAATTCATTTCTTGTCTGTATGCAGGCGGTTTGCTGCCACTATAGGTTCTTGATTCTTCTAATGTTTTCTCGAATTTGTCGAAGTTGCTGAGTATTTTTTCACAATTCTTTGTCACATACTTTGTAAACGTCTTTGCGTAGTATATAAAACACAGGTAGACGTCCTTCTGCATTTGTATTGCTCTTTCTTATAGCATAAATATCGCATTCCTTGTTCCGGTGTCTTTGACCAACCCGCACTGTTCTTGTACAATCTCTGACCCGATTCTTCTGCGCACTTTTTTCATGATTTTCTTTTTTGTCTAATAAAAATTACAATAAAAATAGTGTTATTTTTGTCGCATCCTATATATTTTATTTTTTAAAAGATTTTTGCATTTTTATGATTTGGTGAATGTTTTTAAAAAATATTCAGTATTTTAAAGATATTTTAACTGCTAAAAGTGTACTTTTCCTGATATTCTATAGAGATTCTCTGGTAAAAATAAATAGATAATATCTAAAAGTATAAAGCACTGTTCAGTGACTGCTTTCTTAAGGCGGCCATTTTATTTTTATGATTAGGATCATGGCTGAGAACGGAAATTGTGTGGGTCGAGTTTAGAAATTTCAATAAAGTTCACACATCAATGAACAAAAAGATGATCTTTTGTTTTTATCAAATAAAAAGAGGAGAAAACATTGAATATTGGTAAACAAGAATGAATTGACAGGCGTTTGGAAAGAATTCTTGAAATAAATAAATCAGATAAACGATTTCCAGTGCTTTTGGTCAAACCACGCCGCTGAAACACAGGTTTTCGCTTGATCACTAGAGCTAAACAGTGTTGAGCCAAGTCAGTCCTTAGACAGATTGGGAACTCCGGGTACTGTCAGCGAAAACAGGGTAGAAACTCGGTTACACAAACTTCATCCCGTAAAATTTAATTGCTGTTTAATTGCTATAGACCTTTGCTACAGCAACAACGTCTAGCGTTCTGGGAGCTGTGATCCCATACTCGTCAGTGAAGTCAATGGAACAAAAAGGAGGGAGAAAAGAAAGTTTCAGTAAAGATCTAAGGGCCTGTTGTTGCTGAGTAGTCTTCACTTGCTTCCAGCCATTTTTTCTTTCAACACCAAGAGCTCTCTTCATTCAGACATCACTTTGCCGACTCAGGAGAGTTTTTCGCAAGAATGTAAACTGTTATTCCATCAAATTCAATGGCTACTTCAGGTAAAGGGTTACTGAATATGAGTATTGTAAGGGAGGAGCAAGCAGGAAGTAATAAATTCATGTTATAAACGTATAGGATCGACTGGTCCTTGACTTAGAGACCAGGATTATCGATGTCAGAAAAGCTTCTTCTCAGGAGTATGTTACACAAAGCAACAATTCAGAGCAGGTATAAATGGAACTTGCTCCTTATCAAAATAACACGAAGGCAATGAGAAGGAGTTGACGACGTGTACGTGGTCCGACGAGACCAACACGTGAAAGTTCGAACTGGTGGAACTGGTTACCCGTCCGAACATAACCCATGGAAATAGCGATAGCGCACCGAGAGACTGGCAGCGTTCCGTCTGCGTGAAAGAAGTCACTTGGTGGGAAATGATGAGTCTCAGAGAAGGCAGTGTAATCACTTAAGGACTCTTTCATGAATTCTACTG
Organism: Ascarosepion bandense; assembly: GCA_037127315.1. Classification (NCBI taxonomy): domain Eukaryota; kingdom Metazoa; phylum Mollusca; class Cephalopoda; order Sepiida; family Sepiidae; genus Ascarosepion; species Ascarosepion bandense. Next base: position 6,937,577 of record JBBBDQ010001462.1, on the reverse strand, counting down.
TAAAGACTGCAACTGCTTCATTCTTCGCCTGATCTTACTCTTGTAAATATAGTGAAGGCCAGTGGGGGTATTTTATCGAGTGTTTTCTCCATTTAACTGGGAGAGATAGGTCAGAGGATATTTCACCAGTTACTCTAGATCTTAGTCCGACACGTGAACGTTACATTCTGCTTGCGTTTTGTGGGAAACCGCCGAATAATCTCTGGGACGGTTATTTATTAATCTGTCCACCATTCACGTTCTCACGCTTGCCATACCGATGCATGAGTGAGGTCATCTTCTTCTGCATTCGGTTGACAGGAGTATACGCTGGTCAGCCCGGCACCTGGCTTCCTTTGACGGTCAGGTGTAAAATTTGACTGCAATACATACAGTTATAAAAGTTATACATACAGTTATAAAAGTTCCATACAGTTATAAAAGAAATCCTTTCTCGTGAAGATATATCTCAAGATATATCTCAAGATATTTTTTTATTTAAATTTTTTTAAATTAATTTTAAAAACAATTTTAAGTTTAATTTTTTAAAATTAAAGTGTTCTAAATTTTTTAAATATTTAAAAATTTGCATATTTAAGAATTTAATTTTAAAAAATAATTTAAAAACGAACCATAAACAAAAGTCTGTTTTTCAATTTTTAAGAGATTCTCAAACTCTCATTGCCATGCAGGATGACATACAGGGAGTGGACAAAATAATGGAAACGCCTTGAAATTTCAAGCAAATTTATTTCAATATAGAGTAGAACTGCCCTTAACAGTAATTATAGCTCGAATTCTGCGTGGAGCCTTCTTGTACAAATATTGAATTGTTTCCAGAGGAATTTTTATCCATTCTTTTGCTAAAAGAGTCTTCAATCGTTTCAATGATAATGGTGGAGGATATCGACTGTTCACGTATTTTCAATGTTGAGATCTGGGGACTGTGGTGACCAGATATTCTACTTCACTAGAATATTCCTCGTGCCATTCAGCTACAACTTTAGCAGTATGAATGAGTGAATTATCATGTTGAATTATGTCATTTCCACCTGAAAACAATTCCTGAACCAAACAGATGAAGTTGATTACTTAAAATTCTTAAATAGTTCTGATTGTCGATTTTAAAAAACTTATTTAAATATCTGTAAAAGCAAAACAACAATTTTAAGAAAAAAATGAAGTAATACTAATCAAAAAACATAAAAATAGACAAGCTTTTCACGGTTTAATCAAATTTTCCAAATTATGCTATTATGGTACTAAGAGTTTTCATTAATTTGTTGTTCCTGGGTATGACAATAATCTACATCCAGTAGCAAGGCCTCTGATTGAGAGGTTGCGAGAAGCATAGAACCACCCCTAATTACTGTTGTTCCTAGGTACACCTTGATCCGGGGTGGTAACACCTGTTAGAATCCCAGATATAGACAAATAGTCAACTCCCAAACTGGGATCAAAATACTATGAAAGTATAAAAATACACGTTTATAGTAAAAATTCGAGGAATACATTTTTAAAGGGAAAAATATTTCCAGGAATACATTTTTGAAGGAAAAAATATTGCCAGGAATACATTTTTGAAAGAAAATATTACCAAGAATACATTTTTGAAGGAAAAAATATTACCAGGAATACATTTTTATAGGAAAATATTACCAGGAATACATTTTTGAAGCAAAAAATATTACCAGGAATACATTTTTTGAAGGAAAAAATATTACCAGGAATACATTTTTGAAGGAAAAATATTAACAGGAATACATTTTTGAAGGAAAAAATATTAACAGGAATACATTTTTGAAGGAAAAAATATTACCAGAAATACATTTTTAAAGGAAAATATTACCAGGAATACATTTTTGAAGCAAAAAAATATTACCAGGAATACATTTTTGAAGGAAAAATATTAACAGGAATACAATTTTGAAAGAAAAAATATTACCAGGAATACATTTTTAAAGGAAAAAATATTACCAGGAATACATATTTTAAGGAAAAATATTACCAGGAATATATTTTTGAAGGATAAAATATTACCAGGAATACATTTTTGAAGGAAAAATGTTAACAGAAATACAATTTTGAAGGAAAAAAGGTTACCAGGAATACATCTGGCAGTCAACAAAAACACTTTAGGAAAATACATCAAAGGAAGCTGACCTACAAACTTATTACTTACAAAAAATATATATTCTATTCATGCAAATCTATTGTAAAAATTTTGTCAAAAATAAGTAACTCATTGAGGTTGAGATAAACCAGATCAAATCAAACCATTATTTTGTCCACCCCTTATATATCCCATATCAGTTTAGCTCTCTTTTTCTTATTTCTAGCGAAATTTTTCCTTTTCTCTTTTTTTGAAATGCTTCCTTGACAATCGCAATACGCCTTCGGGTTCCAGTGTCGTTATTTCCATCCTCTGTTAAAACATATTTAAATTTTCTCACTTGTTTGATTTTGGCACCTTCAATTTGTAATTTGCATATTTGTTAATAAGTGCGATTATTAAAATTGTGCAAATCCGTCAGAAATGTAGAAAAAGCTGAATGTGTACAGAAGCGATCAGGTTGAAAAAGCTGACCCCAGTTTATATATATATATATATAATCGTTTCACCCTAAGGAAAGCAAGACCGAAAAAATGGCACAGGGGATATTTGAAGAATGGATAAGATAAATATGGAAATCAAAGAGGTAGAAGATGGCAATTGAGGAGGCTTTAAAATTTTAGAAGACTGTAACTATCAGGGAAGCAAGTATACGGAAGGAAACTTCACAGGCAAGAAGTGCGAGAAAAGAAACAGTTCGAGTAGAAGTATCTGTTACATTTGACTATTTTTATAGTAAACGTGTGGCACCTAGTTGCCACTCTAGTATATTCACAAATAAATTCTGGTCGAGTAAAAGGGAGAGAACCTCGTCAGGGCAGAAGCCATAAAAATATTTGTAGAAAAGACGGAGGGAAGCCACATTCAGTCGGTGAGAATGACTGAAGTCGAGCTACTGAATCAGGATCGATTATTCTACAGATCTTTCTGTGGATTTTGTCGAGAACCCCGAGGTGAATTGCAGGAGTACCCGACCAGATATAGCAACAATATTCAAAGCACGGACGAATCGTAGATTTATTTATAAATGTGCAAGATGGATTCTGTTGTTTGTTATATAAGGAGATGAGTTACAGATTTAAGTTGAATCGCCGAAGAAATAGAAATGACAGAGGAGAAAAATAATGATGAAAATTATATCAAAAACGTGAGAATGCTGAGGAGTAGGTACCGGAAACAATTCGTAAATGACAAGGGCATTGGGCCAAAGCCTTCAGAGCCTTTAGAAATCTGTTTAGTCTTTACGACATTACGATATACCATCATTATGTACGTAATTATGTTGCTGTGACGATAGCAAACAGAATAGAAAGCCTGTGACTGTTTAATTCTGAAGCGGTCGATTTGAGTCAAACTTCGTCAGCTCTTCGCAAACGTGAGACAAAAATTTTGAATCAGATTAAATGCGTATCGTTAGTTAAGTATGCTGGCGAGTAGTAAGAGACATAGAAAGACGATGACTATTCAACAACGATGCAGTTTATTGGATTCAGAAGTGTTCGGCTCTTCGCAAACGAGTGGCAAATATCATTTATACACTATTTACATTGATCGGACTGTTGTTACATTCATGATGTTTCGGCCGTTGTACGCCTCGGGGTTCTTCAGGAATATTTGTTGGAATTTCCAACCAAACTGTTTATTTAGTTCACATGAGTAGATTGTTTTAATCATTTTGGATAGCTCACTTTTCGTTAATTCGCCTTGATAACCCTAGCGAATACTGGACAATCTCAAAGATGAAGAAAAGACTTGAAACAGGAGAGATGTGATTCTACAGAAAAATGCTGAGGATATTAAAGACCGAATATGTGAGCAACGGCGAGGTTTTGAAAAGAATGGAAACAAAAAACTCTTAATAAAACAATGGAAACAAAAGAATGGAAACAAAAACTCTTAATAAAAATCAGAAAGTGGCAGCTGAGGTTCCTGGGCCGCGTAATAAGGAAGGAGGGTTTCAAGAAACTGATACTCACAGGACGAATAGAGGGAAAGAGAGACAGAGTAAAACAGCGCGTGACATGCTTAGTGGGCTTGAGTAAATAAATGGTAGAACAGGGTTTTGAAGAAATAACAAAAAGACGAAGCTTATTAAGAGCTACAAAGGGTAGGAAGATGTAGAGAGCCATGATCGCCTACGTGCTAAAGAGACACGGTAAACAAAAAAGAAGCACTTTTTTATTGTACTATAAACTACAATATGCGGAAGTTGTAATAAAGATACTCGTTCGGAAGCTGGAGAACCTTTTCGAAGATGAAGAAATGTAACAGAAATGTGGTTCTGCAGAAGATACTGAAGATATCATGGATCAAACATGGGAGCAACCACAGGGTTTTGAAGAGAATGGAATCAAAAAGGAAATTTGTACTTAATATCAGGAAGAAGCAGCTAAGGTTTCTGGGGTACGTAACGAGGAAAGAAGGCTTGGATAATCTGATACCCACGGGACAAAGTGACGGAAATAGGGACAGGGGAAAGTATATATATATACTTGATAAGCTTGAGTGGTAAAATAGGTTTCGAAGAAAAAACAAAAAGACAAAACTTATTAAGAGTTACAAAGAACAGGAAACTGTGGAGGTCCATGATCGCCTACGTTCTGAGAGGACACGGCCCATAAAAAAGAAGATTTCTATAAACACGAGCTCGCGAAGTAGAGGCGGCCTGCAAGAGAGAAACAGATGACACGATACGGTTAGTCGCTCATCTCTGTTCCCACCGCGTGAGACGGACGAAGAACGCGGGGGCAGCGAATATCGGCGGCAGACAAGCTACACGGAGGCGTGTTATTCGGACAAAAGGAAGACGGTGAGGTTTTGTTCTCACAGCCTTTTGCGTCATGTCACTTTTTTGAACCAATCAAACAACGCTTTTATAAACTGGGCCATGTGTTTTTAAGGACACTGGACAGTGGATTATAAGAACTTATAAACATGATGTAATAGCGATCATTTTTACCAGAGCTCATATTGCTTTTTTTTTCTTTATAATTTTTCACCTCATTTTGTAGTTTTTCTTTAGCTGTCTGTATTACTGGCTGTCATATTGTACTCATTTCTATACTTGGTCGGCTTATGGGGATTTTTTTAGGCCTAGCATATGCGCTGATTCCTTAGCATCCCGAACAATGTAAATAGTTACAATGCATCATCTCGATATATGACGATGACGAAGTGTCGCAAAGATACTGCAAGCTTCTGTCCGCGACCTCGCCGCCGTCCTTCTATCCGAATAACAGGCTCCCGTGTAGCTTGCGATCAACCGCCTGCCGCCGATATTCGTTGCCCTCGCGTTCTTCGCCCGTCTCACGCGGTGGGAACAGAGATGACGGGCGACTAGCCGCATCGTATCATCTGTCTCTCTCTTGCAGACCACCTCTATTCGCGAGCTCGTGTTTATTTTCTTATCAAATCTCGGATCGTCCTTCGCCGTCACGGATGGTTGTTTTTTTTTGTTTTTTTTTGGGGGGGGGGGGGGGGCAAGAGGGTAGTCGCCACAACCATCGCCAAATATAGACAGATGTCGTATTTGACCTATGATTTTATGAAATCTTCTTCTATGTGTCATATCACTACAGATCGTTAACGATCATGGCTCTCCACAACTTTCTATCCTTTGTAGCTCTTAATAACGTTTGAGATAACAGAGCGTAATTAAGGGGCCATGAAAAGATAGGCTATTTGATTTTAGACACGACCAACTAGTCGCAAACGAATGACAATGATTTTGAATCATATCAGCTTTATTTCAAAATACTGTTCAGGATGTAGACGATCGTAGATCTCCACAGATTCCTTTCCTTTATTATCTGTGAATTGTCATACATTCTTGAAAGTCGAGGAAATATTTGCGTTTAAAGGCACTATTCAACTTGACTTTATCATCGACTCACTTCATGGCAGAAATGTCGGATCTAACGACGGTTGCCCGTACTTAGTGAGAAACAGGTTCGAATCTTTCAAAGTGCACATTAAAAATTCCGACATTCTCTTCAGGGTAATCGATCTTTTAATTATATATCAATGGATAGAAAATTATCAATGATAAATAAATTTGTTCATATCTGTTATGAATAGACTGAGTTTTCATGGAATCACGTCTATTCTTCAAAAGACTTGATGTTGAATAAAGTTCAAATCTAATACGCCAGCAAGTGTTCTGGACAGTGGATTTGATTCCACGAATCCCAGAGTAAAAAAAATTAAAGAGATAATATATAAATAAATAAATAAATATATATATATATATATAGTCATCCGCAGACATATCTGTTTCGCTGTATCACAGCTCATCAGTACGGTTAGACAGCGGATTGCTTTTTACGCAGGATTGAAACCCGACCGAATTGGCGTCAGTTGGCGATTCTACCTCTGAGCTACAGGCTCTCGGTAGAAGAAGGCAGACTTTTTAGCGTGTATATTATCATTATACACGCCCACTAGCTGAGAGTGTTCTAATTCATTGCAGAATGAACGATGCGTTCACACACACACACACACACACACACACACACACACACATATATATATATATATATATATATATATATATATATATAACAAACATTATACCAAAGAATTTATATAAGTCAGTCAGTAAGTGCCGTTCAGTGCTATACGGGATCCACTCTTGTGCGATCATGTCTTAAAAGAAACATGACTCACTGGGCAGAAAATTTTCCCGCCGTAGATTGTCATTACTTTCTGCGGTAGACACTTTGCTAACCATGGCTATAGGCAATGAATGTCTATTATGTTTAATCATGAGCCGTTCTAAACATCCTATTTTTACTTTAGTTTTGGGTGAAAATAAAGACAAAAATTGTCCAAAATTTGAATATTTTTCCATTATGCTGTTTCTAAGCTTTCGGCTCACATGAGTCATCTTCAGAGTGGTTACAGAGACGTTAACAAACAGATATACGCCATCAAAGATGATATCTTGTGCTGACATAAAACATTGCTATGGCGAGGATAACAAATTTACGACCTGAGTCTGCTATTCGGTGACTATTCGGTGACTGTTATCGTCGCATAGCAATGTTTTATGTCAAGACGAGATCATCTTTGACGGTGAGTGTCTTTATGTTAACCTCTGAAGATAGCCCAAGTGTCTTTATGTAACCCTCTGAAGATAGCCCATGTGAACCAGCATAATAAAAAATATCCAAACTCTGGACAATTTCTTTTCTTTATTTTCACCTGAAATACACAAATACGATGTTTAGAACGGATCATGATAAAACATAATAAACACTCATTGTCTGTTATATTTAACAATATATGTTTAGAAAATTATCTGTTGCCTCGATACAATATATATATATATATATATATATATATATATATATATATATATATAATGAATAGAATAAGTAAAGAACAAGTAGAAAAAAGTGTCTTTAATCTTTAATCTAACATGTTTCACTTTTAACAAGCTTCTTCAGAGATTTATTAAAGACGAATGCCTAAACCTCTGAAGAAGCTTCTTAAAAGTGAAACATATTAGATTAAAGACACTTTTTCTCTATTTGTTCTTTACTTATTCTATTTATTTTCTCGGATTCCGATCCATATATTCAAATTATATATCTATATATATATATATGTATATATGAAATGAATTGTTTGAACATTACTTTTTTATCGATACTTGTATTTAAGTAGATATTCTGTTTTTTTAATTAAACAGTATTATATATTTATATCTACCGGCCTGATTATTTGCGATTTAATTGTTATTACGAAAATGTGTGCCATTCAGCAGGATTCGAACCTGCGACCCCTATTTACATAGGGGAACCTACCATTTGATCTGGCAATGTCTTAGACCTCTCGATATATATATATAATAAATTTCGATGTTCAAATCAGTTGTATGGCCATTTCTACATGAAATTCCTAAGAGAAATTTCACGTATCATCGGCAACTTTATTTCAAAATTATATATATATATATTTATATCTACCGGCGGAAGTTAAAAAAATATCATTCACAGAAAAAATGAAGGGGTGGGATTGAAAAAAAAGTAGACAGAAAGCAATGTCTAGTTATAGATTTTTGGAAAACCTTACTTTTAAACTGAGTTAAGAGTTGTAAGTTAAAATTTAGCCTTGTCTGGCTCTAAGAAATGGAAGGGGAAAGATAAAGGAAAGAAAGAAGTGGGAAGGGGTGGTTGACAGGGAAGTAAGCTAAGAAAAAAAGAAAGGAAAAGAAAGAAAAAGATCATTTTTTAATATTAATGTAATTAATATTAATTAGGATCGGTTCTTTGGGATTTACCTTCCTGCGTTTCCTTTTAGATTAAACTTTTATATTAAAATATTTTTTTTTCTGTGAAGGTTAAATTGTTGTCATTTTATATTTTTTATTTCACCCATGTTTCTGATTATGTCGACTGCCTTGTATAGTAGGTTCAGCTAGGCACCGTCTGTGAGAAAAGACCATTATCATGCAATTTATTAAATCAGAAATTTCAAAACGGCTTGCTGTACTGCTTGGCATTCGCGCCAGAAGCTCCAGTACGAACATCCCAGCGTGTTTGGGTGTCAGAACAAACAAAAAAATGCCTCTTGGACTCACTCTCTTAAAACGACCTGAAGTTGAACTACTACATTGGATCTATAGCTGCGTCTACTGTTGGGTATTTGTGTCCCGCCAGAAATTCAGTACAAAAAAATTGCAAAATATATTGCCTGTGTGAATTCAATATGTACTCGGTCTAACGGACCACCTTTAACGGATAAAGAAAACAAAAAGCAAAAATCTGGCGCGATCGGCTCAGTTTGTAAGTAGCGCGCGCTACGGAAGGAGTTGTGGCAACCCGGATACAAACTGCTGATTCGCGTGCTGACCCCTGCTTAGCTTATGATATGAGCCCTTGGCCATGCCAATGCGAATTCAGATCTCAGTGTAACACTTTCACGAACAAAGAAGATGACGATTGACGTTTTATTTTCACTTGACCACCCATAAATATATTTGTGTCCCGCCAGAAATTCAGGAAGAAAGAAGATGACGAATGACGTTTTATTTTCACTTGACCACCCATAAATATATTTGTGTCCCGCCAGAAATTCAGGAAGAAAGAAGATGACGATTGACGTTTTATTTTCACTTGACCACCCATAAATATATTTGTGTCCCGCCAGAAATTCAGGAAGAAAGAAGATGACGATTGACGTTTTATTTTCACTTGACCACCCATAAATATATTTGTGTCCCGCCAGAAATTCAGGAAGAAAGAAGATGACGATTGACGTTTTATTTTCACTTGACCACCCATAAATATATTTGTGTCCCGCCAGAAATTCAGGAAGAAAGAAGATGACGATTGACGTTTTATTTTCACTTGACCACCCATAAATATGTTGGGTTTCTTTTGAAAGCTGCTCATGATACAAAATAAAGTAATTATATTATAAATTTTACTATTAATTACGCATATTTTAAAAAGTTATAGCAATAATTATTATTACTTATTTTATATAACTAGACCCGGCTCCATCCTTTCTATGTTGCACCCAACTTAAACAACAACAAAAAATGTTTAATTCCGATATTAGCTTATTTCAAGGGACATAACTCTGCAAATTCCCTAATTGTCTTCACCTGGCTTCGGACGGACAGACAAATAAACAGCTCTCTTACTATAGAACGGATTTTTAACGATCGTAGGTGACAGTTAAAGACTAGAAGGGAAGTCCGCTGACGAGAAGTGCGAGAAACGAAATTATTAGAATATAGTTTACATTTACAGCTTTTTATTTCGACTGTAAAAGAATGAAATCTCGTTTCCAGCCTAGTAGTACACGTAAATCTATATGGTCAAGATATCAAGGTGTACATTAAAACAGTTGTCATGAAAGAAAAGACAGAGGAAAACCACATGATGACGGTGAGAAAGGGACTGAAGTTGAGATGCCAGGTCAGATCGCATAACATTACAACCCTTTTTTGGATGTCGTCGAGAATCTCGAGATATATAACAAGAGCACCAGACCAGATGTGGTAGCATTATTCTAACCATGTACGAAGCGTACACTTATATATAAGTCATTTGATAAGACACAAGTAGTGTCGAAATAAAATAGCTAATTTTGTAGTGATATTATAACATATATATGTTAGAATTTCTACACCAAATCGGTTGAGTTTCGATCCCGGCCAGAAGCAAGTGGATGTGTCTAACCACACTGATGAGCTGTGATACAGAGAAACAAGCTTGTATGTGGATGACTAATATATATATAATCACTCTCAGCCATTGGGCGTGTATAATGATAATATACACGCTAAAAAGTCTGCCTCCTTCTACCGAGCGCCCATAGCTCAGAGGTAGAATCGCTGACTGACGCCAATTTGGTCGGGTTTCAATCCTGGGTAAAATTTAATCGACTGTCTAACCGTACTGATGAGCTGTGATACAGCGAAACAGATCTGTCTACGGATGACTATATATATATATATATCAGTTCTGTGCAAACGTTTTTGCCGGTTTATAAAAGGGGCATTTTGAATCATTGTAATTTATTTTATGCATATTGTTATTACTTAAACATATCACCATGATTAATTTATAACATTTTCTTTCAGATTATTAAAGCATCATTCATATTTGTCTGAAATATTCTCACCCATGTTCTTTCTATCTAAAGAACACATTAGGCATTCTCTACTCTATGAGTTTCACAGAGGTTCCAATGCAAATGCAACGTGTTCCTTGTTGCGAATCTTTGCTTTCACGACATCTTCAGGCACCATTTTTGGGTAGGCCTGTCACAGGTGATGAGAACTGAATTCTTTATCATAACGTTCAACATCGGTGATCGTGGATAAACCGAGGAGAAAGACCATTTCAGCAACCGAGAGCAGAACTCCATCCCAAAAAGATCATGTTGAGCGTATGTTGGAGTATTGAAGGGATCATTCATTACGAACTTTTAGACAACAGTCAAACCATTACTGCTAGTCTATACTGACCCTAAAACGACCTTCTTTAGTCAACAGAAAGGGAGTCGTCTTCCATCATGATAATGCTCGCCCTCACACTACTGACCAAATATCTCCTATAAGAATTTGGTTGAAAAATCTTACCCCATCCTGCATATTCTCCTGACCTAGCTCCCTCGGGTTATCACTTATTTCGAGGATTACAAAACCATTTAGATGGCCTTAGGTTAACATCACGAGAGGAGATTGAACATCAAGTAGATTCATATTTGACATCAAAGCCTAAAGAATTTTACAGACGAGGCATTTATAAGCTCGTTGACAGATGGAGTCAAGTTATAGAGAGCGAAGGTTGCTACTGTTATGAATAAAGATTTTCAAAAACACAGTTTTTCATTTTTAAAATGAAATTTTAGATCAGCAAAATCTTTTGCACCGACTTGCATAGACTCATGCGAGAAAGATTTTCTAGCATAACACAGAGAACCAGTGGCCTCTTAATTGTTGTTGTTTCCAGGTTTACCCTGACCCGTCGTAGTAGCACCTGTTAGCGTCCCAGCTATGGGCAAATACTTAACCCCACCTGGGGTCAAAACTCTATGTAAGTTTCAAGATACATTTTTGTAGTAAAAATTGCCAGCAATACGTTTTCATAGTAAAAAAAAATGTATCAGCAATACGTTTTTGTAAAAGAAAAAACCAGCAATACATTTTTGTTTAAGAAATTACTAATGCTCTCAAGCAAATTAAGTTTCGGTATTAAATGACCCATAAGAAGTTGATATACCGTTAAACAAACAAATAATCATGTCAGTAGAAAACGTGAAACGAAGAAAGTGTAATTATTTGCTCTCCTACAGGTTGGCATTAGCCATACTAATGAAATACGAAAAAAAGATTTTCTATAATAAATGGAAACCACGTCATGATGATGGAAAAGTGAACAAAGTTAAGATACAAGGTCAGAACTGATAACATTAGAGACCCTTGTGGAGAACTTTAAATATATTACAAGATCTCCACACCATATATAGCTGCAATATCCACTGAATGAACGAATGATCTATAACGTGTTCTTAAAATAACTGAGTGTTCATCACTAGTATCAAACATAGTGTAAGCGGCTCAAATAGGTAGCGTGCTAATATATGCCAAGGGAGCAGCTGATCTCCAATGAATGAAGTAATTGGCTGAAGGACAAAGACAGGCCTGAAAGCGATTTGAAGTAGTGGTAAGTGAGCCAGTAAAATAATTTATAATTAGATTAGGATCAATTTAGGGGAAATTTTCAGGATGAGAAAGCAAGAGAAAGACGCTATGATGGCCAACATACCTCTTTTTCACCCTGCCCCGTACCAACGATTGTGTTGTAGCCAAAATTTCGCCCTATTTGGAATTTTTATGTTTAATATTTACACTAACATAGTTACTCGATCTTATCGAAAATAGGATGAAGCGTTTTCGCTGTAAACTATCTTGTAAATAATTTAAGGGTTAGCATAGTAACCATCAAAAATGACATTATGCTTAGATCGGGATATTGGTAGGTGTATAAACTAGATTGATCTGTTGTCAGACAGCAAAGTCATAACTTTAAACTTCATCATGGTCTCGTGAGGACCCACTTGAAACTACTTCACAGTCCACATCCGATTCACTTTGTATATAATGAACACGACTGGAATTATAACTCGATCAAAATTTTCTATTTCAAGCATTTATTTATAAAACCGCCTACAGTACCTGGTAAGCGGTTAACCATCTAGGTACTGGCCAGGCTTGACGTTTCTTAATCTTGGTGATCATAAGAGAACCTGTGTTTCGATATGATATGGCCTTAAGCCTACTATGACAATCTATTAGAATATAATTGTCAAATTGACTGACAATTATATTCAGTATTATTTATCGAAAATAATTACTAATATCAATTTTCAAAATACATCAGAAAATTTCTTTTTCCGTGCATTTCTCTTGAAACATCCGCTAAAGCTTATATCAGGAAAAATGTTTGCAGATTTATTTTTCGTGAAAATAAGTACAAAAAAATTTCAAAATATATTGCCTGCGTGAATTCAATACGTACTCGGTCTAACGGACCACCTTTAACGGATAAAGAAAACAAAAAGCAAAAATCTGGCGCGATCGGCTCAGTTTGTAAGTAGCGCGCGCTACGGAAGGAGTTGTGGAACCCGGATACAAATTTCTGATTCGCGTGCTGACCCCTGCTTAGCTTATGATATGAGCCCTTGGCCATGCCAATGCGAATTCAGATCTCAGTGTAACACTTTCCATTCTATCAGAATACTTCCAAGATTAAATTTCTACACTTGCTTGATTATAGTATAGCTGACCTGTACTTAGCATTTAGGGCTTCTCTTTTTCCTGATGACCATGCATTCAATTTTCGTGTAGTTTATGTTTTTTTTTTTCTCGATTTCCTTCACTACATTATTTAGGGGGTATTTTAGTTTTCTTTTCGTGTCTTCTATCAGCACTATGTCATTTGCATATTGCTTAGATTGGGACCATCAATGAAGAATCCTGTAGGAATTCTAATTCTCTCAGAATTGCATCGCTGTATGCGTTGAATAAATCCGGCGAGAAGACACATCCTTGTCTTACGCCCCTTTCTATTTTCTGGCGGCTTCTTACCAGATGTAAATTCCTGAACTGTTGAAACTAAGAAATATCAGTCAGTTAAGTGCCACACGTGATACACGCTTGGGTGATCATGTCTATTTTGAGACGTGACTAACTGGACAGAATATTTTCTCGCAGCAAGCTGCCATTACTTTCTACGGTAATCAAGGCTATAGAATCCAATCTTCATGATATCTAACCCATAGCTGGAAGGAGAAGAAATGGATTAATACCTTCCCCAAGTTATTTGCGCGTAAGTGAATGCAACGAATTCAACTAGAATTCGAACTCAGATCTTCGATTTCTCGTTCCGGGCCGATATTCACTGCACCACAACGCAGATGCAGCTGTTCAGAACGTTTTCTATGGAAACATCGAGAGAGTAATGATAGGCTTGTAGTGTTGCATCAATGTGAAAAAATTCACCCGAAAGTCCATGTTTTGAAACATAACTTTTGAATTCTGTTAAGGTTATGAAAGAGCGTGGATTGTGCAGCTCCAGCTTAAATATGGCAGTAATACCGCATTTTTAGTCTGATCTGACAAGTTAATAAAGAACATGTCGGTTGGAGTTCCGTACTTTCTGGCGAAGTATAAAGAACAGGCTATTTTTTAGTATTCTTTGTAATGGATCATCTATATAAGTCTCACTTGGGGTCTGCGATGAACTTGACTTCCATTAAATGTTCAAAACAAGGAATCTCTTTGAGAGTGACACCAATTATAATCACTAGTAAGAATTTAGGATCCGAAAAGTGATTGGGAAAAGTTACTTGGTTTTTGAGATACTAAAAGTTACAATTCCAGTTGAATTCCTTGCATTCACTTACGCACAAATCCCTTAGAAAAGATATTAATCAGTCTCTTCCCTCCAGTTATAGGTTAAATAACAGGGCAGATTGGGTTCTATAGCCTTAGCTGGCAACCAGTCTACTGCAGAAAGTAATGGCAACCTACTGCGGGATAATCTTCTGCCCAGTCAGTCATGTATCTTTCGAGATATGATCACTCAGACGTGTATCACGTATGGTACTTAACTGACTGACTGAATATAATAGTTGGAAACATGATTAAGACTTCTAGTGGGCATAAAGTGAGGGATCAGTTTTATATTGTTATGAAGTAATAAACTGATACCCACAATAATTACTACTTAATAATATAACACATTTCTTCCTCATCTACCTGTGAGTCAAATAATATGACAGGCTGTGTTCTATAGCCTTGGCTGGCAACCAGTCTACCACAGAAAGTAATGGCAACCTATTGCGGGATAATCTTCTGCCCAGTCAGTCATTTCTCTTTCGAGACATGATCACCCAAGCGTGTATCACGTATGGCATTTAACTGAGTGAAAGCTACAAGCCAGTTTTCCCCTATTGGGCTGTTAAGAACTCGGTCAGATAAGTGATCAACTGCCAGGCTTTGATCATCTTTTTTTTTTATTTTTTTTATAAGCGTTTCACCCCGAGCAAGGCATGTCACTGCCACTACTGTGCAGGGGGCTACGTAGAGTGGAGAAAGGCTGATTAAATATAGGAAATGACAGAGGGTGGGTGATAGGCGGGTAAGGATACCGAGAATGAGGGTTGGGTAGATGAGAGTGTTGTGAGAATAGTTGGGAGTTAGTGTGATAGGAGGTGTCTATTGACCCTACATTTAAACACCTGGAGATTGTAACTGTCGGGAAAGCAGACTTGTGGAAGGGAGTTCCACAGGCGGGAAGCGCGAGAAAAGAAGCTGTTGGAGTAGAATTTACGGTTACATCTTATTTGTTTAACTGTAAAAGGGTGGGACCTAGTTGCTAATCTAGTATCTCGTGTAAATTCGTGCTTAGGCGGCACCAGTGATCTGAGCTCATCGGAGCAGAAGCCATGAAAGTACTTGTAGAAGAGGCACAGGGAAGCCACATCACGCTGGTGTGAGAGCGGCTGCAGCCGGTCTGCCAAGTCAGTATCAACCACGTTACAGATCCTCCTTTGTATTTTGTCATCTGCATCGATATACTGTGGTAGTATCTACATAAATATGTTCTAACGATTTGAGAAAGTTCTTAGTGCTAAAAGCCCTTTCCGAGTATATATACTGCACCTAGGAACCAATAGGTAACAACAATGATGATACTTCAACCACTTCATAGGGGAAATAAATGTTATATACCCCCACTTCGTCGGGTATCAAATCTGCAATCCGTTCGGCGTCTCGCAAATTAAATATTGCGTATCTTCTTCACTTAAATAAATCGAAATATCCTTGATTCAAGGTGAATCAAAATGACTTGCTTTTTCACATGAATAAAATCGACGGGCATTAACACTTCATATTTATAATCTTTAGTACACTTAACTACAAGAGCGAATGTCCATATTACTACAAAATAGCAATTATAAAAAAATCTAATACATCGTGCAAAAACTAATTCATCCACAAAACAAATGTTTACAGTGAACTGAAGAATATAAAACAAACACTTATTAATAATAAGTTGCAAAACTATATAGTTGATGAACAAATACGATATATTGATAAACACAAATAATAACAAATACGCTCTCACACCCTGATTGAGCACTCTGGAAGAGTGGTAGACTTTGTAAACAGTAGCTACTCCGGCATTTACGCACCGCTCATTCGATAATGAATTGGAGCACTCTAGCTATTGGGCGTGTTTATACGCGCTAAAAAAGCCTGCCTTCTTCTACTGGACGCTCGTGGCCTAGGAGTCTAATCCGTACTGATGAGCTGTAATACAGCGAAACAGATCTGTCTGCGGATATATATATATGTATGTATTTGTTATAATTTGTGTTTATCACGCGCTAAAAGTCTGCCTCCTTCTACCGAGCACCGAGCTCAGAGGTAGAATCGCCGACTGATGTCAATTCGGTCGGGTTTCAATCCGGGGTAAAATGCAATCGGATGTCTAAGCGTACTGATGAGCTGTGATACAGCGAAACAGATCTGTCTGCGGATGACTATTTACGCTCTCATACCCTGATTGAGCACTCTGGAAGAATGGTAGACTTTGAAAAAACAGTAGCTATTCTAGCATCTACGCATCGTTCATTCAGCAATGAATTAGAACACTCTCACTACTGTCGTATGAATACATGGTATATCACACGCTATAAGTCCGCATTCTTCTACCGAGCTCCGAGCTCAGAGGTAGAATCGCCGACTGACGCTGGTTCGGTCGGGTTTCAATCCTGGGTAAAAAACAATCTGATGTCTAAAGGTACTGATGAGCTGTGATACAGCGAAACAGATCTGTCTACGGATGACTATATATATATATATATTCTACTTCTTTATCTCTTTCTCTCTCTCTCTCTCTCTCTCTCTCTCTCTCTCTCTCTCTATCTATCTATCTATCTATCTATCTACCTTCGTTCATTATTTATTTCTCTCTATATGCATTTATCTACATATCCATCCTCTTTCAGTACCAATCTATTTATCTATCAATCTATCTTAGTTCAGTATCTATGTATCTATTTAAATTCAATATAGCTGCAGGAGAAATGGTGGATTCTTACTTTTCTCGGGGACATTTGTGCGTTGTTGTACGCTCCAGCTTTATTCGGGGGATTAAATTTCGAAATTAACCTTTTATTTCGTCCACTGGGGTAGATTCTTCTAGTTCCACGTACCATTCCTCTTCCGAATGTCTCAGTTTTAGTTATGTCTCTTTATTAGTTCAACTCTCCATGTTTTTGTTCACCTATGCTGTGATCAGGTATTGAACTCCCAAATCATTGGATCAAGTCACTGAATAACCTCAGCCAACGCATACATCCACTGGGTCATTTATTTTTCAACGCGAGTAACTGGCAATATTTGCAGTTGTGTTTCCATGACGAAGCAGTTGCATATCAACTGAGCGAAACACTGCATTCACCTTGACTCTACTGGTTCGGCTTTATTAAGACTTTAATCGAGAACAGAGTTCATGTAATCTCTTGTCAGAAGGATTAGAGATTAGGATTTGTAGAGTGGATTAAAACCCTGTATCACTGTACACTTCTTATAAGTAAAACATGTCCCGAACTTGGTCACAATTTAGTGGATTGATGAATAGGTTCAAATATATGCAGGTCTTCCGCTCAGCATATTCGCGCTTAGATTTCCGAGTATGGTTGTTTCTCATACGAATCTGATGCTTCTAACCCGTGTCTTTTTTTACTTGGAAATTCTTTTTTCCACTACATTTTTACTACGTCTTTTCCCTTTGCTTGTTCAACGTTGTTTTCTAGCTGTCTTGCGCATTGCTTACTGGGTGGTACAACATGGTTATTGTCATATGAGCAACTGAAGAAATTGGCTATTAAATCGGGTCGTTTAATTTCTGATGAAAGCGTTGATTAAAGTAATCTAGTAATTTGACACAAAGAGTTGTGAGTTCAATATCTGGCCACAGCAGAAGTAAACAAAACTTGGAGAGTGGAATTCGGTCAGTTAGATGCCATGCGTGATACACGCTTGGGCGATCATGTCTCGAAAGAGACATAACTGACTGGGCAGAAGATTATCCCGCAGTAGGTTGCCATTGCTTTCTGAGGTAGACTGGTTGCCAGCCAAGGCTATAGAACTCAATCTGTCCTGTTATTTAACCCATAACTGGAAGGAAAAGACGGATTAATACCTTTCCCAAGGGTATTTGCGCGTAAGTGAATGCAATGAATTTAACTGGAATTTGAACTCGGCTCCCCGATTTCTCGTTCCGAGCTGATATCCACTGCACCACAACGCACATAATATTATTCTTAAATACGTGACGTATCCTGTGTATAGCCTGGAAAATAGTATTAGATTGTTTGGAAAATACTGACTGATTTTAGAATAAACCCTTCAATTATGTTCTAATATATTATCATATAAATGTATTTCAGAAAATTATACTCAAATACGTGACGCTTCCTATGAATAGCCTGGAAAATAGTATTAGATTGTTTGGAAAATACTGACTGATTTTAGAATAAACCCTTCAATTATGTTCTAATATATTATCATATAAATGTATTTCAGAAAATTATACTCAAATACGTGACGCTTCCTATGAATAGCCTGGAAAATAGTATTAGATTGTTTGGAAAATACTGACTGATTTTAGAATAAACCCTTCAATTATGTTCTAATATATTATCATATAAATGTATTTCAGAAAATTATACTCAAATACGTGACGCTTCCTATGAATAGCCTGGAAAATAGTATTAGATTGTTTGGAAAATACTGACTGATTTTAGAATAAACCCTTCAATTATGTTCTAATATATTATCATATAAATGTATTTCAGAAAATTATACTCAAATACGTGACGCTTCCTATGAATAGCCTGGAAAATAGTATTAGATTGTTTGGAAAATACTGACTGATTTTAGAATAAACCCTTCAATTATGTTCTAATATATTATCATATAAATGTATTTCAGAAAATTATACTCAAATACGTGACGCTTCCTATGAATAGCCTGGAAAATAGTATTAGATTGTTTGGAAAATACTGACTGATTTTAGAATAAACCCTTCAATTATGTTCTAATATATTATCATATAAATGTATTTCAGAAAATTATACTCAAATACGTGACGCTTCCTATGAATAGCCTGGAAAATAGTATTAGATTGTTTGGAAAATACTGACTGATTTTAGAATAAACCCTTCAATTATGTTCTAATATATTATCATATAAATGTATTTCAGAAAATTATACTCAAATACGTGACGCTTCCTATGAATAGCCTGGAAAATAGTATTAGATTGTTTGGAAAATACTGACTGATTTTAGAATAAACCCTTCAATTATGTTCTAATATATTATCATATAAATGTATTTCAGAAAATTATACTTAAATACGTGACGCTCATGAATAGTTACCTGAAATAGTATTAGATTGTTTAAAATACTGACTGATTTTAGAATAAACCTTCAATTATGTTCTAATATATTATCATATAAATGTATTTCAGAAAATTATACTCAAATACGTGACGCTTCCTATGAATAGCCTCCTTGAAAATAGTATTAGATTGTTTGGAAAATACTGACTGATTTTAGAATAAACCCTTCAATTATGTTCTAATATATTATCATATAAATGTATTTCAGAAAATTATACTCAAATACTAGACGTCACAATGGTTTCAAAAGAAAATAGATTGTTTGGAAAAATACTTATCTGATTTTAGAATACCCTTCAATTATGTTCTAATATATTATCATATATAAATGTATTTTGAAAATTATACTCAAAATACGTGACGCTTCCTATGAATAAACGGAAAATAGCATGAGATTGTTTGGAAAATACTGACTGATTTTAGAATAAACCCTGTCTAGTTCTAATATATTATCATATAAATGGACAGAAAATTATACTCAACACGACGCTTCCTATGAATAGCCTGAAAAATAGTATTAGATTGTTTGGAAAAATACTGACTGATTTTAGAATAAACCCTTCAATTATGTTCTAATATATTATCATAAATGTATTTCAGAAAATTATACTCAAATACGTGACGCTTCCTATGAATAGCCTGGAAAATAGTATGATTGTTTGGAAAATACTGATCGATTTTAGAATAAACCCTTCAATTATGTTCTAATATATTATCATAAATGTATTTCAGAAAATTATACCAATACTTTATCATTTCCTATGAATAGCCTGAAAAATAGTATTAGATTGTTTGGAAAATACCGACTGATTTTAGAATAAAACCCTTCAATTATGTTCTAATATATTATCACATAAATGTATTTCAGAAAATTATACTCAAAATACGTGACGCTTCCTATGAATAGCCTGGAAAATAGTATTAGATTGTTTGGAAAATACTGACTGGATTTTAGAATAAAACCCTTCAATTATGTTCTAATATACATTTGTATAAATGTATTTCAGAAAATTATACTTGGGAAGACGACGCTTCCTATGAATAGCCTGGAAAATAGTATTAGATTGTTTGGAAAATACTGACTGATTTTAGAATAAACCCTTCAATTATGTTCTAATATATTATCATATAAATGTATTTCAGAAAATTATACTCAAATACGTGACGCTTCCTATGAATAGCCTGGAAAATAGTATTAGATTGTTTGGAAAATACTGACTGATTTTAGAATAAACCCTTCAATTATGTTCTAATATATTATCATATAAATGTATTTCAGAAAATTATACTCAAATACCGTGACGCTTCCTATGAATAGCCTAAAAATAGTAATAGATTGTTTGGAAAATACTAATTGATTTTAGAATAAACCCTTCAATTATGTTCTAATATATTATCATATAAATGTATTTCAGAAAATTATACCAACACGTGACGCTTCCTGGAAAATAGTATTAGGCTATACAGAAAATAATTTCTAATTTTAAAATAAACCTTCTGCTATATGTGGTAATATATTATTATTTAAATATCTTTCATAACTTTGTACGTGACGCACACTGTGTATACACTGGGAAATAGTATTAAGCTGTTCGGAAAATAATATCCGAGTTTTTAATAAACCATCTAATTAAATTCTAATATTTTATAATAGTTGAACAAAAATATACTATTCATTCCTAATAATTAAAGTGTCCCCTTTCTTAATTCTATATGAATTATGTTCTCAAATACGAGACGCACCCTGAAAAATAGTATTAGGTAGTTGAGAGAATAATGTTCGATTTTAGAATTAACCCTTTAATTGCGTTCTAATATATTATTATAATAGTTGCAAAAAATATATAACTCATTCCTAATGATTAACGTGTCCCCTTTCTTAATTTTATATGAATCTCCTTCAGAACTCTGTTCTCAAATACGAGACGCATCCTGAAATGTAGTATTAGTTTGTTCCGAGAATAATGTCTGATTTTAAAATAAACCCTTTAACTGCGTTCTAATATATTATTATTATAGTTGCACAAAAATATATAACTCATTCCTAATGATTAACGTGTCCCCTTTCTTAATTTTATATCATCCTTCTTCTGAATTTAACTGAATTCACCTGTCATCTTGAACATCAAAAATGAGAAGACATGTTTGCTTTTTGTGCTTGGTCATAATACATTGTCAGGCTTCAGTGGCAACCGGTTTTGGTGAATGAAAGAAGAGGATCGTTCGCATTGACTCGATGAACCCGACTACGCTAGAGATGGATTCAGTGAAAGTCAAAGAATTTTAAAGCGTGTTCGATGGCAGATCTGCAAAATTCGAAATATTCGTTTCTTGGCCGAATCGTGGCTTGTGATGAGTAATGAATTCTTTATGACATTCGTAAACGATCGATGACTTGATCATTACGAAGGATCCAAGCGAGCTTTACAAAACCGAACTTGCCGTAACAGAAAATGATGGTGACTATCTGGTTGTTCGCCATTGACTTTATATTAACTTTTTTCCTTTTATAATCGTTTCACTCCCAAGCAAGGCAGTACTGCCACTGGTGCACAGGGGGTTAAATGAGGAGAGAACGAAAAAAAAAAAGAGGAGCAAGATACAGGGGGTGTCGAAGAAGAAATAAGAGAGAGATGTGCAGAGAGTTACGTGAAAGTTGAACGAGAAGGTGGGGGAGGGCGAGGAAAGTATAAGAGAAAGATGAGAATCAAGGGGATAAAAGATGGCAATTGACGTTGTATATATCTAAAGTAATTTATAAATGGAACTTTGTCTCTCTCTCTCTCTCTCTCTCTCTCTCTCTCTCTCTCTCTCTCTCTCTGTGTGTCTGTGTGTGTGTCCGTTACCTATAGACTCAGAAACGGCTGAACCGATTTTCTTAAAGATTTACACAGTTGTACTATAAGCGTATGCGAGTGTTCTTAGCTAGGTTTTGTGTCGAGATACCCCCGATAAATATCGAAAATCAATAATTGAAAAAATCGGTTATAGAAGGAGTGGTCCGATTTGAATCAAATTTGATACACTCATAGACAATGACATAAGAAACGATATTCAGAAGTTTCACGGTTGCAGTTCTCTTACCCTTTCTCTTTCACCCACTGTAGCTGGTTCGTCTTTCTCTTCATTCTCCTCTTGTCTGAAACTGCACATCAGTGGCGGTATCGCCTTGCTTGTGATGAAATTATTACAAAAAAAAATTTAATGATCTTAACTTAAGAAACGCTGCTACCTTAAAACAATAATTCGAATCGAAAAACGGTCAGTTCATAATATGCACAGGATGATTGCATAAGGCATGAAACTATATATATCATTTATGCGTCATGTCTTTTCAGAACATAGGCGATCATGGCCCAAGAATGAACTCTTAAGTATGTAGCGGCTGGCTGGCTGGCTACTTTCCATATTGCTAGCGTATGTCTGCGCGTGCGTGTTTAGCTAAAGTCAGATAAGCAAATTGTTTTATTTGCTTTTATTCGTTATTTTCACAATCTAATAATCAATTCGTGTCCGTATTGTATAATAGCTTCTTCCCACGCACGCCTCTCTATAAATGGCATTTTTATAATTTTGTAATTGATTTATCCCAATATAATGGCCGCCAAAATTTACGGGATCATCTCAGTGTAGATCTGTACTTCCGCCGAGGTTACTATCTGCGTACTAATATCCAGCATCAAAGTGTCGCCTGACGGTTCTCCGTCTCTGTATATAAACTGTGAACTGTAATGACTTCTTAGGGAAAAATAGTTCCCCGTTTCCCGTTACCTTTTCCATTTAGATTTGAATTGGCCTTCGCGAACGCTGGTGTAATAAATAATGCCACTTGATCGTTCCAATCCGTACAGGAGTCACTCAGTAATCATATACAGGGTATCCCCTAAAAGATTGACTTTATATAAATATGTGAATATCTGAGTAACTACGGAGTGCGATGGGTAAATTGTCGTCTAAATTTAATCATAAATGAAAATGACAGTGACATCTAATTTTACCAAAATTGCACACAAATACTTTGAAAAATAAAAGAGTAAATTTATTCAATAAAATCGCCATTGGCCCCAGTCACGGCCTCCAGACGGTTTCGGAATCTCCTGCATCTCTTCTGGATGGTCTCCTTGCTTAAGTTGGCGAATATTGCCATAATCCTTACCGTCAGTTCATCTTTGGTCTTACAAGGTGTTTTGTTGGTCTCTCTCTCAACTACGCTCTACACATAACTAGTAAGGGGGATGCAGTCTGGGAAGATAGCTGGTCAGGTGTAAGGGGTGATTTATTTTTTATCTTTCGCTTCAGTTAAAGAAAATGCTTATTTCGGCAAAATTTTTTATACCAAATGGAAGGAATATTGTGTGGTCTAATGAAATGAGCTAATTAAGCTCATTGAAATGAATTATAATCTATAACCAATTAACGTGTTCAGTTTTCATATATATATATATATATATATATAAGTCATCCGCAGTGTAACGAGGCAGCAGATAATTTTCTAAACATATACTGTTAAAGATAACAAACAATGAATGTCTATTAAGTTTAATCATTGCCAAAATACACTGTTTAGAACGGCTCATGATTAAACTTATTAGACATTTATTGTCCGTTATATTTAACAATATATGTTTAGAAAAATATCTCTATATATATCCTTTCCTCATATTTATCTCAGTATATTTTCTGTATACACTATGCAAGGTAATCTTTAGACAATTGAATTGCTCTTAATCAACCAACGTTGGTAAATATTCAGGCTTGTTTACAAGTCCTAACCACTAAAGCAGAATGTGACACAAGGTTATTTTAGCGTGAGGAGCACTATTCACATACGTATGCATATGGCCTCAAGGACGAAAATTTCAACCCAGTCCACACGACAACTGTTACGCCAGCATCGATATTACACCGGCCCCTACTGCAATGAGAAATCTATTGCGGCTAGGGTGGAGTTCCCGGAACTGAGCGCCTTCTACCATCCAAATCTGCCTGCTAATGAACAGATTCTCGACAAATTCTAACGAAGGATCTACATTGCAATCAGTCACTTTCTAACGTGGCTTCCCACTGTCTTTTCTGCAAATATTTTCATACCAACTGCTCTGGCGAACTTTTTTTCTAAAGATCCCGGTTCACATGAGTTTAAGCGTGCTACTAGATTGGCAACTAGGTCCCACACTTTTATCTTTGAAATACTTAAATGTAACCATCACTCCTACTTGAACAGTTTTTTTTTTCTCGCACTTGGCGCCTGTAGAACTTCTTTCCGTTTACTTGCTTCCCTGAAAACTACAATCACCAAAAAATTAAATGCAACGTTAGTTGCCACCATCAATCTCCTTGAATTTCATTCATCTTTTATCCTTTTCTCAATCCCCTCTGTATCCAGTCTTTTCTCTTCCCTGATACCTAGAATATCCAAAAATTTAAATGCAACGTCAATTGCCATCTTCTATCTTCTTGAATCTCTTTCATCTTTTATCCTTTCCTCAATCCCCTCTGTGCCCAGTCTTTTCTCTTCCCTAATAGCTAGAATATCTAAAAAATTTAAATGCAACGTCAATTGCCATCTTCTATCTTCTTGAATCTCTTTCATCTTTTATCCTTTCCTCAATCCCCTCTGTGCCCAGTCTTTTCTCTTCCCTGATACCTAGAATATCTAAAAAATTTAAATGCAACGTCAATTGCCATCTTCTATCTTCTTGAATCTCTTTCATCTTTTATCCTTTCCTCAATCCCCTTTGTATCCAGTCTTTTCTCTTCCCTGATAGCTAGAATATCCAAAAATTTAAATGCAGCGTCAATTGACTTCTTCTATCTTCTTGAATCTCTTTCATCTTTTATCCTTTCCTCAATCTCCTCTGTATCCAGTCTTTTCTCTTCCCAGATAGCTAGAATATCCAAAAATTTAAATGCAACATCAATTGCCATCTTCTATCTTCTTGAAGCTCTTTCATCTTTTATCCTTTCCTCAATCCCCTCTGTATCCAGTCTTTTCTCTTCCCTGATAGTTAGAATATCCAAAAATTTAAATCCAACGTCAACTGCCATCTTCTATCTTCTTGAATCTCTTTCATCTTTTATCCCTTCTTCAATCCCCTCTGTATCCAGTGTTTTCTCTTCCCTGATACCTAAAATATCGAAAAATTTAAATGCAACGTCAATTGCCATCTTCTATCTTCTTTCATCTCTTTCATCTTTTATCCTTTCCTCAATCCCCTTTGTAGCCTGTCTTTTCTTTTCCCTGATAGCTAGAATATCCAAAAATTTAAATGCAGCGTCAATTGCCATCTTCTATCTTCTTGAATCTCTTTCATCTTTTATCCTTACCTCAATCCCCTCTTTATCTAGTCTTTTCTCTTTCCTGAGAACTAGAATATCCAAAAATTTAAATGCAACGCCAATTGCCATCTTCTATCTTCTTGAATCTCTTTCATCTTTTATCCTTTCCTCAATCTCCTGTGTATCCAGTCTTTTCTCTTCCCTGATACCTAGAATATCCATAAAATTTAAATGCAACGTCAATTTCCATCTTCTATTTTCTTGAATCTCTTTCATCTTTTATCCTTTCCTCAATCCCCACTGTATCCAGTCTTTTCTCTTCCCTGATAGCTAGAATGTCCAAAAATTTAAATGCAAAGTCAATTGCCATCTTCTATCTTCTTGAATCTTTTTCATCATTTATCCTTTTCTCAATCCCCTCTGTATCGAGGCTTTTCTTTTCCCCAATACCTAGAATATCAAAAACTTTAAATGCAACGTCAATTGCCATCTTCTATTTTCTTGAATCTCTTTCATCTTTTATCCTTTCCTCAATCCCCACTGTATCCAGTCTTTTCTCTTCCCTGATAGCTAGAATGTCCAAAAATTTAAATGCAAAGTCAATTGCCATCTTCTATCTTCTTGAATCTCTTTCATCTTTTATCCTTACCTCAATCCCCTCTTTATCTAGTCTTTTCTCTTTCCTGAGAACTAGAATATCCAAAAATTTAAATGCAACGCCAATTGCCATCTTCTATCTTCTTGAATCTCTTTCATCTTTTATCCTTTCCTCAATCCCCTCTCTATCCAGTCTTTTCTCTTCATTGATAGCTAGAATATCCAAAAATTTAAATGCAACGTCAATTTCCATCTTCTATCTTCTTGAATCTCTTTCATCTTTTATCCTTTCCTCAATCCCCTCTGGATCCAGTCTTTTCTCTTCCCTGATAGTTAGAATATCCAAAAATTTAAATGCAACGTCAACTGCCATCTTCTATCTTCTTGAATCTCTTTCATCTTTTATCCTTTCCTCAATCTCCTCTGTATCCTGGATTTTCTCTTACTGTTATTCTCTGCAAACTAGTGGAGTTTCATCTAAAAATATTGAGAGCGTTTACTCCTTTGCCAGGTAAAATCTATAATGAGAAATATGCAGTATTTATTTCTGGGTATATTTATCATTTTTAAAAATATTCGCAAATGTTTTTTTTTAATCATTTCATCCCGAGCAAGGCAGAAATGCCATTGATGAGCGGGGAGGGGGCTACATAACTGTAAAAAGATTAATTAGAAAAGAGTGAGGAGTACAAACTAGTTAGAAAGGAGCAATAGAAAGCTGAGAATGCAGGTGCAAAGACAGATACATAGGTGGAGAGAAAGGAAGGATGTACGGGGGTGGGGAGAGAGCTAGAGTCCAGTGGTTAATAGATGTGTATTGACAGTGCATTTAAATTTCTGGAGGTTGTAGCAGTCAGGAAGGCAATAATATGGGAGCGAGTTCCACAGGCGGGAAGTGCGAGAGAAGAAGCTGCAGAAGTAGAATTGTCGCCTGCATTTGGCTAACCTGACTGTGAATGGGTGGGACCCAGTTGCCAGTCCGGTTGCACGAGTAAACACCTGTTGAGTTGAAGTTCGTCCGAGCAGAAGCCATGTTTATAGAACAGACAAAGGGAGGCCACATTTCGACGGTGGGGAAGTGGCTGCAGTCGAGCCGCCAGATCAGTACCTATCACATTACAGACTCTCCTTTGGAGCCTGTCGAGAACACTGAGGAGAACGGCAGGTGCGCCTGACCATAAATGGCAGTAGTACTCCATGCACGGACGGATGGTTGACTTCTATATATGCAGGATGGATTCAGGCGGAAAAAACATCCTGGTCCTGCATAGTGACCCAACATTCTTAGCAGTAGATTTAGCTATGGAATCAATATAGTGGTTCCATTTGAGGTCTGATGAGAGGGTAAGGCCGAGGAGGCATAGTGTGTTGCTCTCAGAGAGAATCGCTTGGTCCATGCTTATGGGAGGCAGGAGAGGTTGCCTGTGATGGTTGACAGACAACAGCTTGGTCTTAGACGCATTGAAGTTGACAAGCCAATTCTTGCCCCAATTCACCACAGAGTGTAGATCCTGTTTTTGTGGTTGTAAGGACTTTTTTAAAATTTGATCATTTCACTCTAATCAAGGCACTAAATTCACTGACGCAAAAGTTGACTGAGCGTGAAAAGAAAAAACAAGAGAAATGTTGTTAACGAGAGAGAACAAAAATGACAGGGTTTAAGACGATAGAATGTAACAATAGAAATTACTTCTAAATTTTTGAAGATCAAAGTTGACTACAAAGCAAGAAACAGAAAGAGAGTTCTACAGACGAGAAATGTGAGGGAGAGAAAACTTTTAGCTTATAACTTATAGTTCCATCTATCCAATTCAGCTGTAAAATGCTAAGTCTTTGCCACCAATTTCAACCCGAAAATTATGGGTTCTAAGTATCAATAGAGTCTTCTTCTATGTGCCCTGTTCTTTCAAGACGTAGGCGATCATGGCTTTCCCTGTCTCTCTATACCTGGTAGCTCTTAGCACACTTTCTCCTGTTACACAACACGACCCTCGTACTGTCATCCACCTGATCAGGCCCTTCAAATATGTTATCCGCTGCTTTCTCCTGTCTCTTTTTCTCCCTATCTGGCCTGTTAGTATCAAGTTCTCCAAGCCCTCCTTCCTCATTGCATGTCCCAGGAACTTTAGCTGTCTCTTCCTGATGCTCATTATTAATTTCCTTTTCGTTTGCATCCTTTCCAAAACCTCATCATTGCTCACATGCTCAGTCCATGATACCAGCAGCATCCTTCTGTAGAACAACATTTAAGTTGCTTCAAGTTTTTCCTTCATCTTTGATGATATGGTCCAGCATTCACAGCCTTATTGAAGAACTGATATCACATAGCAATCTAGTACTCATTTCTTTGTTTCTAGCGAAATGTTCTACTCAACTTCTGGAACGCGTCCTTCGCCATGCCAATTCGCCTTCGGATCTTTGTGTCACACTTTCCGTCTTCTGTTACAACACTTCCCAGGTATTTAAATTTTGTACCTGCTTGATTTTAGTATCCCCCACCTCTATTTGGCATTTTGGGTTGCTCTTTTTACTGATGACTATGCTTTCGGTTTTCTTGCAGTTTATTTGTCGTCCTTTCTTGTCACTACGGTATTTAAATTCATAAATAGCAAACTGTATGTGTGTGTACCAAGGAAAAAAGTTATTCAGAACAATTACCATGAAAGTATTGATAGAAAAGGCACAGGGAAGTTACGTGACGGTAGTTGTTTACGATGCAAAGCTTAGATGTGGTATAAGGACGTAATTATGGAACACTCAGTTAAGATTGAAATCAATCGTCAGTCGGATTTAATTTAGTGGGAGAAGCTTACTAACGTTGAAGTACCCCCATGTCGAATATTCGTCATCGAATATAAATCAACAGGATTTAATAGATGACGCCCGTTTGCACTTGAATAAAAAAATCAAACGTAACGTCTCTGTATCGTTAGCATCTTTGTATGGCGTGTTCCTTCAGGACGTAGGCGATCATAGATTTCCACTTTCCTTGTCATTCTCAACACTTTCATTTTGGTATCTCTCCAAAACCCCACCCTGCTATCCACTTGCTCAAGCCCATCAAGTATGTCTCGCGCTGCTTACCCCGTGTCTCTTTCCCTCTATCCGTCCTGCGAGTATTAGATTCTCTTATCCCTCCTTCCTCATTACGTGTCACAGAAACTCTAACAGTCTCTTTCTGATGCTAAGTATAAATTTGCTTTTCGTTTGCATCCTTTACAAAACCTTGAAATTTTGGTTCTCGCGTTGTTCATGGTAGCTCCATAAAGCTGGAATGCTTTTTTTTTTAATTTAATTTGATTTGGACTAATGCTTAAACATGAAATTGGAATGCAAAATCTTAAAAGTTAAAATAAATGTGGTTCTACAGAAGAATGCTGAGGATACTATGGACCGAATATGTGAGCAAAGACGATGTTTTGGAGAGGTTGGAAACGAAAAGGAACCTGATCACTAACATCAGGTAAAGACAGCTGAAGTTTCTGGGACATTTAAAGAAGAAGGGTGTTATGAGCGGAGTGTTTGTCTCATAACTAAAATGCCTTAACTTACAGTATGAGTCATGGTCCGTGGACGAATGTGTGTGTGTGTGTGTGTGTGTGTGTGTGTGTGCGTGCAGCACGTGGATAAAATACATGGAACGAAAGAAAAGTAGATATATACTCAGGGTTGAATGGAAGTATACATTTATTTTACACGGAGAAACATTACAACATAGGTCCATACAGAATCAGTCCCAAGTTATCGGGTTGTGTGTCACAACCATTAGAGTAGGAGAACATACATGTGTTCTTAACCATTGACGGCCATATTCCAAGTCTGTTGAGTCGTGCGTCTCACATCTGAATGTCGCGTTGATCACGTGACTCGCGTGGACCCACTTCCAGAGGTGAAAAGGAAGGTACTCTGTTTTGGAACAGGAAAGGGTTAATTCCCTTGGAATATGTTTTTATTTGTCCTAACAAAGGGTTTGGAGAATCTGATAGTCACAGGACACATAAAGAGAAAGAGAAAGAGGGGAAAGAAAGGCATGAGCGAATGGAATACTATTCGAGAGGGGTTACAAGAGAAAGGGTGTTAAGAGAATCAAGTGATAGGAAGATGTGGAGGACCATGTTTGCCTGAAGGAACACAGCACATAAAAGAAGAAGAAGAAGAAGAAGAAGAAGAAGAAGAACATGATGATGATGTTTTGTCGACAAAGGAGTGTCATAAAGAACAAGGTAAACTAGACTGATGGAGCAAAACTTTATTGCTTAGTGTCGGGGAGCGACCAATTTTAACCAGGTGGTGTGACGTTTTGCGTGTGGGCGGTGGGAGTTTATAGACGCTAAATTAATGCCCCCCTAGCGAACTACAGATGGTGTTAAGATGACAACTCAGACATATTGATTTTTTGAAAGTACGCGTGGATTCATGGTTCAAAAAGTCAAACGCTTTCAGAACAGAAATCTTTTTTTATGCACAACAATAATTAAAAGTAGCTTATAATATACACACACACATACGGGTATTAATAAATATGCATACGTATACACACGCAAGTACGCGTACATATATAAATATGTTTCTGTTGTTGATAAAACACTGTAATATAACAGAGTTATTAAGTATATATTAATAAATTTACATATTATCCTACGTCTATAAAGCGACTACTAACAAAACTAGCAGCCTAGCATTACAATATATAACTATCATGAACAACCCGAGATCCAAAAATTTAAATCCCAAAATGGTCAGTTGATAATACGCACCTGATGACTGCATAGGACGTTAAACTCGTTAAATCGTGCTATAGACCGAGGATATTATATCTATAGGATTGTGGCACTGTTCACTTGCAAGTTAACAAAAAATTAATTTGTTAAATTGTTAAAACATTAATAGTTACATTAACCTAGGGTGTGTGTGTGTCCATGATTGCATATGTATGTGATAAGAAGACATGAAGGTCAAAATACTGTAGTTTTATTTAGACAACAAATAAATATGATTCTAGTACTTTGGTACTAGAATCATATTTATGATGCAACATGTAACATGTTTAAGTAACGTGTATCAGATTCAAAGGTTTTATGACTATTGTTAGAACGGGGGTTGACACAGATCAGTTTACGGGTGTCTTTAATATAAATATACCTTCATTTTAAGTGAGTGCGGGGACTAGCTTTGACGCGGGACTAGCTTTGACACGGCAGACTAGCCCAGAGAGAGAGAGAGAAAGAGAGAGAGAGAGAGAGAGAGAGAGAGAGAGAGAGCCCTGTCTGGTTGTTGCGATGCGTGTTGTTGTGTTGGAGAATTATACTGCGGAATGCCACGTCATCTCTCCAGCGTGACTGAGGGAACAAAAGTCCCAATGTCTTAAATCCATTTTCGGATTTGTTTGTTCTTATTTAAAATTTTTCCTTTTGTTGATTTTTGGTGAAAACGATAACAACACATACAGCGTGGTTTCCTAACGAAGGAGCGGCCATCGGGAAATGAAATAATAATGAATTACCATTGTTAATACCATTTTTCAACGTTTATTTGGTGTTACAGATTAGAGCGGTTAGAACGTTCGCTTTTTGATGATCAGGTCTGAGTTCGAATTTTACCATCGTCGATTTGTCAGAAAATCGGCCTGAAGATGCGATCTCATGGCACTTTCAGAAAATACCTGTAAACTATACTACGGGCTGACCCAAGACATGTCAGTAACTTTGTGTAGACGCAACTATTTGGGAGCCGTCGATGGTTGAGCTAGCTTTAATTCAAAAGTCATTGTGACGAGCGTATGAGCGAGCCGACCATATTCAGACTGTAGATAACGTGCTCTCTTCTAGGCATTGTAACTAAACATGTGCCAGTATTATCCGAGCAGGCGTCTGAAACAGGGATTAGCTAACCACAATAGAAGCCTTTCTTTTTAAAATGTTTCGTTGAATATGAGAAAATTTAATGCCTTTCGAAGAAAATTAATTAATTTTTGATTTAGTTTTTCCAGCATTCGTACATAATTTCTGTTTGGTGGCGATGTAGAGTAGTGCAGAAATTGTCTGTAACTTTTGGCATATATATATATATATATAATTGAATTTGTTTCCGGCTTTCTCTTTTCCAATCTTTTCATTCACTTTTCTTTTTCTTTTTTTTTTTCAATTGGAGCAGATAGACTAAACTATCGCCCGGTTCACACTCCACCCATGTCTATTGAACAGGTTAAGAGGCTCATCCCTTGTTCCCGGTTTAGGACGTGGTTTCCGGCTTTCTATTTTCCAATCTTCTCACTTTATTTTCTTTTGTTTTGTTTTTTTTTTTTCAATTGGAGTAGATAGATCTATCTATCGCCCGGTTCACACTCCACCCACGTCTATTGAACAGGTTAAGAGGCTCATCCCTTGTTCCCTGTTTAGGATATGGTTTCCGGCTTTCTCTTTTCCGATCTTTTCACTATTACGTAGCCCCTTGCACATCAGTGGTGTTACCGCCTTGCTCGGGGTGATACGATTAAAAAAAAAAATAACAACTAATAATTTAAATAAGACAATCTCGCCAATTATTTTGTTAGATTCGCCTTCAGTAAGTAATTATTTTCAACCTAATTACAATTAATGTCAAATAAAGTAGTAACAGTGGTTCAATTATCGTAATCTGATTGTGCATGTCTATTGAACAGGTGTAGAGGCTCATCCCTTGTTCCCTGTTTAGGATGTGGTTTCCGGCTTTCTCTTCTAGTTTTTTCATTCTTACGTAGCCCTCTGCACATCAGTAGCGTTGCCGCCTTCCTCGGGGTGATATGATTAAAAAGAAAATTAAAAATACATTGCGATACGGAAATTTCTATGTTTCGAGATTTCTATCTTGTGATCAGGCAATGTTAGATCATAGTTGTGAAAATGATTTTCATTTAAATATAAGGAACATTTGTTATTTATAGATATGGGAAGACATAAAAATTTACGTATGTGTTCAATTTAACAAATTCACTTTAAAAAAAGGTTATATTTTTGGGAAATGCATGATTTCGTCTTTCAATCTTAACGGCCAAAGTGTCAATCTAATTTTTAAAACCCCTGTCTAGACACTACTTCTGTTGATGCATCCATTATTGTTACAAAATGTTTCTTTCAGCTTTCTCCATATCCCAACATATATGGGTTCAAAAGCAAAAGTAAAAACATCCCCATATATTGAAAAGTTGTGCGCATTTGAGAATGATTTGCTTGATTATAATAAACATTATTTCACAAAAGAAAAAAAAATTCCCAACAGCAACTTAAAAAGTGGGGAATGAAATTAAACCATCTGATTAAATATTTATTAAATTAGATAAAACAGACAATTTCTATAAAGTAACACCAAAGGACTACAAACAATACTCTGATTATGAAAAATTTAACAAAAACTATAAAAAAAGTTGATATTAACATACATAATTCAGTTGATAATATTAATACTTCTAGTAAAAAATCACTGATAAACTGAAAATAAACGACAGAGTAGCAAAAACTCATCACAAAGGAGTGTTATATGAATACCAAAGATCACAAGGAAAATTTAAGCACAAATCCTACAACTAGAATGATAAATCCCACAAGACCTGAGATAGGAAAAATTAGTAAAACATATTTGAAAGAATAAATAAACAAATTATGGGACAATATTGTATTAGAATTATGAAAGGATACCACTGATGTAATGAATTGGTTTTATAATATAAAAAAAAAATATCCAATTCGTTATTAAGGAGTACTATCCATCGATATCAAAGAAACTATTTGTTACAGCATTGGAATTTGCCGCTGTTTATTCGGATATTTTGGAGGAGAAGAGAAATATCATAATGAATCAAAACAAATTTGTTCTCATTCATAAGAAAGAACAGCGGAGAAAAATTAATTCCAAGATAACTTTAATATAACTATGGGATCTTTTAACTCTGCTGAATCTTCACATTTGGTTGGCTGTTTATACTATACAATCTTACAGCCTATAAGGATATAAATACTGAAGATATTGAATTATATAGGGATGATGTATATATATACGAACAAAAATAAATAGAAATAATTTGTCGATATTTCTGAGATGGAGTGTTTTAATTATTTGCATTGTTCGGCTGTTGTTTTCATTTTTATTGCAATCTTTTTAAGATATCTGAAAGTGGTATGACTCATGGAACGAGAACAATCTATGCAGTGATCAAAATAAAGGGTTCCGTTCGAAATTCTAATAAGCTGAAAGATGTCAGCTTACAACGGCCGAAGCGTTGTGAATATGGAGAAAAAGATGAGGACAGCAATCTAAACAATGTAAATAATGTAAATAAAAATAAAAAAAGCAAAAACAAAAAAATAAAAGGAATCAAACCAATAAATAAGTGAACAGATTAAGAAAATAATAAACAAAATATCAAACCACAAAGAGACGGATATGCATATAAGCAAAACTAAATGAACAAATGGACGGTTATGTATATAAGCAAAAATAAATGGACAAATGGACAGATATGCATATAAGCAAAACTATATGGACAGATGGACGGATATGCATATAAGGAAAAAAGAATGGACAAAAAGACGGATATGCATATAAGCAAAAATAAATGAATAAATGGACGAATATGCATATAAGTAAAAATAAATGGTCAAATGAACAGATATGCATACAAGCAAAAATAAATGGACAGATGGAAGGATATGCATATAAGCAAAAATAAATAGGCAAATAGTCGGATATGCATATAAGTTTAAATAAATGGACAAATTGATGGACATGCATACAAGCAAAACTAAATGGACATATGAACGGGTATGCATATAAGCACAATTTAATGGACAAATGGACGGATATACAAAAAAGCAAAACTAAATGGACAAATGGAACGATATGCGTATAAGCTAAAATAAATGAACAAATGGACGGATATGCATATAAGCTAAAATAAATGGACAAATAGACGGATATGCATATGAGCTGAAACAAATGGACAAATGGATGGATATGCATATTAGCAAAAATAAATAAATAAACGGACGGATATGCATATATGCAAAAATAAATGGACATATGGAAGGATATGAACATAAGTAAAACTAAATAGGCAGATGGATAGATATGCATATAAGCAAAGAAAAATGGACAGATAGAGGGATACGCATATATGACAAAATAATTGGAAAAATTTACGGATATGCATATGAGTAAAACTAAATAGACAGATGTAGGGATATGCATATAAGCATAACTAAACGTACAATGGGACGGATATGGATATATGCAAAAATAAATGGACCAATGGACGGATATGCACATCAGCAAAAATAAACGTACAGTTAGACGGATATGCATATAAGCAAAAACAAATGGAAAAATAGACGGATATGCACATAAGCAAAACTAAATAGACAGGTGTACGGATATGCATATGAGCTAAAATAAATTGACAAAATGACGGATATGCATATGAGCAAAACTAAATGGACAAATGGACGGATATGCATATAAGGAAACCTAAATAGACAGGTGTACGGATATGCATATAAGCTAAAATAAATGAACAAATGGACGGATAAGCATATGAGGAAAAACTTGGACAAATGGACGAATATGCATATCAGGTACAATAAATGCACACATGGACGGATATGCATAAAAGCAAAACTAAATGGACAAATGGAACGATATGCGTATAAGCTAAAATAAATGGACAAATGGACGGATATACATATAAGCAAAACTTAATGGACAAATGGACGGATATGTATATAAGCTAAAATAAATCGGAAAATGGACGGATATGCATATCAGCAAAACTAAATGGACAGATGGACGGATATGCATTCAAGGAAGTATAAAGGGACGGATATGCATATAAGTAAAAATAAACGTAATAAACCTTTACTGCTTCCAAACGAATCTGCTAACTATTGTTTAACCACCATAGACAATCGCTTCCACCCACCAACTGCATGGGTCGGGCTAGTCTCCCTGAAAGCAATACACTGCGCGTCCTCGGCCTAACTCTCTAAACTAAAAACTGAATTGTAATTACATTGAATCAAGAGCTACATCTGCTGTTAAGAAGGTCAGTTCACTGTATCGGGCCAGGAAGTTTTTCTCATCTGAACCCATCTTGCACATATACAAATTTACCATCCTCCCATGCATTGTCACATCTGGTCGGGTGCCTCTGATCTTCATTTCAGTGTTCTTGACAAAATCCAGAGAAGAATCTGCAATATAATTGATCCCGACCTGATAGCTCGACGCCCGTCACTTTCGACGAAATGTGGCTTCTCTCTGTCTCTTCTACCAATACCTTCACGGTTTCTGCTCCGATGAGCTTAGCTCCCTGGTGCCCCATAGACATGAATTTACTCGCGCTAGTACACTGAGCAATTAGTCCCACCCTTTTACAGTGAAACCAATCAAATGTAACCGTAATTTTTACTCTAGCAACTTCTTTTCTCGCACTTCTCGCCTGTCGAATTCCCTTCTGTATACTTGCTTCGCTGACAGCAACAATCTCCAAGAGTTTAAATGCAATATCAATTGCCATCTCTTGTCTCCTTGACTAGCATTTTTTCCCCGAGAATTCTTGTACCATTTTCTTCTCCTTTTCCATTCTACTCTCACGGGGTTCTCTTCACACCAATGTTCTCGTCCTTCTTTTGCCCATTCTCCGACACCCCCTGTGATCCCTTTCTTTTTCTCTTCACTCTCCTCTTATGTAACCTCCTGCGCACCAGTGGCAGTATTAACTTGATAGGGACGAAATGGTTAAAAAGATAAAATAAAATAACAATCAACAATAAAATAACCTAAACTTATTTATAAATGGTACTTTGTCTATGTGTCTGTGTGTGTGACCGTTACTCCGAAACGGTTGAACCGATTTTCTTGAAGATTTACACAGTTGTACTATAAGCGTCTGCAAGTGTTCTTAGCTAGGTTTTGTGTCGAGGTATCCCCGATAAATATCGAAAATCAATAATCAAAAAAATCGGGTTATAGAAGGAGGGGTCCGATTTTAATCAAATTTGATACACTCATAGACAAAGACATAAGAAACGATATTCAGAAGTTTCAAGGTTGCAGTTCTTAGAATTGTGCAGAAAATCGATAATATATATATAAGGCAAGATGTTTGTGTGTGTGTTTATCTGCCTGTATGTCTGTATTTTTCAGCTCTTTTATTTTAGTTTTTGCTTCGAATTTGGCTCTAAATCTTTTCTTACAATAGTGTAGAAAATCGATAATATATATATATATATATATATATATATATATATATATATATATATATATAAAAGGCAAGTGTGTGTGTGTGTTTATCTGCCTGTATGTCTGTATATCTTAGTCTCAGCCATGATACCATTTACTCAGAGGACATATTTAGTCTTCAAAATTCAGTTTACGACGAAAAAAACTTATTTGATATCGATACCAGAAAATCAAAATTTGACTTACATCCATTCATTTTCTTTCAGTCTACGGTTTTGCTTTAACTGGAAACAACGATTGCTTTTTAGTCTTTCGTGCCATGGATTAGTTTTAAAGCTTTCATTACACCCGAGCAAACCTGGGCTATACTGCTAGTCAATAATAAACCAAGATCTTAGAAGGCAGTACTATAAATAATCCATAAATTGCAACAGGGTCCACAATTATTTCCACGCAAAAACTCATAGAATAATTTGATACATAACCATTACCGCCTAGCAAAATAACCGTTAAAACAGCACAATAGATTACCCAAAAATGCGTAACTAACCTATCTATATAAATAGTCAAGCAAAAGCACAAAGAACTTAAACTGTCGATTGCGTATAAGCATGAAACAGACAGTCAATGTTGGGTGTTGATTTCAATATATCGTTTTATATATAGAGAAAGATATATTCTGATTTCTCTGTCTTCCGACACTTAGTTTCAGGCTTTAGCAGTTGTCACGCGATGCAATAACATGTGACATCTGACACATGTCTCAAACACCCTAGCTGTTAGTTGTGAAGATTTAATAGTGATGTCTATTCTTGATGTCAGATGGGAGCTTGGGAAATGCAAAGAGGAACGCACTCCCAAGATTTTTCATCTTTCAATTCTATCTAATGAGAATGCTTGGCTGTGTCATATGGGGAGTGTGGATTAAATTCTCTATAAATTTCATTCCGGGGGCGGGTCCTTACTAGGAATTTGTTTTTATGTGGTGACACATCACTATATAAATTCCTGTCTTTTATTCAACATTCTATTATCTCATACACCAGTTGTCGGCAACCTTTAGCTATGTGCCGAGGTCAATATACCTGTTTTTACAACCACATTAATAGAAATAAACTGTTTTTTAATTTCTTTTAAAGTTTTTATTAATAATAGGAGCCTTACCTTTGCATGGTCTTAGCCAGTTGCTCAATATCGGCAACACACTTTGTAACATGGAATTTTACACACTTTTCTAAATGTTCAGACGTTAGGCAACTTCCTTTTGGACTTAACACTGCTCTGATGTGAGAGAAAATTTACTCACAGAAATAAGTTGAACCAAAAGCCGGGAGAAGAGCAAAACCAATTTTCTTAAAACAAATGAAAGATATCGGGAGGAATGTTCAACAGTTAAGAATAGCTACAGACTTTTCTAAAATTTCGCTTTCTAATGACTTCTTTTGGTAAACAAATAGTGCCATTAAAAATTAGAAATTACTTGGCGTGCCACGTGTGGCATGTGTGCCCCTGTCCTACACTCACTCTCTCTCTCCCCCCCACTCTCTCTCACTCTTTCTCTCTCTCTTTCTTGATAGATAGATAGATAGATAGATAGATAGATAGATAGATAGATAGATAGATATGAACAGGCTGGGATAGATAGATAGATAGATAGATAGATAGATAGATAGATAGATAGATAGATATGAACAGGCTGGGATAGATAGATAGATAGATAGATAGATAGATAGATAGATAGATAGATATGAACAGGCTGGGATAGATAGATAGATAGATAGATAGATAGATAGATAGATAGATAGATAGATATGAACAGGCTGGGATAGATAGATAGATAGATAGATAGATAGATAGATAGATAGATAGATAGATAGATAGATAGAATGTGGAGAGATCTTTCATTTAACTGAGCATTATTGTTTCAGTCATGCCAAGTTGAAATTCACGTGGACGTGTAACTATCAGAATAGTTACACTGAAAATACTTGTAGAAGAGACAGAGGGAAGCCACGTCACGTCAGTGGGAAAGTGACTGGAGTCGAGATACCAAGGCAGGACCGATTGCATTTCGGATTCTTCTTTACATGATGTCGAGAACCTTGAGATGAATAGCAAGAGCACCCAACTTGATATGGCAACAGTATTCAATGGAAG
Source organism: Ascarosepion bandense (assembly GCA_037127315.1). Taxonomy (NCBI): domain Eukaryota; kingdom Metazoa; phylum Mollusca; class Cephalopoda; order Sepiida; family Sepiidae; genus Ascarosepion; species Ascarosepion bandense. Next base: position 6,897,742 of record JBBBDQ010001462.1, on the reverse strand, counting down.
CAAGAATGCTACAGTTATAAATGGTCAAAATGGTTTCTGACGAGAAAAAACTTACTGGCCAGACACAGAGACCTAACCTTCCTAACAGTTGATGCAGCTATAGATTCAATAGATTAATTCTACTTAGAGTGGGGCTAAGGGAGCGCAGTGCTTTGCTTTTCAGGAGACTAGCATCAGCCATGCTGATGGCTGAGAGGAAATATTTTTCTATTGTGGTCACAGAAGAGCAGTTTTGTATTGAAGGCATTAAAATTTACAAGCATTTCCCGCCCAATTAACTATTGATTGAACGTCCGTTTCAAAAGCACACACACACACACACACACACACACACACACACACACACACATATATATATATATATATATATATATATATATATTATTTATAAAAAGTTCGCTCGGTACTTTGTGTACATTATCTCGCTACAAATTTAAACGAAACTGTTTCATTTTATTATTCACACGCACACAAACGTTACCGACTTATAAACACACACATTCATACATTTCACCACACACACACACACACACACACACACACACACACACACACACACACAAAAGCTATCCATTGTTTAATTATACTTGCCACGTCCATTGTTTCGCACACATACATTTAAACAGACAAGTGTTTCTACACGCACATACATTTAAAATAAACGTCTATTGCTTTATTACACGTGGCACACATACATCTAAACAGGCAAGCGTTCCTATCGAATTACATTTTCAAAATGAAAGTCAATTTCTTTATTACACGTGACACTTGGCTGACCAATAGAATCAAGCCCCAATCAACATTCCAATATACTGTCTCTGTGGCTTTTTAATTTTAAATCCATGTCTTATAATCAAATCTCAGAAGAAAATTAATAAAGTGAAACATGTAAGATTAAAGACATTTCCTCCCTTTTCTTTACTTATTCTATCACATATACATATATATTACATATCTCATATATATGTGTGTGTGTGTGTGTTGCATGAAATGTGCTTATGTCATAAAAGAAGTGTTCGATGTACAGCTTTATAACTATAATTTTAAAATATTTTGTTAAATTTTTGTTTCGTATCTTTCCACGACTTTAAATTTCATGTAGGCAGTGCCCTAAAGTTGCGTTTATTATTATTGCAATTGAATGAAGATTAAATAGTGGGGAAAAAGAAAGAAAAAAACACAACTTATTCAAATCAACTTTTTCATAAACTTTTAAGTTGCCTCTTGGAAATGTGCGTTGTGGTGCAGTGGATATCGGCTCGGAACGAGAAATCGTGGAGCCGAGTTCGAATTCCAGTTGAATCCATTGCATTCACTTACGCGCAAATACCCTTGGGAAAGGTATTAATCCGTCTCTTCCCTTCAGTTATGGGTTAAATAGCAGGACAGATTGGGTTCTATAGCCTTGGCTGGCAATGAATCTACCGCAGAAAGCTACTGCGGGATAATCTTCTGCCCAGTCAGTCATGTCTCGAAAGCGTGTTTCATGTATAGCACTTAACTGTGGGAAATGTCTGTCTCTCTCAAGTGAGGGCTCAACTCTTTATTAATTTTTCTATTTCATTCCAGTTTTGTGTTTCTTACCGGAAACTTGCTTCTGTTTCAGCACGTTGCTTTGCGTTTCTGTCGTTTATTCAACATGTTGCTATTCATCATTCTTTCCATATCATTCATTTGTCGTTGTATTTTATATTTATTATTTAAGATCGTTTTATACTCGTAAATGTTTTCCCATTCACATGCTGTTGGCGAATATTATTGTAGCCTTGTAGATAACGTTTTTTCTCAAACAAATTCTACTGAGTGGGGTCTAATGGATATATCGCTAGGAATAAGAAATTCAAACTTGAACAGAGTAAGATTGTAGTGATCGGGTACGCATCCTCTTGAGAGCATGTTCCACCAAGTAGCAGCTTCTGGAAAAAAAGTTACTCGAGTGGAATTCAAATCTTATCAACTGAACACGAAAAGAAAGAGGATGTTTCGATACAATATGTGTGGCATGGCGGGTCTTAGCCGCTGAAGATTAGAACTGGTAGAACTAGGGAGTGTAATTCGTCTGAACACTTTCCACGGAAATAGCGATAAAGAAGCGAGAGACTAGCGATTTTTCGTTTGTGAGAAAAGGGGTTGTAGGGTTGTAAATAAACCGTCATCAGAAAAACTCAAAAATGCTTTTGGACTCTATCAAGGATGGAAAGTTGAAAACGGCAGCTCTTGTCCTTATAAGACATCAGTCAGTTAAGTGCCACTCATGATATACGACTGGGCGATCATGTCTCGAAAGAGAGTTTATGTCTTTTTTTCTTTCGATTTCTTTTGCTACATTCTGTAGGTATTTTAGTTTCCTTTCTATGTCTTCTATCAGCACTATGTCATTTGAATATCTTATGCTGCTTAGATTGTGACCACCAATGAGGAATTCTAATTCTGTCAGAATTACCTCACTCTTTAGGTTGAACAAATCCGGTGAGAAGACACATCCTTATGCCCCTTTCTATTTTATGGTGGTTTCTTATTAGATGTAAACTCCTTAACTGTTGAAATGTCAGTTAGTTAAGTGCTATAAGTGATGCACGCTTGGGTGATCATGTCTTGAAAGAGACATGACTAACTGGACAGAAGATTTTCCAGCAGTACGTTACAATTACTTTCTGCGGTAAACTGGTTGCTAAACAAGGTTTTAGAACCCAATGTGCCCTGCTATTTAACCCATACCTGGAGGTAGAAGTGATGGATTAATACTTTTCCTAAGTGTATTTGCACGTATGTGAATGCAACGAATTCAACTATATGCTAATTTCTGATCACCTAGAGTTTTTGCTGTTCACCCATAGACCGTTTCAGATATCCCCAAAAAGACCAGAGTATACTCCTCGGTAAATCGTTTATATCAGTTAGAAAGTTAAATAGTAAGTCTTGAATGTGGAAAATCGTTGTTATTCTCAAAAGATTATTGATGCAATATTCTAAACTGTAAGTCTAATCAACTAAAATAGTGATGCAATCTTATAGTAATATTTTGATAAGTACACTTCGGCTCCATTGCACAATCGGATTACGATAATTGAACCACTGTTACTACTTTATTTGACATTAATTGTAATTAGGTTGAAAATAATTACTTACTGAAGGCGAATCTAACAAAATAATTGGCGAGATTGTCTTATTTAAATTATTAGTTGTTATTTATTTTTTTTTTTAATCGTATCACCCCGAGCAAGGCGGTAACACCACTGATGTGCAAGGGGCTACGTAATAGTGAAAAGATCGGAAAAGAGAAAGCCGGAAACCATGTCCTAAACAGGGAACAAGGGATGAGCCTCTTAACCTGTTCAATAGACATGGGTGGAGTGTGAACCGGGCGATAGATAGATCTATCTACTCCAATTGAAAAAAAAAACAAAACAAAAGAAAATAAAGTGAGAAGATTGGAAAATAGAAAGCCGGAAACCACGTCCTAAACAGGGAACAAGGGATGAGCCTCTTAACCTGTTCAATAGACATGGGTGGAGTGTGAACCGGGCGATAGATAGATCTATCTACTCCAATTGAAAGAAAAAAAAAGCATGGCGATGGATTACTAAGTTTTAACTTAGTAAAAGTCCAGTCAAGAGATATCTGCTAAAATCAAAAATTAAATTAAATAAACCAATTAAACATGAAAAGCTTAAAATTTAAAATTAGGCAGAAAAAAAAAGCCTTACTTTAAGAATATTTCAAACAAAACAGAACTCCAACACAACACGAGTGTCTGAATTTTGGTCACACCAAGATGTATTTTGTGTTTCGGAATTATCAGAATTGTATGTGTTTATCAATTCGAATTAGTCAACTGAATTCGTTGTCTTCCACCAAGACAGTAGGCCAGTTAAACAGCAGTAAAGTCAAATAAAATCCCCCTTCTCATTATTATATGGGGTTTAAATAATTCCTTCAAACACCTAGAAATAACAGATACACACGGTCTTTTCTTAAAGTGTTGTTTGTAATCATCATTATAATTATTGTATTGTAACGTAATGGATATTGGATCGGAATAGAAAGAGCCGAGTTCGATTTCCATTTGAATCTGTTGCATTCACTTACGCACAAATACCCTTGGGAAAGGTACGAATCCATCTCTTCCTTTTTCCAGCTATGAGTTGAATAGCAACAGAGATTTTGTTCTATAGCCTTGGTTGGCAACCAATCTACCACAGAAAGAAATGACAATCTACTGCAGTAAAATCATCTGCCAAGTCAGTATTGAATCGAAAGAGACATCATCACCCAAGCGTGTATCACGTATACCACAACCGACTGACTGAATCAGGGTGTTAAAAAACGGTGTTGTCCTTGACACTGCTATTATTCAAACTAAACCGCATTATACAACGCGAGAATTAGCAGAAACACGAAAAATCTATCAAAGTCCACCGCTATGATGTTTGGTTATCACATGAATTGAGTAAAAAGATTCTTTTGGATCGCATTTCTATCTGTGATTTGCTGTATAAACACAATGGAATTGCATCCTTTTCGGCGCAAATTTTGACGGATGATCAGAAATGGGTCGTTTACAACAATTTTCAGCGAAAAAGATACTAAGCTAAGCGAGATGAGTCAACTTTAGCCATTCGAAAAGTAGGTCTTCACCCTAAGAATGTCATGCTGTGCATCTGGTGAGATTAAAAAGAATTTCTCTACTATGAGCTTCTGCCACGTAACCAGTCAATTGATTCTGAAAAGTACAGTACGTATTAAAGGCTTCAATTAAAGAAAAAAGTGCCCAAGATTAACGAACAAAAAAGGTATTGTTTTCTATCAAGGTAATGCCAGACCTCACGTCTCTTTGGTGACTCGCTATATTCATTAGACATTGCTCCTTCGGGTTTTCATTTTATTCAGATCCTCACAAAATAAATTTTCTTTTTAGTTGCTTTCTGACAAAGCTGTGTTCATATCTTCAAGCCTGTGAATAGACAGCGTTCAATTGGAAACAAATGTTCAGTCCTTGACGATGTTCAAACCCATTGTCACTTTTAGTCAAAAATAGCCAAATAAACGTTGATAGCAAATTTAGACCTTTGTGCCCGCAAAAAAAAAAAAAACATAAAAACAAAAAGAAAACGATTTTTACCCTTGACATCGCTATTATTTTAACTACTTTCACTCCTCGTCAATGATTGTTGCTTTTAAAATCGTTGTAATTATAATAAAACCTAAACATATGAAAGTGAATTTATGCATTTTCTCTGATTTTAAAAATTAACAAAAATAATAAACACCACTTATTTATTAAACTGTTTATTGGAATGGTTGGCAAAATATCGGTTAATTTTTAATTGATTCGAACTTAAAAACATATTTTAATATTTATTTTTATAAATTGGTAAATGATACATATAGCATTGCATCAGTCTAATACGATTGTATTAGTTTTACAATGTTGTAAATACAAAATTATTATTGTCAATAAACAATCAAAAGATGAATAGTGGTTAATATTTCTGTTGTAAAATCTTAAGAGCAAAAAAATGTATAAATTCGCTTTCATCATATGTTTAGGTTTTATTACAATTCTAATCATCGATTTTTAAAACAATTACATTTTTTTAGAACAAGTGTTGAAAATGTTCAATGTTTTTACTGATGCGAGTTGAATCATCACAGTATTTTGTATTGTTGAAGTTATCGCTAACATTTACAAACTCCATGTTTTTGTTCAATTTCACAAACCAATGCAAATTTAAATTTGGATTGGTTTGGGAATTTTTTTGCAACAAGCCGACGAATGCAACTTCACAATATTTAGTATTTTTTTTTAATCATCTCACCCCAAGCAAGACATTCCACTGCCACTATTGCGCATGGGGCTACATAGGGGAAGGTAAAGAGAAGGAGTGGTTAGACATAGGGAATGTCAGGAGGAAGGTGACAGATGAGTAAGGATACCGAGGATGAGGGTTGGGCAGATGGGAAGAGTGTTTGATAGAATGGGAGCAGGTGTTAGGAGGTGTCTATTGACCTTACATCTAAACTCCTGGAGATTGTAGCCGTCGGGGAAGCAATCGTGTGGAAGAGAATTCCACAGTCGGGAAGTGCGAGGAAAGAAACTGTTGGAGTAGAAGTTACGGCTGCATTTTATCGGTTTCACTGTAAAAGGGTGGGATCTAGTTGCTAATCAAGTAACTCGTTCAAATTCGTATTTAGGGGGCACCAGTGATCTAAGTTCATCGGAGGAGAAGCCGTGAAAGTATTTTTCAGTTATTTTTTTTCAGTTATTTGTATAAATTATTTTGCAATTCAAGGTTATTTTTGACTTAAGATAAATAGTATTCGTCTTCTTCTCTCTGGTGACAGGCGAACTTGCTCGTCGTTTATTTTGTATGTGGGGCTTGAAAAGGTCATTTGGGAGTTCACTGTCTGATGTGATTTGGGCCTTTTCATTGGACAACGAACAAACGTCGGCTCGCGAAAAGGTCCGTAAAAAAATTGTTTCTGATAATTGAAGATTAATAGAATTTTGTTTTTAGATGTTTCCTTATTTTCTGTTGACCGAAAAACATTTCGCATCGAGGTGTGAAATTTCACGAGTTTTGTTTTGGATTTGCTTTTGCGCGTGTGCTAAGCAAAGTTTGTAATTCGAGTAAATTCGTTTATTTCTAGCGAAATCAATGAGTCAGGGCTTAGCATTTGAATTTTAAATCTAGATCTTATTTTGTTCGCTACAACCCCACTTCTAAAATGATAAAAAAAATATCATTATTTTTATTCTGACAAATTTTGTAGGAAGAGGGTGTAATGAATGCTAATCTAGAAAAATGGTTAAAAAAAATATCTGCCCAAAAATATCAATTTCCGTAAGGCCTCCTTCCTCATTACGTGTCCCACAAACGTCAACTGCCTCTTCCCGATGTTAATTATAAGTTTCCTTTTTGTTTTCATTCTCTCCCAAACTTCGTTGTTTTTTTTGTTCGGTCCATGGTGCCTTCAATATCCACATTTCTGTTTCTCTTTCATCTTTGAGGAGATTCTCCAGTATTCGCAATCCTTTGGGAGGACAGATATTACGTAGCAGCTCAGTACTCAGTACTTGTCCTTGTTTCTAACGAAATTTTCCTGTATCTCAGTATTCTGCTTAGCTTTTTGGAATGCATCCTTGGCTATCCCAATTCGCCTTCGGATCTCCTCACACTTTCCATCCTCTGGTAGAACACTTCCCAGGTAATTAAATTTCTGTGCCTGCTTCATTTTAGTAGCCCCTACCTGTAATTGGCGTTTTGGGTTCCTCTTTTTGATGATGGTTCTGTATTCAGTTTGCTTGTAATTTATGTTTAGTCTTTTCTACTCGCTTTGGAAAAATCAGTCAGTCAGTTAAGTGCCATACGTGATACACGCTTGGGCGATCATGTCTCGAAAGAGAATTTTCCCGCAGTAGGTTGACATTGCTTTCTGTGGTAGACTGCTTGCCGACCAAAGCTATAGAACCCAATATGTCCTATTATTTAACACATAACTGGAGGGAAGAGACGGATTAATACCTTTCCCAAGAGTATTTGTACGTCAGTGAATGCAAGGAATTCAAATGAAATTCGAACTCGGCACCCCCGATTTGTCGTTCGAGTCGATATACACTGTACCACAACGCACATCCAGATGGTAAACAATATTTTTAAGAAAACTTTTTTTTCCTTTTTTCTTTTTTGTTGTGGGATCTTCCCTTTGTATATGATAATGGACTCGACTTAGTATATATATACTCCTGCCATAGAGAGAACAGGAGTTGGGCAGTAGAGAGTAATTTTAGAGATCCGTGCGCGTTATCGGAAAATACCGGAACTGGTACATAAGTTACCGAGAGATACCGAAATTACCCAGAGACTACCGCATCAGAAGTTAGATTAGCTCTGAGCTCCATTCGGCTAGAATAATATACACGGATATACTATTTTCCAACGACTTCACTTCAAGACTTGTATATATTTATTTCTTACTAATAAGTATTCCTGGATTTACTAACTTGCGTTCAAATTTGTATATTACGTTCAATATAACCTACTTTTCTATTTCCATATGTCTTTTGTTGTTCATTATTTTGTGTGGTTCCTTACCCCGGAATTCATAACATTTTAATAACGAAGAATAAATTCTTAGTATTTCTTACTCTTAAGCATCCAACATACAAATGACCATGCGTAAATGTTTCTTTCTTAAGTCAGATTCCAACTTTTTGAAATGTGTGGCCTTCTGATTCGTTTATAGTTCTCACAAATGCAGAGCAAACTGGAAACTGGATTCTTGTATACAAAAACTTCTTAAAAATATATGCATAAAAAATTATTGTATTTTTATTAAATAAGTATTTATTATTTTAATCATTAAATTGGTTTGAAAATAGTGGTAGCATTTTGTATGTTAAATAATTATTAAAAATTAATGTACTAATCTACACTAGTAAAACCAACTGTACTTTGTATCCTCTTACCTGTTTGTACTTCTATCCAAAATTTGGTTTCTATTGGTCAATAGACTATTTTGGAGAGTGTAACGGGTGGACGGACTAACGGAAGTCACAAAATTTTATATCTAGAAGCCTGTAGGCTCTCATGAGAAATTTATGGCCACAGCTTCCTCACGGTAGGTATTGCTGCTGTGGTTTTCGAAGGAAGAAGGTTTTTACGGGTTTGAGTTGCTAACCTTACACACAACTGGTTTTGGATTGAGAATTTTCTTTTCCTGTACTGGATGCAAACCAAAGCGAACCAGTTCGCATTGCTATTAGGTCGTCGGGAAAATAATATCCGATTTTAGTATCAAACTTTTGATTGTGTTCTAATATGTTATTATAATAGTTCCAAGAAACATATTGCTCATTATTAACGCTGAAAATGTTTTCTTTGTTATATCCATGTCTTTTAAAATTTAACTTAAAACATTATCTCCCCACCTCATCTTGAACATGAGAAAAAAAAAGAGATGTATTTACTTTCTTTGCAGGAGTGCAGGTTTAGTCGTAATCTTTAACAAACCTCTGGCAATATTTACAGAACTTGTAGTGAAAGAACCTCTTATGATCGTACTGTACGGGTTTCTGAAGTTCCACAGTGGGACATGAGTATTCAAGATCAAGGTCGGCGAGGGCGTCCAGATGTAATAGACAAACAATATGTAAAAAAAAAACGTCGAAGAAAATCAATGTACAGGGGTCGGCAACCTTTTGGAGAAAGAGGACCAAAAAGCTATGTAGAATCATAGAGAGAAGGGCCAACCAGCTATGGTTTTAGTGTCATGGAGAAGAACCTTTATTAAATATGTGAATAAATTTTCTGCGTTTGAAGAAAGCAAGGATTCAACGTAATTTAATACCTGACAGGAATTTTGTTAAAAAAATATTACATCTTAAAAATAAATGTTTCATTAATCAGTACTTAAAACACCCATTAACATCAGTTGAAAACACTATTTTATATAAATTTGAAAGTTCCCGCTCACGAAAGCAATTTCACAGAAAGAGTGAGGCTAAAGATTAAAACTCAGCTGAACATGTCCATAGAAATAGCAACAGATTTGCTATTTCATTAGGTGTAAAGGCCTAAACAGATGGATCTAAAGATTGAAGCTCGTCTGAACATTTCCACAGAAATAGCAATAAACTTGCTATTTCTTCAGGTGTAAAGGCCTGAATAGGTGGATCTAAAGATTGAAGCTCGTCTGAACATTTCCACAGAAATAGCAATAAACTTGCTATTTCTTCAGGTGTAAAGGCCTGAATAGGTGGATTTAAAGATTAAAGCTCGTCTGAACATTTCCATAGAAATAGCAATAAACTTGCTATTTCATCAGGTGTAAAGGCCTAAACAGATGGATCTAAAAATTGAAGCTCGTCTGAACATTTCCATAGAAATAGCAATAAACTTGCTATTTCTTCAGGTGTAAAGGCCTGAATAGGTGGATCTAAAGATTGAAGCTCGTCTGAACATTTCCATAGAAATAGCAATAAGCTTGCTATTTCTTCAGGTGTAAAGGCCTGAATAGGTGGATTTAAAGATTAAAGCTCGTCTGAACATTTCCACAGAAATAGCAATAAACTTGCTATTTCATCAGGTGTAAAGGCCTGAATAGGTGGATTTAAAGATTAAAGCTCGTCTGAACATTTCCACAGAAATAGCAATAAACTTGCTATTTCATCAGGTGTAAAGGCCTGAATAGGTGGATCTAAAGATTGAAGCTCGTCTGAACATTTCCACAGAAATAGCAATAAACTTGCTATTTCATCAGGTGTAAAGGCCTAAACAGATGGATCTAAAAATTGAAGCTCGTCTGAACATTTCCACAGAAATAGCAATAAACTTGCTATTTCATTAGGTGTAAAGGCCTAAACAGATGGATCTAAAAATTGAAGCTCGTCTGAACATTTCCACAGAAATAGCAATAAACTTGCTATTTCATCAGGTGTAAAGGCCTAAACAGATGGATCTAAAAATTGAAGCTCGTCTGAACATTTCCACAGAAATAGCAATAAACTTGCTATTTCTTCAGGTGTAAAGGCCTGAAAAGGTGGATTTAAAGATTAAAGCTCGTCTGAACATTTCCACAGAAATAGCAATAAATTTGCTATTTCATCAGTGTAAAGGCCTAAATAGATGGATCTAAAGATTGAAGCTCGTCTGAACATTTCCACAGAAATAGCAATAAATTGCTATTTCATCAGGTGTAAAGGCCTAAATAGATGGATCTAAAGATTGAAGCTCGTCTGAACATTTCCATAGAAATAGCAATAAATTGCTATTTCATCAGGTGTAAAGGCCTAAATAGATGGATCTAAAGATTAAAGCTCGTCTGAACATTTCCACAGAAATAGCAATAAACTTGCTATTTCATCAGGTGTAAAGGCCTAAATAGATGGATCAAAAGATTGAAGCTTGTCTGAACATTTTCCATAGAAATAGCAATATACTTGCTATTTCATCAGGTGTAAAGGCCTGAATAGGCGGGTCTTAAGATTGGTCTTGTGCTTCTGCAAAGAAGAATCTGCAATGTTATCGATTCTAGCTTGGTATAGCTCTTCTTGTCTCTTTCTCACCGTCGTAATGCAGATGCTGATGACCATTTCTCTAAGTAATTTAACAATAACTATTCTAAGTTACCTTCGGCTTTGAATTATCGACTTTGTAAATTTCAGTTCATTCAAAGAATGAATTATTTTTTTCCCAATATCTTCCAAGATTCAACAGCCACTCGGGCAGTGGGTTACTGAATGAGGTGTGAATGTCAGAAGAGAAATAAGCAAGTGAATATTATGAGGATATCGGGAAGAGATAGTGATTGACGCTTCAATTGAAAAGGTGAAAATTATGTAAGTTTGGCAGCAAGGTCTCATTATTTTACAGTTGAAATGACTAGATATAACCGTACGTTCTATGTTAAGAGTTTCTTCACACTGGTGGTCTGCTCTTAAGTCCTCTTACTTTCCAGTTAAATTTGATTTTTAAAAATTTAAATGTAGTGTCAATCGTTATCGTCTTTCTTCTTAATTGCCGTCCATTTATTGTTCTCGCTTCTTAATAATAGAGATATAGTGAAGTAATGGATAGTAGCTCATATTGAGGAATCGATGAACCGAGTTCGAATTCCAGTAGGATTCATTGCATTCACTTACGTGCTAATATACTTGTAAAATGTTTGAATCCATCTCTTATCCTCCAAGCTATAGCTAGAATAGCAGGACAGATTGGGTTCTTTAGCCTTGAGTGGCAACTAGTTTAAGAGAAGAAAAACTCTGAATTCAAACCAGCCTGATGAGGGATAGGCACCGTCAGGCTGTCGTGGCCAAAGAAGCATCAATTTAACTGCGGCTGCAGTACGTATTCTGCCTCTACGACTTTAATGAGTCACGAGATTTCTGGATTTTAATAATAATGTTCTTCTAATTTGTATTTATTGTAAGATGAGTAATTTTCAGTAATCTCTTAATGATACTAACACATGTATAACCAACTATTATATCCACAAAAGTTCGAAATAATCTCTCTCTAATAATTTCTTTCTTCTCATATTCTCTAGCACTTACATCTTAGTGGCTTTATTAGTGTGAAGTGATTAAAAAATATATGTGACTTTAAAGTAAGCTAACAGATGCAACTGGTTTTGATTATTCAATAATAATAGTGTTACGAGGGTGCATTTAAATATAAAAAATATTAATAAAGTCAACAAAAAGGTTAAAAATTATAGTAAGGGATTCTACTGAGTCCTACTTGTTAATACAAAAATATTTTCATTCTTGAAGTGATTGTAAAATACAGAAATTAGAAATAGAACGTTTAGAATATTCTAAATCATTCCAGTATATTCGAGAAAATCTAGATGATTCGAGAAATATGCTAATTAGGTGCCAGCCCCTATAAAAATAGGTTTTTTGAAGAGAGTTGTTTGTTGTAAAAAGGGAATTTCTAACATTATCAACTCCAGCTTTGATTCGCGGATTAATATATCTAGCCGAAAGAATGTCTATGAAAAGTTGCCGACCAACAAAAACCCAAAAGAGAACTTCATGCAACAAAATTGGTAAACAAGAATTTTGACTATTTTCATTGACCAAACTAAAAATTATTCTTTATATACATATATTTGTGGATTTCTAGTAATGGCACTTAGATAAATTCGCTAGCCCTAACATGGTAAAGATACTTGACTCCCTCATTTTCCCTTCTCCTTCGTAACACTTCGCAAGTAAACTTTCTGTTTTGAATGCTACAATTGTATATTTGTATATATTTTATTTTGTATTTTTAGAAAATTAAATATTTGTTTTTGATTTAGCTCTGTGTTTTGGTAAATCATTTTATTTTATTTTCTTGCAACTTCCAACATGTTTTGCGTTAAGTTTGGAAGATTTGGGAATTCGAAAGACCACTTGAGATCATCCACACAAGAGCATCAGCTTGAATACTGAGGCAAGTGCCGGAGCAAATATTTCAATTAAAACTTCAATGTTTGTCCAATATTCTCATCATAACAGCCAGTTTGATAAAGGTACCCCAACCTAATTATTTTTATTATGTCATTTTTCATCATATTTCGATTTCTGCTTTGGTCTCACTACCAACCAAGTCTGCGGGGAGACCTAAGACAGGTAGTGGCGTGTTGTTATGGCTCCATTTCATGTTTTTCTATCTTCCCTATCATCCCCAGCATTACATAGATAAAGTTTTCCTTAGTGTGTGGGCTGTACTTAATAAGACAATTTTTTGTATATCTCTTAAGCTGGGGTTTCCAGGGATTCTTTCAATGTGTTGTTTTGTTCCATTTTTTATCATTCCAAGTGCACCTACTATCACTGGCACAACTCTTGTTTTCAATTTCCACATTTTTTCTATTTCAATTTCCAGGTCTTTATATTTTGACAGTTTTTCAAATTCCTTGATTGCTTAGACAAGCCATATTCAAATTCGTTGATTGCTGGACAAGCCATATCAATTAATAGACAAGTTTTCTCCTTCTGGTTTTTAACAATATTATTATTATTTTCATCATATTTCCATTTCTGCTATGGTCGCACTACATACCAAGTCTGCGGAAAGAACTAAGCCAGGTAGTGGTGTGTTGTTATCGTTATATTGCATTTATTTCTCTATCTCTCATAAAATCAATAGCGTTACCTGGACAAAGTTCTCCTTAATGTGTGGGCTGTACTTATGAATACATTTTTTGTATATCTCTTAACCCTCTAGGGCCATTCGTATCATATTTGATACAGTATGAAAACAAGCCTTGAAAGAAATATTTTCCTGAAAAATTTTTTTAAGAGAAATATTTTATAAATTTCAAATGAAAGCAGTACTGACTGCTCAGTCAATGAATACCAAATGTTTCCTTATAGGGAAATACCAAATGTTTCCTTATAGGGAAATACTGTATCAAATATGATACGAATGACCCTAGAGGGTTAAGTTGGGATTTCCAGAGATTCTCTCAATGAAAGAATGTTTTGCGTAGAGTTTGGAAGCTTGATCTCCTAAGCACCGCTTAGATGTGGCACAAGGCCGAAAGTATAGAGTACCCAGTGAGAATCGAACTCACTACTCAGTTGTAATAGATTTTATCAAACGAACTTGTTAACCATTACATCCAGCCGAGATTTGTGAATCCTAAAGATGAATCAAGATCATCCAGACAAGAACATCACTGCAAACAGCTAGAATACTGGGGTGGGTGCTGGAACAAATGTGCCACTTAAACCTCTTTCAATATGTTGCTTTGTTCCTTGTTTTATAATTCCAAGCGCACCTTCTATCACTGGTACTATTCTTGTTTTCAATTTTTTATTATTATCATTATTATTGTTATTGTCCTTTTCATCATATTTCGATTTCTGCTAGGGTCACACTACATACGAAGTCGGCAGAAAGACCTAAGGCAGGTAGTGGTGTGTTGTTTTGGCTAAATTTCATTTATTTTTATATCTTTCATAGCATCACTAACATTATAAGGACAAAGTTATTCTCAATGTACTTATAAAGACATTTTTTGTATATTTCTGAAGGTGGGATTTCCAGGGATTCTTTCAGTGTGTTGTTTTATTCCTTTTCTGTCATTCCAAGCGCACCTTCTATCACTGGTAATATTCTTGCTTACAATTTGACTTTATTATTATTATTATTATTATTATTATTATTGAATGAGAGAGTATAGCACCAGCAATCCTGATTATACCTCTATAGTTACAATATTGTGGTGTTGCTGAAGTATAGAATAGAATTGTTGTCACTTAACCCCCTTGTGTAAGCCACCAGTTATTAAGTGATGCAAACACTCAGTAAGCGAACAAGAAGAGAATTATTTAGGAAAAAAAAGATGAATCATGAATAACGGAACGTCCATTTTATTAAGTGTTTCTTCAGATCGTTACCGGACACTTACCTTGATAAATAAAAATGCTTATTCTTGGACTGTTCCGAATATATATATATATATATATATATATATATATATATATATATTCTTTTTTTTTTTTGCGTTTTGTGTGTGTGTGTGTGTGTGTGTGTGTGTGTGTGTGTGTGTGTGTGTGTGTGTGTGTTTTCTGAAAATTATCCATTGTAAAATCTGTGATCCTCACGTTCAGTAACTGTCAATACTGAACTATTTTTAGCTGCTGTCACCGGTCTCTTAAGCTCGCAAAATCGTCACCATCACCATCATCATCATCACAGTCAATATTACATAACCTCATATTAATTCCTTCCCCTCTTCAACCCCCGCTACATTCATCATCACTATGCTAAGCAACAAGATGTCGATAGTAACAATAACGGAAGCAATAGCAGGAGCAGCCGTAGCTACTGCATTTGCTTCGAGTAGTATCAGTTGTAGCAAGTTGTAATAATAGTAGTTTTAATAGTGGAAGTCGAAGCAGTACTAGTTGTGGGGATGGCTGTGGCGGCGGCGGCGGAGGCGGCGGTGGTGGTCGAAGGAACATTGAGTTTGCTGTAACGAAGAAGAAGAGACCAGATTTCAGTGTCTACACGGCTCATAGGCGATCAGTAGGCATATTTGTTTGAAAATCCTCTCCCTAGTCGTGTATCATATTTGATTCCCTCCCCCATACAAAACAACACCCACCCAACCCGATTTGGGAAGCAGGATTTCTTCGTGCTTGGTGTTTCGACCAGCGGACCCCAGTCTATGTCCTTCTCCCTCTATATATATATATATATCTGTTTAGTGTTTGTCTGTAAGTCTGACTGCCTAAGTCTCTCTCTTTCTCTTTGAGTGCCTCTTCTTCTTTTTATCTCTCTCCTTTTCTATTTATATTTTCTCTTTCTTCCTTTATCTCTTTCTCCGTCTCATTTTCTCTCTTTCTTCCTCCCACTTTCTTTTTTTTTTATCCCTTTCTCTTCCCCCAATCTCTCTCATAAACACACTCTCTCTCTTTCTCTCGTTTTATTTCGCCTCTTAACTGTCTTTTTATCACTCTTTTTTCTTTTTGGATATAACGTTTTTCTTTTTCTTTTCCTTTTCTTTTTCCTTTATCTTCTTCCTTTCATTTCTTTCTATCTCTCCAGTCTTTCTCTTTCTTTTTTTATTTTGTTTTGTTTGTTTTTGTTTTCTTCTTTCCTTTTTTCTTTCTTTCTTTATTTCTTTCATTCTTCCTTTCGCCTTCATTTCTCCTTCCCAGTGGATCTTGCTTCAGTTATGTCAATATTTCACCGCGCGTCCACAGAGAAGTGTTTACCTTTAACACCAAACAGGAAATGCCTGTACATTGAAACAAGTTCGTACTAGCTCGCTCCTGCGTCCCATCAAGTGACTCCTGCAGGTTAGCCCACAACAGTGAGCTTTGCTCAATCACAGCCATACACCCAAAAATTATAAACAAAATATCAACCATTGAAAGCGACATGCGGACCTTGTTAGTAAAGAAACCCTTGCCATTCTCTCAGACAAGAGAATAAATGTGAAAACGACGATTGCATGTTGTGAACCCAAGAGGCAAGGTGTATTCCCGTGAATACAGAATATGAGCGTTGGATAAAAAGGAAGTAGTAAAAAAAAAAAAAAAAGAAGAAGAAAAAGAAAAGAACGGGAAGAAATAAAAATAGTTATCACGTCTGTGGATTACACTAGAAACTTTTCTTTTGGTTTAAGTATTTTTAACACCTACTGTGTCTTTCGTCTTTCGTACTAGGAATATTCTAAAAATAAAAAAAAAAGCCAAAAGCAAAAAAAGAAAAAAAGCGACTGAAGTTGCTAACAGTGAATTTTTATTGGTTTCTTTCTTAAATCAACCCACAGATCAACACCCGGGGCACCTGTGCCTTCCTGTATTGGATTTTTCTCCAAAAAACAGCATTGGGAAATTTTATTTACAGTACACACACGCGCTCACAAACACACACGCCAACAAATGATATTTCTTTAATTACGATATCTGAAAGAAAAAAAAAAAAGTTAAAATTCCAACAAAAAAGTGAAACAAATTTTTTCGAAACAATCCAATCAAATTAAAAAAAAAAATTTTAAATCCATTTTTTTTTTTTTTTTTTTTTTTTTTTGCTTTAATAAATCTCAGAAGGGATTTGTTTTTATTTACCGCGGGAAAATTGGAGAGTGAACGAGAGGGTGTGTGAGAGGTTGATCAAGATAAGCGCGACAGAAAAAATAAATAAAAGTAAAAGAAAATGGAAAGAAAAAACGAAAATAAATAAGATAAATAAACAAATAAAATCATCAAAAATCTGTGAGAAAAACAGATGTGAAGGGAAAAAAATGATGGATAAAAAATTTACCTTTTTAAATGTTTGAAAGTTTTTGAAGACCAGCGGAAATTTCTTTGGAAACGAAAACACTCCTTCCGAACGTGGTGAAGATTTCCAACTGTTGACAGGTTTGTGTATTTAAATCACCTATTCGTAACCCTTACACATACGCACGCGCGCACGCACACGCACGCGCACACACACACACACACACACACACACACACACACACACACACACACACACACATATATATATATATATATATATATATATATATATATATATATATATATCCCAGTGTTGAATCTATGGGAAACTAATAAATTTCCATACACTCTCACCCCTGATAATGAGCACATTTACCATAAACAATTATATTAGCCAAGCTGATCTCGATATGTGAAGTTAGAAATTTATTCGCCTGAAGAGGGTCAACTTCAGACTCGAAACACGTGTAGCGAGACAAATATAATACAAAAAATAAATAATATTAATA
>JBBBDQ010001462.1:6865000-6875000 GCA_037127315.1 Ascarosepion bandense | reverse complement strand
TATTTATCTGGATATAGATATACACTTCTATGCATTACTACCCCATATATATATATATTTCAAAGAAATGATTTATTTGACATATATGATTTTCGAATTTTTATTTGCATATATATATATGTGTGTGTGTGTGTGTGTGTGTGTGTGTGTGTGTGTGTGTGTGTGTGTGTGTGTGTGTGATCATTTCATTCCAACCAATTTGAGACCACCACTAGTACGCATGGGCTTACAGTGAGAGAGAAAACTGTACATCGTGGGTATTGAAGGATTCAAGAAGACGAAAAATAACAGTTGACGTTGTATGTAAATTTTTGCTGATTGTAGCTTTCAAGGAAGTAAGATGACGGAAAGGAGTTCCACAGATCTGAATTGCAAGAAAAGAAACAATTGGAGTAGCAGTATTGGCTATATTTAAAGAAGTGCCGTTTACCCAAATATGTGTCGTTTTTTTTTTGTTTTTTTTTTTGTTGTTTTTTGTTTTGTTTTTGTTGATGCAGTTAAATCAGATTAACAAGAAAATACGCAGGACCAACAAAACTTTTGAAATTTTATAATAATCAAGTTCGTAAATGAATCTTGTACGGATACAAAAACAAGGAAAATATAAATATAAAAATATGTAGACACAATATGTCAATATTATTCAATGAAACACACACACACACTTTCGAAATAACTCGTTTAAAAATGGATGATATATATATCATTATTATTATTATTATTATTATTATTATTATTATTAATTATTATTATTATTATTATTGTTGTTGTTGTTGTTGCATATTACAACTTGATAGCTATAACATTTATAATAATAATAATTGCCATATATTTATGCTCTACTTTTGTATTGAGCACTTTTTAAAGTAAATATTTAACTGTGGAATATACTTCCATTAGTAACCATTACTCATATTATTATTATTATTATTATTATTATTATTATTATTATTGTTGTTGTTGTTGTTGTTGTTATTATGATTATTATGTAATTTTTCATCATATTTCGATTTCTGCTTTGGTCTCACTACCAACCAAGTCTGCGGGGAGACCTAAGGCAGGTAGTGGCGTGTTGTTATGGCTCCATTTCATGTTTTTCTATCTTCCCTATCATCCCCAGCATTACATAGATAACGTTTTCCTTAGTGTGTGGGCTGTACTTAATAAGACAATTTTTTGTATATCTCTTAAGCTGGGGTTTCTAGGGATTCTTTCAATGTGTTGTTTTGTTCCATTTTTTATCATTCCAAGTGCACCTACTATCACTGGCACAACTCTTGTTTTCAATTTTCACATTTTTTCTATTTCAATTTCCAGGTCTTTATATTTTGACAGTTTTTCAAATTCCTTGATTGCTATGTTACAATCCGCTGGACAAGCCATATCAATTAATAGACAAGTTTTCTCCTTCTGGTTTTTAACAATAATGTCTGGCCTGTTTGCTTCAATTTTTCTGTCTGTGTAGATGGTGTAATCCCATAGAATGGTTACATCTTCTATTTCTGTAACCGGTGCTGGGTGATGTTCATACCAGTGTTTGTTTACAGCTTTTCCATAATGTTTGCACATTGCCCAATGTAAATATTGCCCAACTCTATCGTGGCGATTTTTATATTCATTTGGGGCAAGCACAGAACAGCCTGAGATTAGGTGGTCTATTGTTTCTTGGTGTTTATCACAAAACCTGCATTTTGGATCCATATTATTATGCATAATATTTGCCTGGAAGTTTCTAGTGAAAAGACTTTGGTCTTGTGCTGCAAGAATAAAGCCTTCAGTTTTAAAACGAATAATGTCTTCCCAGGATCTTTCACACTTTTCCTGATCACATGTACGTCGTTTCTTGACGTTGTTTTTCTCTTCCGATCGCATTTTCTTTAACGCTTTGAACTGATGAAGCTAGTTTTTCGACTGACAGTTGAAAGGCGAACACCAACAATATCCGCGATACAATTTTGTACGCTTTCTTGGAGTAATGTCCATCGCAGACAATGGCCGTAGGATATCTAATCGACAGTTGTGACAATAGTGTCTAGGCGTGATAAAAATCTGATGCAATCACGGATTGTGCAATATTATTCAAGGCCAAACAAATTTCATCATACACCCCGAAAATAGATTCATATTACTGCACACTACTACAAGTGGCCTAATCTGAGGGAAAAATAGAAATTGATTACACCCTGTGACTGCAGTGGGTTTAAAACTGACCGTATGGTGAAAGAAAGGAAACTAAAGCAGTTTTTCCATTAAATTGCACCGGGGTGTATATATACAGGGTGTCTAAAAATGTATACACAGTTTAAAAAATTGTAAAATCAGTCTTTATTAAAATATCTATGATTTTCAAAATTAAATCGAATCTAGAGACATTGTTTTATCGTTCTGTCAACTCCAGTTTTCAAAACTGACGTCCACTCTGGTCTAGGCACTGTTGAAAACGCGAAGCAATGGAATCGAAAACATCACAGAACAATTCGTTTCGTATTTGTTTGAATTCTCATTCAATGGCTGTTCTCAATTCAGTTACTGTTGCAGGTTTGTTAGCGTAGACTTTGGGGTTTTTTTTTTAGGTATTCCCATAAAATAATCTAGGAGGTCTGATGAACGTGGAGGTTATTCTACGAAACTTCTCCGTTAACTGTTTTTTTATTATGAACTTAGAAATAAAATATTACCATATATAATACCCTACTAAGTATTGAGCACTCTTAATAAAGTAAATCACTACAAGCAATAGACTCCTAACCCATTAGTTTGTACTGCTTCTAACACGCACACACACATATATTACTTAAAACAATCTATTTAGTGGATAGAATGTAAACAGTTTTATTAAATACATATCATTTCCAAATTAAATCGAATCTACAGATATTTTATTGTTTTGTCAATGCGTGTGTTCAAACTGACGTGCATTCTGGTCCAGTCAGTGCTGACAACGCGAAGCAATGGAATCGAAAACATTACGTTTGGTATTTGTGTGAATTATCAATTCTCAATGGCTGCTCTCAATTCAGCGACTGTTTCAGGCTTGTTAGTATGGACTTTGTTTTTTTTTTTAGGTATTCCCATAAAATAATCTACTAGTGTGAAGTCTGATGAACGTGGAGGTTATTCTACGAAACTCCTGTTTGGAAAAGATCTCATCAAAAAACGGTCTAACATCGCGACGATAGTGTGGGGGCACCCATAATTGCTGAAAATAAAAGTCCTCATCTTTAAAGTCCACTCTAATGCATGGCATGACAGACTGTTGTAGTGTGTGCATACAAGTTTTGGAACAGCCTGTATATACTTTATGATTTCAATCTATAGTAGAAGTGATATTTACCAAAAGAATGAGCTAAATAAAGAGAATTATAAATACAATTGTCAAAAACGAAACTGTAGGGTAATTTAAGAGATAAAACATTCAAAACACCGGCCTTATGCTACCATGGTTTGTACTAGTATATATATATATATATATATATATATATATATATATATATTGATTATTTTGAACATTAGAATATATATATATATATATATATATATATATATATATATATATATATATATATTATGGACTCTCCCGTCGATTTCGACGTATGAGCGTCTAACTCAGTTAGACTGCCACACAAAAGAATTGTTTAGAGTGATGAAGGCTTGTGTAGCACCATCCACACTTTTTGGACCTGCTGATAACAAACAATGGGCGCAAAAGTCCGCCACAGATCGCATAAACGACAGACCTGAGTTATTTAACACATAACTGGAGGGAATGGACGGATTAATACCTTTCCCAAGGGTACCAGTGCGTAACTGAATGCAAAGCGTTCGACTGGAATTGGAACCGATTCACCCATCTAAGTATTAGCCAGGCTCAACTTCGGTGAACGTGCAGGAACCGGTGTATTCAACATAATATATATATATATATATATATATATATATATATATATATATATATATATTGCTTTGCTGACGGGATGCGTCTTGCGTTTGGTACTAGATCTATTTTAGATTCAAGTCGTAAGGACCCTCATTAAATAAATTCTGTAATTTATAAATATAATTGTGGCTACGGTGCCAGTTACATAGGTAGAACCACTGAAGTGCTTGACTTTAGACTC
Organism: Ascarosepion bandense; assembly: GCA_037127315.1. Classification (NCBI taxonomy): domain Eukaryota; kingdom Metazoa; phylum Mollusca; class Cephalopoda; order Sepiida; family Sepiidae; genus Ascarosepion; species Ascarosepion bandense. Next base: position 6,870,882 of record JBBBDQ010001462.1, on the reverse strand, counting down.
AAACAGCATGTTCTACTGAAAATCAGGAACCATACCTGGCAAAAACTGAACTTATCCGCAACACGTATTATTCCTCAATTTGTGAAATTCCTATAAAAAATAAAAAGTGTACCATAGAGTTTAATGTAGATTGGGTTTCTGTATTGCCCAATTCACATTCACTTTTTGATTTGGAAGTGTTGGATTCTGTTTTCATCAGGTCTTGTAGAGCCTCGCTGTGTAAACAACGAGAGTGTTTGCGGAGCCTTGCTGTGGTCAGTCTCTAGCAGGTCATTCCCCCTTCCCCCATCATGGACCATTTCTTTTCTAACGCCTATTATATTTTACAGTTAGTTCTCCCCATTAAAAACTTTGACGATCGGGAGTAATACCGGTTGTTTTCTGCTTTCAATTTTATCCTAAATATGCCCTGTAACATAAAATTATAACTTTTAAAACTATATATATATATATATATATATATATATATGTTTCGATTAATGATGTTAAGCCTAAGCGTCGGTTTATTGTGATCTGTTAAAACAACTCACTCATGTCGAAGCACATTTTTAATTCTGACCTTATGCGTCCCCCCACATGTTTAACTGTCGGAAAATAAGTAAAGAATTGATTTTAAAGTTCCATAAGAAACATTTTTATCACCAGTTACCACCTATCTCCTGACGAAGTAAAATTCATAGTACTGAAACATGAAAGGTTTTGTATAGTGAAGTAAAATGCTTTTATTATTGGGGTGTTACAAAAATAATGGCCACTCGAAGTATTATATTTTAAAAAGACCTTTTATAATAGTATTCACGATAAATATTAGGTGAGTTTTGCTATACATAATGTGTGCTCTTTAATAATTTTGAACTTATTTTGAAATATTCTAGAAGCATAGAAGTACGTAATTATAAAAATGACGAATATTCACTCGTGATTAAAAGTGGATCCATTATGATAACCTTGAATGATCAGGTCAATGGCTTGATCGTGACGAGTCCCCTAAACATTTTCCAAAGCCAAAGTTGCATCATTATTGTGACTGTCTGGTGGTATGCAGTTGGTGTTATCCACTACAGCTTTCTGGAAACCAATCACAGCATTAATGTAGTCTTATTGCAATCAACTTGCAGAAATGCATACCTGTCTGCAAAAAAAAAACAAAAAAAAACATGTGGCCTAAATTGGTGAATCGACGTGATCCGATTCTGCTCCATGATAAAATTGATACAGTTAATTTTTCAAGAAGAAAATTATGTTTCTGAAATTGGCCATTATTTTTGTAACAGCCTAATATAATCATTTCTAATAAAAATATTACAATAATATATTGGTCTATTTTGTATTGAGCAGTTTTTAAAATGTACATGCTACGAATTGTAAATTATTACTCCATTTGTTCTTACTCTTACTTATATATATATATATATATATATATATATATATATATATATATATATATATGAATGAACTGCAAAAAAATGCTTTTCCTGGGTATGATGATAAACTACATCAGGCAGCAAGACATCTGATCAGGATGCTTTAAGAAGTGTGAAACTATATCTTAATTACTGTTTTTCCCAGGTTTACCCTGACCCACGGGTCGGTAGCATCTGTTAGGATGCCAGCTATGGGCAAATAGGGAAACCCCCAAATAGTGTAAAAAAAAAGGGAGGGTAGGTTTAAAAATAAAAATTATCAGTAACAGGATTTTGTTAAAAAAAAAAAAAGCTCCCAAATTAAATTTTGGTATTAAATGACCCATAAGGAGTCGATATGCCAAACAAACAAACAAACACAAAATACTTTAGAGACCTACCACATCTGTCCCATTTAATGAAACATTTTTAAACGAAGAATTTCCTTTTAAACATAGTGTACACACACAAACTATTTACACTGCTCGGACTGTTGACCTTATCTTTATTGTCATATTTACGACGTTTCTGCTTTTGTACGCTCCGACTTTCTTCAGGTACTATGAATTTTGAACCGAACTCTTAATTTCAATCACTGGGGTATGTAATGTTTCCTCAAGATTCCATGATTAAGTGGATATTGTCGTTGGTTAGTTCCAGTGACTTGATACAAAAAGCTGTGAGTTCTGTACCTGGCTACAGAAGTGGTATACAAATAACTTAGAATGTTGAGTTAAAAGCCGATAACTACATGGCATTAGGGAGGTAGCATCTCACATGGAACGAGAACAATAAGTACTCGAAATAAAGGGTTCGTGTCAAAATTCCGAAATGTCGTAAACATGGCAATAAATATGAGGACAACAGTTCGAACAGTATAAATAATACGCACACACACACACACACACACACACACACACACACACACACACACACACACACACACACACACACACACACACACACACACACATATATATATAGGGAGAGAGAGAGAGGAAGGGATATAAGAGAGATGAGGAGAGAAAGAGAGACTATGTACACGCACACACATTCTTCTTCTTCTGTGTGTCTTGACCCTTCAGGGCGTAGGTGATCATGGTCTTCCACGTTTCCCTCTCCCTGATGGCTCTGAGCACGCCTTCTCCTGTTACACAATCCTCGTTCCGTCATCCACTTGATTAGGTCCTTCAAACATGTTATCCGTTGCTTTCCCCCGTCTCTTTTTCCCTCTATCTAGCCTGTTAGTATCAGGTTCTCCAATCCCTCCTTCCTCATTGCATGTCCCAGGAACTTTAGCTGTCTCTTTCTGATGCTCAGTATTAATTTCTTTTTCGTTTCCAACATTTCCAAGACCTCATCATTGCTCACATGCTCGATCCATGATATTCGCAGCATCCTTCTGTAAAAGCACATTTCAGTTGCTTCCAGTTTTTCCTTCATCTTTGATGATATTGTCCAGCATTCACTGCCATAGTACTCTCTTTCTAGTTTCTCACGAAATTGTCCTTTTTCTTAATACCTTACTCAACTTCTGGAATGCTTCCTTCGCCATGCCAATTCGCCTTCAAATCTCTGTGTCGCACTTTCCGTCTTCTGTTATAACGCTTCCCAGGTATTTAAATTTTTGTACCTACTTGATTCTGGTATCCCCGACCTGTATTTGGCATTTTGGGCTGACCTTTTTACTGATGACCATGCATTCGGTTTTCGTGCAGTTTATTTCTAGTCCTTTCCTGTTACTTTCTTCTGCTACCTTCTGTAGGAGGTCTTGTAGTTTCCTTTCTGTGTCTGCTATCACATTAGTCAACGTAAATACAGGGTGTCCATCAAGTTCGTGCGCACTTTAAAAATTTTATAATTTTTATTTGTATTTGTGATAAAAATAATCTGTAAAAAATGTTATAAAGTTTAATGTACTTAGTTTTAAGTATAGTTATTGATATTAATGTGATTTCAGGGATTACTGTCAATCAGTTGGCAAATATTTTCCATGAACTGCAAAATCGTATTACCCTTTGTATTTGCTAATGATGGAGGACACGTGGAAACTTAAATAAAATTTCAATAAAACCTTAAAAAATATATATTTACTTTTTTCTAATAGTTTTTACAAATTATTTCTATTGCAAATACAAATAAAGTTATCAATTTTTAAAGTGCACATGAACTTCATGTGTATACTAAATTACAAGTCGGACACATAGAAACATTTGTAGACATTTAGACATAGACATATCAACACGCAGTAGCGTATGAATACACTCACAATTATAATATGTAGAGTGATCCAAAAGTAGGTGAACAGTAGGCGGAATAGGTTTGTGTATCGGTTATATTAGTACTGGTATAGTGGAAACAAGCATTTAACATTCGAGCAACAACTAAACCAGCCTGGTGACACTATTTGGGGTGATATAGTTCTGATGTTTTAGGACTAATATTTTTTTATGGAACACTAACATGTGATAAGTATCTCGAAATTCCAATGAATAAAGATTGTCCATATTACAACAGCCTAACACGCATTATCTTTATTTCCAACAAGATGGGGCCATCCACATTATTTGAGAGCAGTCCGTGAGTATTTTGATGAAATATTTTCTGAGAAAGGGATTGGTCAAAGAGTCCAATTGATTGGCCAGCACATTCAGCTGAATTGACCCAAATGAATTTCTTCTTTTGGGGATTACGCGAGGGCAAACTTTATAGTCAAAGATCAAGAATTGTTAGTGATTTGAAAAATTACATAAGAGATGCATTTAAAAAAATTAATACACGTATAGACTTGTGCAAAAATGTTTGTTAAAGCGGAAGTGGTAGACTTCAAAACTGTTTAAATCGTGATGAACAATAGTTTGAGCACCTGCGTTAAAAAGACTAAAGCATATTTGGATTATTGTACAGAATAAAATTGAATTACCATTGTAATAATTGTATTAGTAAATATAATTGTATACGTAATCTCCAAATAGATGTTATCATTTAATGTCCACCTACTTTTGGACCACCCTGTATATTAAAAAAAAAACCGCACACGAACGCACACACACACACACACACACACACACACACACACACACACACACATATATATATATATATATATATATATATATATATATATATATATATATATCCGTGTGAATAAAGAACGAAGAAAGAATTTTTACAACGCCCAAAACATTAATTTAAAACAGTGCTCGATATATAATCTATAGAGCTGTGAATATTTATTATAAATTATATTTTAGAACATGTACATAATTTTTTTATATATCCACTACAAATCGTACATTTGTTTTGACATTGACACTTTAATGTCTCATAGACATTGAAGTTTCAATGTCGAAACAAATGTACCATTTGTAGTGGATATATATATATAAAAAAATGATGTACATGTTCTAAAATATAATATATATATATATATATATATATATATATATATATATATATATATATATATATATATTAGAACATGTACATCATTTTTTTATATATCCACTACAAATCGTACATTTGTTTTGACATTGACACTTTAATGTCTCATAGACATTGAAGTTTCAATGTCGAAACAAATGTACCATTTGTAGTGGATATATATATATATAAAAAAATGATGTACATGTTCTAAAATATAATATATATATATATATATATATATATATATATATATGGGAGGGTGTGTGTGTATCGCCCGTTCCATACACTTCTTTCTTTTCTTGAAATAGGGGCTGTCCCTTGTTTCCTGTTTAGGAAGGTGTTTAGTTTCCCTTTCTTTTTCTCAGGCCTTAATAGTGGTATTGTCACGTATTCTTTGCGATATGGGTGGATGGTGTGGATGGTGCCAACGTCTCTTTTATGCTGAGGGTTCCGGGTTGTCAGTTTTCTGGTCTCTCCTTCCCGACCGGCTGTTATAAGCCCAAACTCTTGCGAGGCGTCTAGAGAGGTTGCTCTGATCAACAGTCACATAATATCGGAGTTTTTGTAGTACTCTGTCATGCCTGGAAAAGTGTCTCTGCAAGCACCTCCAGTAGGCAACCCCAATGACATGCTATGTTGCAGTCTGCGCCAGTTCCATTCCCGCACATGTTACACTTGACGACCGCTTGCTGGGCCTTTTATTTACCCACAAATTACACCCTGGATACGAGCAATGACACCTCTAAACTTAAACAATATCAACAAAAACACCTAAACTCCTCAAAAATTCTTTCCCCAACATTCGAAGTATTCGTGCCAACTTCTGCAGTGTGTAATCATTTCTTTTCAAAAATATCCTGACATCCTAGCTCTCTGCGAAACCAATCTCTGATTTTTCGATTCTTAGCTATCTTCTTTATTTAGGAATGTATCTAATATCCACATGCACGGCCTGAGAGTTTATGTCTGCGAACATCTCTCACTGACTAGGGAACTCTCTCTTGAATCTTCCGACTATTCTATGTCTCCGTCACTCTTTAGTAAACTCAGTCA
>JBBBDQ010001462.1:6702500-6860000 GCA_037127315.1 Ascarosepion bandense | reverse complement strand
CAACAACATTCCTGTCTACATTCACAATATAAAAAAATAATGATCGATAACACAATTATACTACACTAAGAAAACAACAAAAGCAAACTACAGACTCTCGATTTTAATTCATTAAAAAGTCTTAAGCCGTCAAGATTATCCGTGAGTATGAACGGATTTTATTAAAAATAGGCAGACACAATGTTTGCAGTTTATTTGATCTGACACACACACACACACACACACACACACACACACACACACACACACACACACATATATATATATATATATATATATATATATATAACCATGACAAATAATAACATCCTACACGTACACAAATCCGCACAGACGCGCGCATAGCTGCATATAAACAAACGCACACACAAAAGGAGTAAAAAAACATATCAATTATAAGTACTTAGAAAAATCGATAAATGTAGGTAATCAATTTTTGATGGCCCCTTGAAAAGCAAATCAACGGGTTCGTTAACGAAACTCATGAGTAAAAGTAACGTTTATACACACACACACACACACACACACACACACACACACACACACACACACACCTAAAAATTTGTAGCTTTATATTTCACTAACAAAGATATGTTCATCCAGTACTAATTCCAGGCCAGAGTGTTTAAAAAAAAAACTACCACTTGGCCGGTTATGCTGTCTCTCACACCTCTCTCTTCTTTGCCCATCTTCTCTTACTTCAACCCCTACGTATTCTCTTACTTCTTCCTCTTTGTTAAACCTAAACGCCGGGTCATCAAAGGCTGTAAATGACCATACTTTATTTTTTACTGTTAAACCTGGCGCCTTTCTCCGAAACTTTTCACTGCGTCTCTTCTACTTCTCTCTTTCTCTTCCCGTTTTCCTCGTATTGTTTAATGCCGCTTTTACAATCCCCGATTCTGATTTCTCATTTTCTCTACCCGCTTTACTTCGCACACAAAAGTTTACTAATATAAGGAAGCGAATTTTCCATCTCCCTTCAAAAATAGCGTTTACTACCTGATGAAATATTGTCCTTTCAATGTCGAAACATAATGTACACATTGTAGTAGGATTTTAATTTGTACATGTTCTAAATTATATATATATATATATATATATATACTGGACTTTCCGCACACATATACATTAGACTATCCGCACGTATAATTTGATTATAGTGATGAAGGCTTGTACAGAACCAACCACACTTTATCGAAGAGCTGAAGGCAGAGAATTGATACACATGATGCTACAAATTTCTTACATGATCTTCCACAGGTTTTTAATTCAGTCTTGTTCTTTTCAGCATCCAAGCTTATGCTATAGACTCCAATCTGTCCTGACAGTCAACCCATAGCTGTGGGAAGAAGAGATGGATTTGTACCTTTCCCAAAGCTATTAGCACATAAGAGAATGTAACGAATATATATATATTTATCGAGATAGATAGATAGATAGATAGATAGATAGATAGATAGATAGATAGATAGATAGATATGAACAAATTCAGATAGATACATACATACATACATACATACATACATATGAACGAATTCAGATAGATAGATAGATACATACATACATACATACATACATACATACATACATATGAACGACTTCAGATAGATAGATAGATAGATAGATAGATAGATAGATAGATATGAACGAATTCAGATAGATAGATAGATAGATAGATAGATAGATAGATAGATAGATAGATAGATAGATTATAAGCATACGTAGGTATATTTGTTTTCATCGCTTCTTCCAATGATGTCATTAAATCCTATCCTTTTGCAACCCCCAACTCTTTACAAATCAAAATCACCCAAACATTTCTCTTCAAATGCCAGTCACTTCTTTCCAGCGTGCATAAATATGGATAATCCTGCTTTTTTATCTGTTATTTGTTATTATTATTATTCTTATATCTCATTTGAAACTATTTTTATCTACTCAGATAATCTTACAATGTGAGCAAGCAAGTCGAATCAACGCAGCTTTCAGTGTCAAAGCGAAACGGACGTTTTATGTTCTGTGATTCAACGCAGCCAGAAGAACAACACAGATGGTCTGAATAAACCTAACAAGGAACTGCTTATAAAATTTCCCCTTGTTAACATAAGGGACAGGCGAAATAAGGAGCTGGTACAAAACTTAATTGAGTTTTGAATTGGAATATTATCGGTTAACATCAAATTGTACAAATGTTGAACAAACTGAGATCGCTTAAGTCCCACTCAGTGTACGATACGAACCAAAGAGTCGGAAAAGGAGTATGGACGACAGAAGGTAAGTGACTGCCGATTACTTTCATTTTACTTTTGTTTAGTGTACACTAGCAGTAAGTACCCGGTGTCACACGAGATGAGAAGAGTAAGAATTCTCATGGGTAATTTAAGCCTTGGTCTTTGTAAAGGGAAAATGTGCAACTATGCAGAAGAGGGATAGTTGACAGTGCCTATTGGTAGCACTGATAACAGCAACTTCAGCTGAGGCTGGGTAAATGATGGAGGTTTGCTTCTAGGTTACCTCACAAAATGAATGCCTGCTTGAATAAATTTGTCAAGGGTGTGGATGTTTTGAAACAAATCAGATGAAAAATCTGGAAGTGTATGTTAATAGATTCGGTGAGGATACACACACAAATATATTCACACACTGACACACATCTTCAGTTTTATTTTATAGATACGCATTTTTATTCGGTCGTGTTTGTTTGTCTGTCCGTGGTCAAGATATCTCAAGAGCCACTGGATGAACTTGGACGAAACATTCAGTGATGATTGGTTTCATGACTGGCATAAACTGATTAGATTTTGGATTCGATCTAGTATGGGCTAAAATTTCCGGGTTATTTTTCCTTTTTTTACTAATATTTTTCTACGTTTCACATGCCAAATACTGATTTACCTTTTCTAGATTGCTTTACGTCATTACATTTTCTGAACATTTTTTTCCACGAAAATATTATCATTAATAATATAAATTTAATATTTATTGTCCAAAAGTTTAAAAAAAAGATGAAATACACAAAAAATGAGTCTAAATACAACTCTGAGATATTAAAAAGTAAAATCGAGCTCTTCCACAATTTTTCTAGCTAAATTCTTAATTTCCTTTTATAGTTTTCATGTTTTGTTTTGTTTTTGTTTTTTTGTTTTTTTGGTGGCGGGGATGGGTTGTATTTTCACTGTTGAAAGCGGTTAAGTTCATTGCAGTTATTCTCATTTTAATAAATAATCATCTCTTGCTAATCGGTAATATGATGTTGGTATTGCCTTGGCCGAGGTTTGCGGTCTTTGACTGCTCTTGTTATTTATTTAAACTAGTATTGATTTTCACTTTCAATTTTCCTTAGTTGAATTTTAACAAAACTTTGCTCATGTCACTAACCCTTTGAATGGAAAGCGTCTTATCGAAAACACGATGTGATTCAAATCCATGTCTCTTTTAGCCCAGAAAAGCACAGTACCAAGTTACCAATTGACGTCTTTGTAGAGGAACAAATCTAACTTATATCACATGACTCTATTATACGCATTTTATCAGCGCCATATTTGTTTTTACATTCGTGTCATTGATAATGACAGCATTAATTTAATTTTTTATTATTAGATGAAGAATTAATTAATGATAATCTATGAATTTTGACTTGTATCTACTTTCAAGTTCATTTTAGTTGAGCACTACTAAAAATGAACACGAGAGTAAATACTAGTGAAATAATAATGCTTGACATTGTTTCAACTAATAAACATGAACACGAAAGTAAATACTAATAAAAAAAATAATAACAATGGTTGGCAATCCTCTACCTAATAGAAAATGAAAGTAAAAGTAAATACTAGTAAAAATTAATAATAATGGTTGCCAATGTTTTGTCTCATTATAATTACCGATAAAAGTAAATACTAGTGAAAAATTAATAATGATTTACAATGCTTCATCTAATAAAAATGAAATAAGTACTAGTAAAAATTAAATAATGGTTCACAATACTTCCTCTTATAGAAAAAGAAGGCAAATACAAGTAAAAAATTATTAATAATGATTGACAATGCTTCATCTAATAAAAATGAAATAAGTACTAGTAAAAATTAAATAATGGTTCACAATACTTCCTCTTATAGAAAAAGAAGGCAAATACAAGTAAAAAATTATTAATAATGATTTACAATGCTTCATCTAATAAAAATGAAATAAGTACTAGTAAAAATTAAATAATGGTTCACAATACTTCCTCTAATAGAAAAAGAAGGCAAATACAAGTAAAAAATTATTAATAATGATTGACAATGCTTCATCTAATAAAAATGAAATAAGTACTAGTAAAAATTAAATAATGGTTCACAATACTTCCTCTAATAGAAAAAGAAGGCAAATACAAGTAAAAAATTATTAATAATGATTTACAATGCTTCATCTAATAAAAATGAAATAAGTACTAGTAAAAATTAAATAATGGTTCACAATACTTCCTCTAATAGAAAAAGAAGGCAAATACAAGTAAAAAATTATTAATAATGATTGACAATGCTTCATCTAATAAAAATGAAATAAGTACTAGTAAAAATTAAATAATGGTTCACAATACTTCCTCTAATAGAAAAAGAAGGCAAATACAAGTAAAAAATTATTAATAATGATTGACAATGCTTCATCTAATAAAAATGAAATAAGTACTAGTAAAAATTAAATAATGGTTCACAATACTTCCTCTAATAGAAAAAGAAGGCAAATACAAGTAAAAAAATTATTAATAATGATTGACAATGCTTCATCTAATAAAAATGAAATAAGTACTAGTAAAAATTAAATAATGGTTCACAATACTTCCTCTAATAGAAAAAGAAGGCAAATACAAGTAAAAAATTATTAATAATGATTGACAATGCTTCATCTAATAAAAATGAAATAAGTACTAGTAAAAATTAAATAATGGTTCACAATACTTCCTCTAATAGAAAAAGAAGGCAAATACAAGTAAAAAATTATTAATAATGATTGACAATGCTTCATCTAATAAAAATGAAATAAGTACTAGTAAAAATTAAATAATGGTTCACAATACTTCCTCTAATAGAAAAAGAAGGCAAATACAAGTAAAAAATTATTAATAATGATTGACAATGCTTCATCTAATAAAAATGAAATAAGTACTAGTAAAAATTAAATAATGGTTCACAATACTTCCTCTAATAGAAAAAGAAGGCAAATACAAGTAAAAAATTATTAATAATGATTGACAATGCTTCATCTAATAAAAATGAAATAAGTACTAGTAAAAATTAAATAATGGTTCACAATACTTCCTCTAATAGAAAAAGAAGGCAAATACAAGTAAAAAATTATTAATAATGATTGACAATGAATAAAAATGAAGACGAAAATAAATCCTAGTAAACTGCATGGCCCTTAGACAATTTCCGCAAACGTATCACTTATTTTATACATTTATACGGTTTGTTTTCATTTGGTATAGTTTGTTTTACGACATGTCAACCTCAATTGGTTATTTAATGCCGACAAGTTTTTTTAGGATAGATTCGTATGAATAGAATAATGTAAATACTATTGAAAATTCTAGTCTCGCGTTCGTAAGAAATCCTCATTCGAGCATTTGAAAAACGGCAAACTCAGTTATTTTAATTCGCCTGAAGATGCCGAAAGCTTGAAAACTGGGTCGCGAAATAACTCATTTCCAAATTAAAAACACACACGCACAATTCTTTGTAAGTGTGAAAAATCAGGCTTTATTGACGTATTTTTGTAAAGAGGGGTTTTGTCGAGAGTAAAATATATTGCTGGTAAGATTTTTTTCTAAAATGTATTGTTAGTATTTTTACTCTAAAAATGTATTTTATACTTTTATAGTTCATTGATCCGAGTTTCTGGGTTAACTGTCTGTCCATAACCGAGACTCTAATAAGTCTGTCCATCACCGAGACTCTAATAAGTCTGTCTATAACCGAGACTCTAATAAGTGCTCCAATGCCGGGACATTTTATCGAGAGTCAAATGTATTCTTCGTATTTTTTTTTCAAATTTTTTATCATAATTTTTACTATAAAAATCTATTTTTTATACTTTCATAGTGTCATTTGGGGGTTAACTATTTTTCCATAGATGAGACCCTAACAGGTTCTACCATCCTGGGTTAGGATGGACCTCTGAACAACAGTAATTGAGTGATGATTCCACGTTCCTGATAACCTCCGATCTTCCTTGCTGCCGGATGTAGTTTATCGTCATACCCAGGACGACATTTATAAAGCATTCAAGTGAAAGTTAAGAGAAGTCAAGTGCCATTTGATTTTTCTAAATATTTCACAGATAGTCACCGACATTGCTTTTATAACGGTCATGTCACGTTGAATACACCGATTCCCGCTCGATCACCGAAGTTAAGCAACGTCGAGCCTGGTCAGTACTTAGGTGGGTGACCACTTGGGAATACCAGGTGCTGTTAGCGTTCACGGATGTGCGTTGTGGTGCGGTGGATGTCGGCTTGGAGGGGGAAATCGGTGAGCCGAGTTCCAATTTCAGTCGAGCACACTGCATTCACTTGCGCACTAGTACCCTTGGGAAAGGTATTAATCCGTCCGTTCCCTCCAATTATGGGTTAAATAATTGAGGTCTAGTTGTTCATGCGATCTGTGACAGATTTCTGCACCGATTGTTTGTTATCAGCAGTTCCAAAAAGTGAGGATGTTACTACACAATGCCTTCACCACTATAAACAAATCTATACAGTGTCTTCAACATTGAGTAAAACAGCTTAAAATCAAAATATAACCTTCACCATTATCCGGTAACACGGTGTAAAATAAAATGCCAAGTCGCCATATATTAGTGACATGGCACTCAGTAGGTTAACAATTACTTTATTTACATTTGGGGTGGGGGTAATAAAATTAAAAGATATAGATTTTGAAGCGCCCCTACGAGAGTTGTGTATTTGAACCATACTTTGCTGTTATTGCTGCCAATGGCTTAATAGTGATGCTTGAAAACTGTTTCCCTGATTAAAAGTTTAGTATAGTTTCGAGTCTTGTCGGAAGTCAGTCAGTCATTCAGTTAAGTGATATACGCTTGGGAGATCATGTCTTCTAAAGAGACATGCCTAACTGGACAGAATATTTTCCCGCAATAACTTACCATTACTGTCTACAGTAGACTGGTTGCCAATCAACACTACAGAAATCTCTTCTGATATTTAACCCATAGCTGGAGGGGAGAACCGGGGGATTAATACCTTTCCCAAGGGTATTTGCGCGTAAGCACATGCAGCTAATTTGACTGGAATTCGAACTCTGCCCTCCGAATCCTATTTCCGAATCAGTATCCACTGCACCACAACGCACATCCGCCGGGGTATATTGTCGGGGGTACATTGTTTTTATTAAGACTTTCGATCGCCATGCCGGTTGACATATAAGATCCATAATGGTCGATAATACTCGCATCTTATACAGCATTAATTGCAGGCTCCAAATTCTCGAATCACTTATAACTTATATCGAGCGGATTCACGTGTTTCAGTCGGACATTCACTTATTTTAAACACGGAAATTATTCTCAACCGGCATAGCGATCAACAGTTTTAATAAAGGAAATATACTCTCGAGAAAGATTCGAAAGTATACAAAATCTTTATTCTAGGAAACAGTTTTCTTTCCAAATCATGCCACCAGAATCCATAACTGAAAAGTATTGTTCAGTTACTCTGCTAAAAAAAGACATTTCTGGGTCTCTTTTTAGCTAATATTGTTATCGTGCCTGAAATGTAATTTTTATTTTCTTGATTGCCACGTTACCATATATTGGTGACGTGGTATTTTTTATCCGCGCCGTCTCTCCAGATATTGGTGATTAAATTACAATTGATTATCTATCCTGAATGTAATGTGGCCAAATCTTAGAAAAACTTAATATTTCTTCTAGTATAAGATCCATATGGTCGATAATATTCACATCTTATACAACATTAATGCACTTCAAATTTTCGAATCATTTATAATAATAATAATAATAATAATAATAATAATAGTCAAAACATAAAATATTTATCAATGTGTATTTATTTAAGTATAAGGTTGGTATGGATGAAATAAAGTTCCTATCTTCCAAAAAGCACTATTCTGGAAAGAGTGCTCAATACAGATAATAATAGTATCTGATAAATTGACACGTCGCTAAACACTATAGTTAAAAATGTGTGTCTATATATATATATATATATATATATATATATATGTGTGTGTGTGTGTGTGTGTGTGTGTGTGTGTGTGTGTGTGTGTGTGTTTTTAATTTGGAAATGAGTTATTTCGCGCCCCAGTTTTCAAGCTTTCGGCATCTTCAGGCGAATTAAAATAACTGAGTTTGCCGTTTTTCAAATGCTCGAATAAGGATTTCTTACGAACGCGAGACTAGAATTTTCAATAGTATTTACATTATTCGAACTACTGTCCTCATCTTTATTGCCATTTGTACGACGTTTCGACCATTGTACGCTCCGGCCTTCTTCATGTGCTAGGAATTCCGAACCGAACCCTTTATTACAATCACTGAACTATATGAACTCCATTCCTTGCATATCAGTGCCTCTTTTGGAAGTCATGAATTGTCACCCTCTTACCATATAAGTTACTTGTTCACCACTGCTGTAGCCTGGTATTGAACTCACAATTCTTTGGGTCAAGTCACAAGAACTAACCAAAACAAACAACCAAAAACTTTTCAAAATTAGGGAGGAGTTTTTTAAGGATCTTAGAACACTTTCAGCCATGTTTGTATGATCTCAGTAAGTATTTATGGATATGAATACATGTGGACATAATTTAGTAATTTTTTTTTATTCTGGGAACAACATAATAGCTAATTTTTCCTCATGGAACAATCTGCATACATTGCTACTGTTGTATGGTTTGGCTATTTTCACTATGCGCCAAGTTATGTTCAGGTCTTTTCCATATTTCAATTTTAATTTCCACATGTGGCTAGCCAGTTTGATGCAATATTTGAGATTTTTCCAGTTTAAATGTAGATTTATGATTATTCCATCTAATTTAAAAACTGTCTTTGGTAGATCCCAAATATGTTTTACTTTGACCATTTATGTTATGTCCCTCTGCTTTGTAAATAACCCATTCTGTATTACAAAGTCCGTTAAATGGATATTTGTTTTTGTCTCTACAGTAACATTCCTAGTTAATTATGTTATTTTGTACGTTGTTATTTAGGTTTATGGCGTTTTGTTTTGGTTTTTATGTAATTTTCTAAATTACTTGTACAGCTATAACTGAATTTAATTCAATTCTTATTGAAAATTTTATTTAATTCTGAGTTTTTGGGGAAGTTTTGATTGATTAATTTAAAAAATATTTGTCGTATCTTAGTTTTTACTTTTAAGTTAAACGGTGGGTTGAACCAAATAATGTTTCGGTTTCTATTATTGTTTTCGTTTGTTTGTTTGTTTGACTGGGATTTGTATTCTAAAATGTTCTTATAACCAGATTTTTTGAGGCATTTTCATAATCATTTTTCTTTTCATCAAATATTGCTTTATCTGAAAAATTTTTTTGATAGCCTGCGCTCTATTTCTTTATGCATGTGTTTGACTATGCTTGTTGAATGGTTAGGTCTTGCGTTTACATACATAAAGTTGCGTTAGTTTTCTTAAGTGGAGAGACACTGCCAGTTTGTAAATCAAATTCTACATCTTAATATTGGACTACCTTCTTATTTGTTTCAACTACTATTTAAAAATTTAGATCTTTAAAGAGTTTGTAAAGCATTTTTCTTCTTCTATAATTCTATTTTTTGTTGTCCGATGCTATCACTAATCCGTCATCTCTGTATAATCCGTCATCTCTGTATAATCCGTGGTTGTCTATGTGGGTTATTTTATTGGTTTTACTTAGATGTGTATTCCCATCTGAAATTTCGGCTCCGTCAAACGAGCCTTGTGGTACATCAAATGTGCCTTTTTTTATTTTTTAATATGCTTTGTAATTGTGGAATAGTATGGATTTTCGGCAATGTAGAATTATATTTATAGAGTTGGGTGGTATATCTATGTAACGTTTAGCGAAATTTAACGCTTTCATTAAGCCCTTTTCAGATATTGATGAGTAAAAGTTTTTCATGTCAGTTTATGAAAGTATATTTGTTTTTGTTTTGAATTTTTTAACCCAAGAAATACAATCACATGTGTTTTTCCACTAGTTGGCTTATGTAGCAATTGTCAGTAAGTCACAAATATTTGTTTTTAATATTTAATGGCTTATCTTACCTACTTCAGATTTTGTTGGGTTTATGAGGCAATACCAGGTGCTACTGGTAAAATTACTTTTGTAGTCTTTTATTGTTAGGAAAGCCTGCTTACATGTCAAAATTTTTATCTTGTTGCTTCAATCTAGCCTTTGTGTAATAATTTTAGCTTCCTCGTTGAATAAAGGAATCTGGAACTTTTATGTAAGATTGGGTAATTTCTTTATCTTTTTTCCGTATTCCTTTGTGTTTATTATTATTGTCATATTTCTCTCCTTTAATTAGGATATTTTGTTTATTTGTTTTTGTTTTTGTTTTTTATTATTATTTACTTCAGTGTTTAATCCTTTTTAGAAGTTGTTAATTTTTTTAAATTTGATTTGATCTTACATGGAAATCATATCTTTTTTCAATTTAATTATTTATTTAATTGCAGTGGGATAACACCTGCTTTAAAAATTGAAATTATTCACGTTTTTTTTTTCTCCTGCATATTTTTAAGAAGAATAATGCTTTCCACTTCATTCTGGTAAGAAATCGTTATGGAATTCATGATTCGGGAATTCGGGTTTGATTAGTTAAGAACTTTTTAAAACAATCTTTAATTCAATTCATCTTCGCAATCAACACCAACACTTGACAAAACACAAGAAGTGTTGAAACGAAATAACTACTTTGTCGTGATTTATAACATACTTATGCTATAAATTTTGAATATATATATATATATATATATAGTCATATATATATATATAGTCATCCGCAGATAGATCTGTTTCGCTGTATCACAGCTCATCAGTACGGTTACACATCCGATAGCTAAGTCTATAGAATCTAATTTGTTCTGCTATTTAAACCATAGCTGGAGAGAGAAGAGACGGATTAATAGCTTTCCCAAGGTTATTTGTGCGTAAGTGAATACAACGAATTCAACTAATATTCGAACTCGGCTCTTAGATTTCTCGTTCTGAGTTGATACCCACCGCACCACAACACACACACACACATATATATATATACATATCCTTGGTAACTTTAAGAGTGATTACTTCCCTCTTAATTGGTTTTAATTATCTATACAAATAAAATATTTATCTGCATTTAAACAAAATTAGTTCCTGAGCAAAACGAAACGTTTAAATAACCAGATCCTTCACTCCTACGTTTCTCAGATTGTAGTCTTATTTGTTCAAGCCTTTCATGTGAGGCATTCAGAAACCATTGGCTATTACGTGATTCTCTTGCTTCAACTTGGTCTTAAAATAGGTTTTGTCGTTGACGTCATGGTCGTTTTATTGCTAATCTTTTTTTCTTCCGAGAGATATTTCCATTTCATTGTTATATTAAACACAACATTTTTACAATGACGTTGAATATACGCTTTTTAGCCGCGCTGGAGGGCGTCGTCAGTGTTGTTCTGAATTGGGTCATTGGGGAGTTTCGGGTCTTTCAAACGTCATATTCCCTTCTCCGAGTCGACCCCATTAGAGCTGATCAGTCTCTGATGCGCCACACTTTTAAATTAACAGCTTGCAGACACTGTATTTATTTTGTATAAAATACAAAATTATGGCACAAGGCCTAAAAGGGGAGGGGGAGAGGTTGGTTCTCACTTAACTATCCTATACCAAGCTAAACACTATCACGACCCATTCACTCGTTACAATTTGCAGAGTCACCAAAAGAACCCATCCATCTACTCCCAATCCTTCATACACCACAATGCTAACAGCTTGCAGACACTGACTTATATTAGGCAACCCATAGTCCTTTGTCACGCATTTGATTGGAAGTTGGCCAACAGCCAATCGCAATGGTGTGAGCTCTTTTTAAGTTGATTACGAGGGAATTTTACTTCTTTTTTTTATGTGGATACTCAACGGATACTCGAAAGGTAAATCATGTGTTTTCCTATTTTTCTTTTTTGCTTTTTACTTTTTCAAGTTTCATCTCCCCAACTACTAATTACTGTTAGTAAAAAAATAAAAATAAAAAATAACTTTAAAATAATTCGAAATTTACATTGTTTTATGATTAAAATAAAAATTACAAATTACGCAACGTGTTAAAACGAAAATAAACATATAAAGGAATGTCGTTTAAAATGTGTTAAACGAGCAAACTTAGAAAATTCGATTAAATCTATCCATTAACGTGGTAAAATTAACGTGTGGTATTAACAACGAAAATTAAATTTACAATTTTGAACGTTAGGCGAAAAAAAAATGAAGAGTGAACAATGATGCCAAGTAAGTTTAACAAGAATTATTCAAATATAAACCCATAGTTGGTGACCGAGAGAAAAAAAAAAGAAATAAAATTGAAGTCAAAAGACTTCTATTAAGCAGTAAAGAACGAAAAGGAGGTGGGGATCGAAAAAAAATGACCCATTTTAACTTTACGATGTTGTGCCTTTATTCTAGAAAAAAAAAATCACAATTAATATGCAATATACCAACATTTAAGCAAGAGAGATAAAAAAAATTAAAAAAACAAAAAACGTAAAATCATGATAAATGACTAATGATAAAATAGATTAGGTAACTAAAAGAGTTAAAATTGGGAGATGTAAGAAAAAACTACAACCATTTTCAGACTATGCATATTTACAAACCAAATACGGCATTTATAATTAGTAATAAACTGTGACATATCTTTATATAATTTTTACATTAAAAATAATATACAATTAAAGATTTCTAAAACTACACTACGTAGAATAATCCCCCCCCCCAAAAAAAAAGTTGTTTCCATCTATCTTGAACTTGGACTTTCTTTTCCCTGGTTGCTTGTCCATGCACTGGCTCGTTTTAGCCATAACCATTTAGCTGTTTTTTCTGCTGCCTCGGTAAGTGTTTGGATAGACTTTCGTCTTTTTGTACCCACTATCCCAATATCTGTTAGGGTGTTGACTAGTGATATTGCTACAAAACCCCTTGTTCCTACTTCGATTGGCTTGCAGCTTGCCTTCCTTCCATTGTTCCTACAATTTTCCAGTAATTTGTCCAGTAATTCGTCGTATCTTGGGGGTTTTTTTCGTTCATTTGCTTCTTCTGCATTGTCCTCATAACAGACTGTTAATTCCCACAATGATTTTGTTATATATATAACTTATTGTTATATATATATATATATGTTATATATATATATATGTTATATATATAAGAAAATATATATATATATATATATATATTTTCTAGACATATGCTATTAAATATAAGAGACAATGAATGTCTATTATGTTTAATCATGAGCCGTTCTAAACGTCGTATTTTTGCTTTAATTTCAGTTGAAAATAAAGACAAAAATTCTCCAACATTTGGATAATTATTTATTGGTTTTCTTCTAAGCTTTCGGCTCACATGAGCCATCTTCAGAGAGGTAGTTTAAACTGAAATATTATAAAATCCACCATCACCGACGATTTTATTTTGTGTTGACATAAACTCCGCTTGGCAACGGCAATAGTTACCAAAAATAATAAACGCAGTTCTTAAGTTTAGAACGGCTCATGATTAAACATAATAGACATTCATTGTCTCTTATATTTAATAGCATATGTCTAGAAAATTACTTGCTGCCTCGATATACTAAATATATATATATATATATATATATATATATATATATATATATAATAACTTATTTGAAAAGAGGACTAAATCAGAATGCAATAGGGTTTTGAAGATGGGATATAACTTGTTATATATATATATATATATGTTATATATATAAGAAAATATATATATATATATATATATATATATATATATATAACTTATTTGAAAAGAGGACTAAATCAGAATGCAATAGGGTTTTGAAGATGGGATATAACTTGTTATATATATATATATATATATATGTTATATATATAAGAAAATATATATATATATATATATATATATATATATATATAACTTATTTGAAAAGAGGACTAAATCAGAATGCAATAGGGTTTTGAAGATGGGATATAACTTGTTATATATATATATATATATATATATGTTATATATATAAGAAAATATATATATATATATATATATATAACTTATTTGAAAAGAGGACTAAATCAGAATGCAATAGGGTTTTGAAGATGGGATATAACTTGTTATATATATATATATATATATATATATGTTATATATATAAGAAAAAAAAAATATATATATATATATATAACTTATTTGAAAAGAGGACTAAATCAGAATGCAATAGGGTTTTGAAGATGGGATATAACTTGTTATATATATATATGTTATATATATAAGAAAATATATATATATATATATATATATATATAACTTATTTGAAAAGAGGACTAAATCAGAATGCAATAGGGTTTTGAAGATGGGATCCGGGAAATTCAGTCTTTTGCCTATATCAATTCTAAGTTTCCTACAATTTTTTGCACACGATAGACAATTGGGTGCAATCATTTTCTTTGGGTTCGGTTTCGCTTCAGGCTTTAATAAAAATTTATAACGTTCCTGTTTGAATTAAATGCTTTTATATGGATGGCTGTATTAACGACATCTGCTATGTCTTTTAATATCTGATCATACCGCTATCTGTATCTACCATCAGCCAGCGCTGATTTGCAGCTACTAAGTATGTGTTTTAATGACCCTAAGAGACAACTGAAGTTCCTGGGACATGCAATGAGGAAGGAGAGCCTGGAGAACCTGATACTGACTGGACAGATAGAAGGAAGGAGAGACAGAGGAAGGCAGCGGATAACATATTTGCAGGGTCTGATCAGGTGGATGACGGAACGGGGGTTGCCAGGAGCAACAGGAGCAAACATACTAAGAGCCACAAGGGATAGGGAGACGTGGAGATCCATGATCGCCTACGTCCTGAAGGGACAAGGCACATAGAAGAAGAATTGACCACATCAGGGGCATAAGGGGGATTCCGATTTAGACCATAATTTCAGGTTAACTGGACTTGGGAGAAGATCGTAAACTGCTCGGACTAGAAAGTTCGTACCCATTTTATTACGCCACGGTTCAGACGATCTAACTTCCCTATGAATCATTGTTTTCCATTTTGTCTACGCTCCTTGTTGTTTTAACCCAATCATCTTTGCTAATCTCATTTCTTCTTCCCCTGCGTGAATTTCGTTTAGTAAGAGTCGATGTTTTTCTTTGCCTACAGCTTTGTCAATTCTAACTGTGGGGAAAAAGTCCAGCCCTGATCGACCAGTGGCAACAGCACCCAGTGCTACGTTTTCGCGAAGACGCTCTTCTGCCAATTTCGACTCCTTTACCGCATTCCATTTCCTCCTCTTCAATATTTGCTCCTGCCACTTTTGGATCCTGGGGAACATATATTGTAACACTGTTCGCATTTAAGCCACTTTATTTTCTTCCACTGATATTCCTTGTGGTGCAGTGGATATAGGCTCGGAACGAGAAATCGGGAAGCCGAGTTCGAATTCCAGTTGAATTCATTGCATTCACTTATGCACAATTACCCTTGGGAAAGGTATTAACCCGTCTCTTCCTTCCAGTTATGGGTTAAATAACAGAACAGATTTGGTTCTATAGCCTTGGCTGGCAACCAGTCTACCACAGAAAGCAATGGTAACCTACTGCGGGATAATCTTCTGCCCAGTCAGTCATGTCTCTTTCGAGACATGATCGCCCAAGCGTGTATCACGTATGGCACTTAACTGACTATTTTCTTCTATAAAGCTTTTAAATGGAAGTTAAAGAATATTTGGAATTATCTTAAAGTGCAGCTCTGTTGAGACACTTTGGTAGACCTAGCCATCTTCGTAAATGAGCGTTAATCTTTTTTTCAATCTGTTCTACAGAAGAAGCGTGAACTCGTAGATGGACAACGGCCACATGAATATATACAGAGTTAAAAGTGATTTATTTAATACCAGAAGTAACCACTTCATCGTAGATACTATTGAACGTCTATAAAATATAAAGTGAACGGATTAATCAAACGTTTCACTTGCCTGTAATTTAGTTGTTAATTCAATATCTCGACTTTATTTGATCTCAATACATTGTTTCAAGGCATTTGTTTCATTGCATATAATTGGCCAATCAAAACTTTCTAACAATCGCCGTCAGTTTTGACGACGCGGGTACACTAGCTAATAATAATAATAAAAATAATAATAATAATTTACATTGGACAATGTGCAAACACTATGGAAAATATGTAAACAAATACTGGTATGAACATCACCCAGCACTGGTTACAGAAATAGATGTCACCATTCTACGGGATTACACCGTCTACACAAATAGAAAAATTAAAGCAATTAGGACGGACGATATTGTTAAAAACCAGAAAGAAAAAAATCGCCTACTAATTGATATGGCTTGTCCAGTGGATTGTAACATAGCAACCAAGTAATTCGAAAAACTGTCAAAATATAAAGACCTGGAAATTATAATAAAAAATCGTGGAAACTGAAAACAAGAATCGTGTCAGTGATAGTAGGTGCACTTGGAATGATAAAAAAATGGAACAAAACAACACATTGAAAGAATCCCTGGAAACCCCAGCTTAAGAGATATACAAAAAATTGTCTTGTTACGTACAGCCTACACACTAAGGAGAACTTTGTAACGCTAGGGATGAAATGAAATGGAGCCATAACAACACACCACGACCTTCCTTAGGTCTTCCCGCAGACTTGGTAGGTAGTGCGACCATAGCAGAAATCAAATTATGATGAAAAATGGCAACATAATAATAATAAACAATTATCATAAATAAGATACATTTTAGTCGAATGAACAGTAATTTTGAAGAATTTTAATAATTCATGATAAAAAATCGAACTGTGGAGATATTTTCAAACTTTCTATTCCAGAATTAAATATGTTGTTATTATAACTAATATGCTTCATTGACATTGTTTTATTAATACTAAGATTCACATAATACAAGAGCTATTCAAGTTAACGCGTTACTGTGCAGTGTGGTGTAAGCGTAAGAAAAGGTTAAAAAGTGCAATTTATGAGGGTAGGTCAAAAAAGATAACGGTTCACCCTAAATTTGAAGAAGTCAAGATTGTGGTGATTGGGAAAACATCCTGTTGTCGCTAGGCTGTACCCCAAAGCAGTCGTTCTTTTTCTTTTTTTTTTTAATCATTTTTCCCCTAAGCATTATTTTTGCCACTAGAATGCAAGGGGTTACTTGGAGTGAAAGAGAATTTGAAGACTTTCGTGAAGAGAAAGTGCAATAAAAGAACAGGATGTGCGTTGT
The DNA here is from genome assembly GCA_037127315.1 of Ascarosepion bandense. NCBI lineage: Eukaryota > Metazoa > Mollusca > Cephalopoda > Sepiida > Sepiidae > Ascarosepion > Ascarosepion bandense. The sequence goes on along the minus strand of JBBBDQ010001462.1, from coordinate 6,842,504 downwards.
GGCGCAGTGGATATCGACTCGGAACGAGAAATCGGAGAGCCGAGTTCGAATTCCAGTTGAATTCCTTGCATTCACTTACGCACAAATACCCTTGGGAAAGGTATTAATCCGTCTATTCCTTCCAGTTATGGGTTAAATAACAAGACAGATTGGGTTCTATAGCCTTGGTCGGCAACCAGTCTACCGCAGAAAGTAATGGCAACCTACTGCGGGATAATGTTCTGCCCAGTCAGTCATGTCTCTTTCGAGACATGATCGCCTAAGCGTGTATCACGTATGGCATTTAACTGAATGATCAGGAAGACAAAAGATGGTGACTGGCCATCTTTTGGAAGATTGTAAATGGCAAGGAAGTAAGAAATCAGGAGTTCCATGAGTAAGAAATGCAAGCAAAGATACTATTAGAATATATGGTTGCATATAGGTAGCTCAATGGTAAAATATGGTGATACTTATTTGCCAATGTGTTTTTACTCTTAAATTCATGCAGTCAAAGCAATAAGGAGGAAAGCTTATCAGAAAAAATGTCATGAAAATCTTTGTAGACAAGACGGATTTGTCTGTTTAAGATATATCACCTCCTAATGTATTTTTTAATGCTGAAATGTTATTGTTTTCACAATTGAATACATGGTAGATAATACGCAGATTTTGTGTATATATGTTTGTATAAATATAATTACTAGAAGGCAGTGATGTTTGTTTTATATTGTAGTTTTGTTGTAGTTGCATTTTGGAACACAGTTTTATTTTAGAAAATGTTAAATGTTATACGGCTTAATGTTACAAAACTGTCTTTTCATGTTGGTTTTCACGTAATGACTTCACTAAATCTATTTAGAATTTAGTGAAGTCGCTACAATTTGTTAGCATGCATGTATTATTGGGAATTTAGATAAACATCTACTAAGGGCATTTTTACTATAAAGATGTTTTTTATACTTCTAGAGTGTTTTGATTTTGTTTGAGGAGGTTTGATATTTATCCATAGCTGGGACCCTAACAGGTGCTACGCCACTCTAGTGGAATTATGGGAATACGAAGGGAGGGGGGATGATTTACCATACGAATCCCAGGGCGAGTTGAGCGAAGCTTCTTCCTACCTTTTACATCTTTTTATTAATCCTGCTGGATTTCTAGCTTGAGTTGGGGACCGGTTTAATTACCGATGACCCGACAAAGCGGCAAGTCGTGTTGTGTTAGATGGCAATCGTAGAGTGTCTGATATAAACCTTCTCTTTCTTCTGTGTGTCATTTCCTTTCAGCGTGTAGACGATTATGGCTCTCCACGACTTCCAATACTTTGTAAATTGTCTTTTTTCTACCTTTCAAACCGTTTTCTGTCATCCTTTTACACAATTTCCTTAAGTAGATTATGGATGGCTGTTTTTCTTTCTACTGCTTGTCTTCAATAGGTATTGTGAGTGTCAAATTTCGCAAGCCTTCTTTCATAAACTTACTGTTTCGCTATTTTAAATTTATAAATTGCATTTATTAGTGGTTTAGGATGTGGCTTTCCTCTGTCTTTTCTACAAGTATTTTCATGGAAACATCTCAGACGAGCTTTTTCCCTGGTAACCCGTATGTATTTACTCATGCTGCTAGATTGGCCGTTTCTTCTATTCTGACAGTTTTTCTCGCACTTCCTGTTTGTGGAACTCCTTTCCATTTGCTTGCTTCACTGATAGCTATAATCTCTAAAAGTTTAAATTCAGCGTCAATTGCCATCTTTTATCTCCTTGATTCCCGTCCATCTCTTATCTTTTCTTCGACATCCACTGGACCTTCTTTTATATTCTCACTGTAACCCCTGCGCATCAGTAGCATTTTTGCCTTACTTCAAGTGAAATAATTATAAAAGAAAAGTTGATCCCATTATTGCACCCTTCGTCGTCGTCCTGCGGCCTTGGCCGAGATAGAAATCACTACACCCCGTCCAGTATTCCCTGTGCATTTGGAACCCTGGCGCAATTTAAAGCGAAATTCATAATCATATCAAATAGCTGAATACTTGATGCTTCGCCAGGGCTATCAAGGATGTTTTTATTGTGACATCAACACTAACTAGGTTGCCTCTAGGCCCCATCATGTTATTTAACCCATAACTGGAGGGAAGTGACGGATTAATACCTTTCCCAAGAGTACCACGGCTTAAGTGAATGCAGGGTACTCAACTGGAATTCGAACTCGGCTCACCGATTTCTCTTTCCAAGCCGACACCCACTGCACCACAACGCACATCCGTCGCTGAACGCTTACAGCGCCTGTTATTCCCAAGCGGTCACCCATCTAGGTACTGACCAGGCTCACGTTGCTTAACTTCGGTGATCGAACGAGAACCGGTGTATTGAATGTGATATGCCGTAAGCATATATTGCACCCTTAGTTTTCAAAAAGCCTATTTACACGAATATCTAAAACTAGCTGTATAGCCCGGCGTTGCTAGGGTGTAATGAAAGCTTTAAAACTGATCCATGGGCTGGAGCTCAGACACTTTAAACGTTGGCACGAAAGACTAAAAGACAATAGTTGTTTACAGTTAACGCGAAACCGGAGACTGAAAGAAAAGTGAATGGATGTAAGTCAAATTTTCATTTCCTGGTATCGATATCAAATAAGTTTTTTCGTTGTAAACTGAATTTTGAAGGCTAAATAAGTCCTCTGAGTAAATGGTATCATGGCTGAGACTGAGAACTACAATTATACCTACTTAGAGCCAAACCCGAAGCAAAAACTAAAATAAAAGGGATGAAAAAATAGACATACAGGCAGATAAACAGATACACACACAAACATCTTGCCTTTTATATATATATATATATATATATATAATCGATTTTCTGCACTATTGTAAGAACTGCAGCCTTGAAACTTCTGAATATCGTTTCTTATGTCTTTGTCTATGAGTGTATCAAATTTGATTAAAATCGGACCACTCCTTCTATAACGCGAATTTTTCGATTATCGATTTTCGATGTTTATCAGGGGTACCTCGACACAAAACCTAACTAAGAACACTCGCAGACGCTTATAGTACAACTGTGTAAATTTTCAAGAAAATCGGTTCAGCCGTTTCGGAGTCTATAGGTAACACACACACACACAAAAAAAAGTTCCATTTATAAATTAGTTTAGATAACAGTGATCGTATCAGGTTGCGTACAGACACGTGCGTGTGCGGGAAGGATGCAAACAAGTACAGGACGATTTCTTCAAAACGGAAAACTCTGGCAACACAGAAGGATTGACGCGTATATGCGCAATTCTAATTGTAAAATCTTTTTCACAAGCCCATTGCTAATTAAAGGTGTACTCAAATCGAACAAGACACGTGAATACCCTACTGAATCAATACCCAGCTGTCTCCCGGGTGTTTCCTGGTTAGATGCTTTTCAAATTTGTCAACATGTGAGTGATTCAAGCTTTAATGACGCCGTCTGCTACTTTTGTTCAAAGTAGCAGTATGTGACATCCTGAAGAAAGGAATTCCACATCACAGAAACCGAAACATATTTCCGCCTAGAAAAAGAAAATGGAAGTGAAAGTAAGATAAAATGTACTTTTACAACGGATGAAAATATGTATATTCGTCTGCTTTGAACGGTACGTGTGAATGTGTAAGTGATGTACGCTTACGAAAGTTTACAGAAACCCACATTTGGCTCAAGGACATAACAAAAGATTAGATATGATACAGTATTCTGATTATAGGTGAAGAAGCTCATCCCTTGTTCCTTGTTTAGGATGTGGTTTCCGGCTTTCTTTTTTCCAATCTTTTCACTCATTTCTTTTTTTTCTTTTTTTTTTCAATTGGAGTAGATAGACTAAACTATCGCCCGATTCACACTCCACCCACGTCTATTGAACAGGTGAAGAGGCTCATCCCTTGTTCCCTGTTTAGGATGCAGTTTCAGGCTTTCTCTTTTCCAATCTTTTCACTCTTACGTAGCCCCCTGCACATCAGTGGCGTTACCGCCTTGCTTGGAGTGATATGATTAAAAAAAAAGAAAACAGAATAACATGTATGCGTAGTAAAGGACAAAATGGCAAGCAATGTCTAAACGACCTCAAGTCCGTCGTTAACTGGAGCAAGAGATGGCTTATTAATTATAATGTCTCTACAACTAAACTTCTATTTATTAATCATCTGAGATATCCCGCTCTACATGAGCATGGCTAATGCTGACCTCCAGGAAAGTGACTCGTTACGCCTTCTCGGGCTAAGGTTTTCAGTTGACATGAAATAAAAAGACTATATTGAGTCCATTGATAGTTCAGCTACTAAGAAAGTTGGTGTCGCTCGAAAAAATTTTCTCTCCAGAATCTATCTTACATATCTATAAATCTACCATTCGTCCGTGGTTAGAATATTGCTGCCACATATGGTATTTATTTTGAGAAGATCAAAGGAAAATCAGCAATATTGGTAGTCCTGGTCTGGCGGCTCAGTTTCAGTCACTTTGCAACCACCGTAAGGTTACCACTCTATTTCTTTTCTCAAAACACTTTCATGGTAATTCTTCCGATGAGCTCTTCGCTAAAGTACCTAGACTTTTGGAATTCAAGAGCAGTACTAAATTGGTGTCAAGATTGACAAAATACAGCGAAGAATCTGTAATGTGATTGATACCGACTAAGCTGACCGCCTGCAGTCACTCTCCCACCGGCGTGACGTGGCTTCCCTGTGCCTCTTCTATAAATACTTTCATGGCTTCTGCTCTGATGAACTTAAATCTCTGATGCTCCCTAGGCGTGAGTTTGCACGAGATACTAGATTTTAGCTAGGTCCCACTCTTTTACAGTGAAACCGATGAAATGTAACCGCAATTTCTACTCCAATAGCTTCTTTTCTCGCACTTCCCACCTGTGGAATTCCCTTCCGCATGCTTGCTTCCCCGACGGCTATAACCTCCAGGAGTTTAAATGTAAGGTCAATAGACACCTCCTAACACACTAACCCTCCCATTCTCTCCAACTCTCCCTCTATGTACATCCTAACTCGTCTATCGCCCTGTGTAACCCCCTGCGCTATAGTGGCAGTGGAATGCCTTGCTTAGGGTGACATGATTTAAAAAAAAAAAAAGATCTCATGAATTTACAGTTGATCTGGTTAGATATAACCGTAAATTTTATGCTAAAAGTTCCTTTTCTCGCGCTCCTAGCTTGTGAAACTCCCTTCTGGCTACATGCTTTCCAGCTAACTTCAATCTGTAAAACATTAAATGCTATGTCAATCGCTATCTACTGTCTTTCTGATGACTCTTTCGAGACATGATCGCCCAAGCGTGTATCACGTATGGCACTTAACTGACTGACCTTGTATGGAGGAATACCGATAAAAACATTTTTTATCGGTATGATGCAAGAATAGACCGTCAGAGAATCCAGGTGGTACAGGAGGTTTAGCAGGAATCAATCCTAGTGGCCTATTAGGAAAATACGTAACTTCACACCTGCATCTCGTTTTGCTCATTCGGGAAAGATTTGTAATACATGCAGATATAAAAAACGACCGCTTTGGAGAGAGTAGAACATCACAGTCGATGAATATAAGAACGACGTGTCGGATGAGAAAGTTGCGCCGCACACCGATGTCTAGTTGAGAGTAACTGACATTGTAAAAGTGTTGAAGAAAATGTCATGTTAAATGTAAAAGATTTAAACCTTTGTTCTTCATTAAACGGTACTCCTTTGTTACACAAACACATTTATGATTCTTCAACAATCAATAGAAGTTGCGATGAATGGTCATTTAAATTATGCCAACATGAAAATAACAGTGACATCTCATTTTAACAGAATTATTTACCAAAATCACACAAAAATAATTTTTATTACTGAAGATTAAATTTATTCAATAAAATCGCTATTGGCTTCAAACACAGCCTTCAGAAGACTTCGGAATCACCTGCGTCTCTTCTATATGGTTTCCTTGTTTAAGTTGGTGAATGTTGCCATTATCCTTGCCTTCAGTTCGTCTTTTGTATTATAAGGAGTTTAGTTGTTTTCTCGCTCAACTGCGTCCCACGTAATGATTTAGGGGTTTGCAGTCGGGGAGTGAGGTGGTCAGATATAAAAGTTGGGGATTTTATCGCAGAAATTGTCAAACAGCCATGACAGGGTTCTCCTGTTTGTGTAGCATGGTACAGAGTCCAGTAGCCGCCCTTTTGATCCAGGTCAACACACCCTCCTCAATGCACTTGATTTAAGCCTCCGTTTAGGGCTTGATGCCCTGTGAATGGGGGTATAACTTTGCAATAACGTGATCACTTCAAACCCCCTTCGTAATCACTCGTTCAACTCTTTCCTAATCCTATCTACTGTCCTTAGACTGACAAGCAAACTCCATGAAACATTCGTATTGGAACTGCCAGCGTTTCCAAATTTCAGCGTTATTCTCATCACAGGCGGTGCCCAAATTATCCTACTATTCTGTGCAATCGAAAAAATAAAAAAAAATAAACAATGCGCCTGCGAAATTAAAAATATATAATGGCGTCAATTTACCCATTGCACCCTGTCTATATGTCGGCAAAAGACAATGTCGGTTTCAGCAATAAAAATTAGCAGAAACTCGTGGGGTTTCTATGATTAAAGGAAATAGATTTATGAAAACATCTTTAAAAAAAACGAGACATTAAACATGTTTTTTGCACTTTTGCAATTTTCTATACATGATACATACACTGGTCCCAAGAACACATGGCCCAGTGGATAGAAGCGTTGGTTAAATCCAGTGACTTGACCCAAAAAGTTGTGAGTTCAATATCTGAACAAATAACTTTGAACTAAAAGGAGATAACGACATGTCATCCGGACGTTGCATGAAACAAGAATGATATACTCCAATAATCAAAATTCGGTTCGAAATTCCAAGCACCTGAAGAAGGCTACAGCGTACAACGGCCGAAACGTCTTGAATGTGGCAATAAAAATGAGGACAACAGTCCTAAAAATGTAAATAATGTTCCTATAAATGATCTGATGCAAGTTAAACATTTTGTAAATACTGCTGAATTTACACAAATTCTCGTTACTTATTATTAACTCCGGCTTAAGGAGGAGGTATTGTTTTCCGTCATGTTTCTTTGTTTGTTTGCATGGCTGTCCGTTGTCAAGATATCTTAAGACAAGCTGAGTGGTTTCGGATGAAACATTCAGAAATGATTGGTCTCCTGACTGACACGATTCGGTAAGAGATAAGGTTTTTGGATTATTTTTCCGTTTTTTGCTAATATTTTTCGTACGTTTCACATGCCAAATACTTAATTACCTCCCCTAAATTGCGTTACGCTATTGCATTTTCTGAATGCCCGATTTTTCTCGAAAATATTATTGTTATCTATATATATAAAAGGCAATCTGTGAGTCTGTGTGTGACTGTTCCCTATGCACGCCTACTTTTTTTAAGCTACGCCATTCAAACTTTCTAGGAACACATATCTACAGGGAAACCAAGTCGACACATACTTTTTGAGTTTAAGTTCAGCAATTTTCCTTTACGCACTTTTTGGCCAATAGAACCAATTGTTTAAATTTGCTCCGTAAAACATCTAAGATCTAAGATGGTTGCTAGATTGGTAAATTTTCGTTTTAGAACCCAAAGGTTAATATTCCTTCAAATTTTTCCAAAATAGTCTTATTTTCGTGCAAATGTATATACTAAACTCAAATCAACAATTAAATATCGAACAAACCTACCTTTTTTATGTTAACGACCAGAAAAATATCGGACTTCGCGCTCTTTTTGTCAGACATTACCGGCTTTGTAAGAGTCATTCGCTGCTGAACGATTTTAGGCGTAGGAAGAAAATTTGGGCATATTTACTTCCTTTACAGAAAAGTCTTTTCAGAAATTACTACGTGATTTTTTTTCGGTATTTAATTTCAGAAGAAAGTTGCGTGTATTTGCTTGTATAAAAAGGTTTTGCGTGTATAAAAAGTTATTTGCGTGTATTTGCGTAGTAGATTTTTTTAATGGAATTTTTTAACAATTTTTAAACAACAATTTTTTAATATAATTATTTTTTTTTATTTAACTGAGTTTCAAAGTGAGGCGGAGACTACAAGCGCTCGGAAATAGCAACACGCTGTATTAATCATCTAATTAAAAACTGATCTGAGTTGCACGGGCAACGCCGGGCTATGATGCTAGTAATATATATATTTAATATTTATTATCCAAAGGTAAAAAAAGAACAAGTTTATTTCAGTTATTCTCATTTTAACAATCATCTCATTTGCTAAGATGATGTCAGTATTGTCTTGACGGAGGTTTGTATTAATATTATTATTATTACCTTTGATTTCCCTTGTATACACATTGCCTTCCGGGTTCCAACCAGATGTTGTATATCAATAAACAACAAACACGCAGATATATAAAAATATGAGTTATATTTTTATTGATGACGATGAACCGTGTAGCCTAGTGAACAGAGAGTGAGAGAGCGCGCTTCTACTGGGGCTGACGGGGGGTCGTATCTGTTGCTCCTCTGGTCTGGTCTGGCTCTCTCGTCTGCCTCTGTCTCTCTGCTTGAAATCCGTGCGCCGAGGTCTTTTATAATCTCCAAACCGGTACTTCCGGATTTTGCCTCGCCCACGCACGCCCACGTAATTCTCAGAGACACCTGTTCTGTCTGCCTCTTGTAGCCATTTCCGCTACTGCCGGAAATAAGGTCAAACAAACATCCGTTCCTTTCAACGACCGAAAACGCCCCCGCTTGCATCAGCCTTTCCTCGGGTGGGGCGAGATTGTTATATTACACAGAGACGTAAGGTGAGAAATGGCTTCTTGACATTTTCCACTGATCAATTTCTAAAAAGACAAACTATGCCCGTACGCTCTTCGTGATCTAAAATTCTTCGTGACGTATAAGCTGTACTTGTGAGTTCAATTTTTTGTATTTCTTTAAGACATGGCCTACTACTTCAATGCCTTCCTCGGAACCTTTTCCAATCAATCCGAGGGTTCCAACTACTACTGGAATTACTGACGGCCTCATGTACAACATTTTTTAGATTACCATTTCAAGATCCTTGTATTTTGATAGTCTGTTGAAGATATCAGGAACCGATTAAATCAGTCTGTCGGAACATTTTCTAATCAATCCGAGGGTTCAACTATCACTGGAATTATTGATGTCCTCATGTACTACATTTTTCAAATTTCCATTTTAAGATCCTTGCATTTTGATAGTTTGTTGAAAATACTCGGAATCCCTTAAATGAGTCTATCAGAACATTTTCCAATCAATCTGCGGGCTCCAAATATTACCTGAATTCTTGATGTCCCCATGTATCACATTTTTTTGATTTCCACTTCCAGATACTTGTATTTTGATATTTTGTTGAAGATACTAGTAATCCCTTTAATAAGTCTATCAGAACATTTTCTAATTAATCTGATGGCTCCAACTATCACTCGAATTATTGATGTCCCCATGTACCACATTTTTCAAATTTCCACTTCTAGATACTTGTATTTTGATATTCTGTTGAAGATACCCGGAATCCCTTTAATGAGTCTATCGGAACCTTTTCCAATTAATCCGAGAGTTCAAACTACTACTAAAATTATCGATGTCCCAGATTTTTTAGATTTCCACTTCAAAATCCTCGTATTCTGTTGAAGATACGTTAGAATCTACAGGGATTGCCATATCAACAAAAAAGCATATTCTGTTTTGTGTTTTTTGATCATGATGTTCCGGCAATTAGTTTTAGATGAGTATTATTATTATTATGTCATTTTTCATCATATTTCGATTTCTGCTTTGGTCTCACTACCAACCAAGTCTGCGGGGAGACCTAAGGCAGGTAGTAGCGTGTTGTTATGACTCCATTTCATGTTTTTCTATCTTCTCTATCATCCCCAGCATTACATAGATAACGTTTTCCTTAGTGTGTGGGCTGTACTTAATAAGACAATTTTTTGTATATCTCTTAAGCTGGGGTTTCCAGGGATTCTTTCAATGTGTTGTTTTGTTCCATTTTTTATCATTCCAAGTGCACCTACTATCATTGGCACAACTCTTGTTTTCAATTTCCACATTTTTTCTATTTCAATTTCCAGGTCTTTATATTTTGACATTATATTTTGATATTATTATTATTATTATTATATTTTGATATTATTATTATTATTATTCTTATATTTTAATATTATTATTATTATTATTATTATTATTATTATTATTATTCCATTTTTCATCGTATTTCGATTTCTGTTGTGGTCGCACTACATACCAAGTCTGCGAGAAAACCTTAAGGCAGGTGATGCTGTGTTGTTATGGCTCCATTTCATGTTTTTTCTATCTCCCCTCACATCCCTAGCGTTACATAGTCAAAGTTCTCCTTAGTGTGTGGGCTGTACTTAACAAGACAATTTTTTGTATATCTCTTAAGCTGGGGTTTCCAGGGATTTTTTCAATGTGTTGTCTTGTTCCATTTATCATTCCAAGTGCACCTACTATCACTGGCACAACTCTTGTTTTCAATTTCCACATTTTTTCTATTTCAATTTCCAAGTCTTTTGACAGTTTTTCGAATTACTTGGTTGCTATGTTACAATCCACTGGACAAGCCATATCAATTAATAAGTAATTTTTTTCTTTTTGGTTTTTAACAATATGTCCGGCCTATTTGCTTCAATTTTTCTGTCTGTGTAGATGGTGTAATCCCATAGAATGGTGACATCTATTTCTGTAACCGATGCTGGGTGATGTTCATACCAGTGTTTGTTTACATATTTTCCATAGTGTTTGCACATTGTCCAATGTAAATATTGCCCCATTCTATCGTGACGATTTTTCTATTAATTTAGGACGAGTACAGAACATCCTGATATTAGATGGTCTATTGTTTCTCGGTATTTATCATAGAACTTGCATTTTGGATCCACATTATTATGTATAATATTTGCCTGAAAGTTTCTAGTGAAAAGACTTTGATCTTGCGCTGCAAGAATAAAGCCTTCAGTCTCAGACTTTAATCCAGATGCACGTAACCATCGATGAGTATTAACTTTATCAACATTGGATTTATTGGCACTTTCTGGATATTGGCCATGCAGAGGTTTGTCTTGCCAGCGTTGTTTCATCTGTTAAAGAGCTTTATCTTTGGCTTTTATTTTCATATTTTTTGCCGTAATAGTTGGTTCTTGGCTTCTGTTTTGCTTTTCTACAGAATCTACTAAATGTAAATCTTGTTTGTATTTACTGCCTTCTTTCATTATTGAATGTTTATTATTATTATTATTTTATAAAAAATTGTGACTAAAGACATACACTCACGCAACAGCAATGAAAGAAAGATGAAATAATAAGTGTCGAGTTGAACAATAGATTTTCAGATGGCATGATTATTAAGATACATTTGTTGTATTGGCAGAGAAAATGACGGAGAAAAGAAAAGGCTTGCTTTTTAAATCAAACTATAGTCCTTTCACTTGTTGCCAACGATGTTAATATCATTTGCCCTTGTCCAAGAAGTGACCAGTGTCCCTTCGAGCTGATTTGTGATAGCAGTTCAAACATATCACTCGGCTATTTTTAACTTAATGGCGGTATAAACGGTTTGGGCGTCGATCGAAAGTTCTTAGGAGCGGTAACGGGGGAGGTGAGACTGTGATTGATAAAACTTAAAGCATATGCAATACTCGCCTGCTACCCAGCTATTTGGCGAGTAAAACTTAAGACCCAGTAATCTATCAATCCATCTAATTAACTACGCAAATACAACATCTATTGAGGTCAAGGCAGGTGTCGGTCGAAGTAGTTAAATATTTGTTTTCAGTACGATCGAATTCTAAAGAGCAATATCTACAATATTTACATTCGGACTATTGTCTTCATCTTTGTTGTTATCACAATCTTCTCACTCCTTAAACAAGCCCCTCTATGATTCACTATGTCTTCAGGGGTATAGCCGTACTCACCAGGTTTGATGAATTGTAGGTTATGAGAACATAACAGAGAGAAATAATAAAAATAATATGTTAAACAAGCCCCTCTATGATTCACTATGTCTTCTTAGCCGTACTCACCAGGTTTGATGAATTGTAGGTTATGAGAACATAACAGAGAGAAATAATAAAAATAATATGTTAAACAAGCCCCTCTATGATTCACTATGTCTTCTTAGCCGTACTCACCAGGTTTGATGAATTGTAGGTTATGAGAACATAACAGAGAGAAATAATAAAAATAAGGACACTAGTCCGAATGTCAATTAGTTAAATATTGAACACTCTTAATCCCAGAGGTTCAGACAGAAGACGATCAGTGGATAACAACAACAACAACAATAAGGGCAATAATCCAAATGTAAATAATTTAAATATTAATAATTCCTCACCTTTAAGGCTCAGACAAGAAATCAGGGGATAATTAAAGGAACAAAAATAAGGGCATTAGCCAGAATCTAAATAATGCAAATATTGAGAACTGCTCTCATCCCAGAAGTGGAAACAGCAAGAGATCAGTGATTAATAACAGTTGTAACATAAAATGTTACTGAATGAGTAATAACCCAAATGGAGGCTGGTAATAAATAATAATATTTATAATATCATCAAATACAAGCTGTGTGAAGTAAATAACCACTGCTAGAAGAGAACTGCTAGACAGTAAGAAAATATCACATTTCTCTTTATTTAGATTTTTTTTACAAATCTTGTGGCACAAGGCCGAAAGGGAGGGGGAACAAAACTGAGGTTGGTCATACAGTATCTACATTACATCTAGCTAATCAGACTCGTGACCCAGACATACATTACATTTTTTTTTACAAGCACCATAAAAACATATCCATCAACATACAAACCATCTCGCACCATAATACCGCAATGCATTCTGGGGACCTAAAAACACCCCGGATGTACATAAAAATTACAATTTTTTATATGATACAAAAATATATAAAAATTATACATGAAATGACATGATGGGGAGGGGCATGAAACAAAAATGAAACAAAAATTCCCCAAACTAAAAGATTTTTCAACATAACATATCAACAAAACCATGATGTTAGCTGGACCCAAACCACCCTCAAAACAAAGAGGCCGCTGTATTCTGCAAATATCACACTTCTCAATAGAGTCCAATATAGTATATGAGGATTGGGACATACACATCACTGTCTATAGGTACATGCATTACACCCCCACCTTTTTAGATTCACTAAAATTAGATTTTTTAGTTTCTTTTAAGCTCGATGTCAATCCTTTCCGTAACCCTTCTTTGTCTCTTACTACACTTTTTCCGGAGGATGTGCGTTGTGGTGGAGTGGATATCGACTCGGAACGACAAATCGGAGAGCCGAGTTCGAATTCCAGTTGAATTCCTTGCATTTACTTACGCACAAATACCCTCGGAAAAGGTATTAATCCGTCTCTTCCCTCCAGTTATGGGTTAAATAATAGGACTGATTGGGTTCTATAGCCTTGGCTAGCAACCAGTATACCGCAGAAAGCAATGGCAACCTACTGCAGGATAATCTTCTGCCCAGTCTGTCATGCCTCGAAAGAGACATGATCGCCCAAAGCGAGTATCACGTATGGCCCTTAACTGACTGATATTTGGTAAAAAAAAAAAACCTTTTGCCCAATTTTATAAAAATCTTTTTCAGCTTTTTGTACCGCATGATCATGTTTTTTCTTATTGAGTATTAGTTTGTCAAATATTTACCATATTTTACAAGCAAACATAATTTCCGCTAGCGTCATGGCCGAAAGTACATTTTTATTTGGTGTAAGACTTTACACCTGCAAAACTTTGCAATGATGTTGCATCTGAGGATCCACCGTTCACTTTTATAAACCCTTTTTGAAAGAATTCATAAAACGCTTTGTCTGGCCGTTACTTTTGGGATGGTAGAGAGCAATTGTTATGTCCTCTACCTATTTGACTTCTTTCGATATAAACTGTGTACTGTTATCCGAAACAATCGAATTTGAAACTCCGAACCGCTCGAACAGTTTGTGTAGAAACTGAATTACTACTTGTGTGGTTGGTTACTTATATATGAACTAGCAGTAAAGCCCGGCGTTGCTCAGGTGTAATGAAAGCTTTAAAACTAATCCATGGTCCTGGAGCTCAGACTCTTTAAACGTTGGCACGAAAGACTAAAATGCAATAGTTGTTTCCAGTTAAAGCGAAACCGTAGACTGAAAGAAAAATGAATGGATGTGAGTCAAATTTTGATTTCCTGATATCGATATCGAATATATTTTTTTTCGTCGTAAACTGAATTTTGAAGGCTAAATAAGTCCTCTGAGGAAATGGTATCATGGCTGAGACTATGAACTACAATTATACTTACTTAGAGCCAAACCTGAAGCACAAACTAAAATAAAAGGGCTGAATAAAATACAGACATACAGGCAGATAAACATCTTGCCTTTATATATATATATATATATATATATATATATATATATGAAGGCAAGATGTCTGTGTGTGTGTCTGTTTATCTGCCTGTATGTCTGTATTTTAATATATATATATTATCGATTTTCTGCACTATTGTAAGAACTGCAACCTTGAAATATCTGAATATCGTTTCTTATGTCTTTGTCTATGAGTGTATCAAATTTGATTAAAATCGGACCACTCCTTCTATAACCCGATTTTTTCGATTATCGATTTTCGATATTTATCAGCGGTACCTCGACACAAAACCTAACTAAGAACACTCGCAGACGCTTATAGTACAACTGTGTAAATTTTCAAGAAAATCGGTTCAGCCGTTTCGGAGTCTATAAGTAATGGACACACACAAACACACATTGACACACACACACGCACACACAGACAAAGTTCCATTTATAAATAAGTTTAGATATTTTTGACCACTTAGAAAAACTGTCTAAGTAGATCAAATAAGTCAATGTGAAAACGTGGCTATGGGCGGTCAGTTTCTGGTTATAGGTGGAACTTTATTGGTGGTGCATTAGCTGCCAAAACACACTGTTTGCATGAGTTTAATAACATTTCAATGTCTCCATCCATGCTTCGCCAGTATACATAATTCTCATTATGCATTTCATTCTGGATATACCAGGGTGTGTTGCATGGAACTCTTTCTAGATTCGTTTATGTAGTGTTACCACTACTCCTTCGCTATATATGAGAACATCATTCAGTCAGTTAAGTGCCATACGTGAAACACGCTTGGGCGATCATGTCTCGAAGGAGACATGACTGACTGGGCAGAACATTATCCCGCAGTAGGTTGCCATTGCTTTCTGTGGTAGACTGGTTGCCAGCCAAGGCTATAGAACCCAATTTGCCCTGTTATTTAACCCATAACTGGAAGGAAGAGACGGTCTAATACCTTTCCCAAGGGTATTTGCGCGTAAGTGAATGCAATGAATTCAACTGGAATTCGAACTCGGCTCCCCGATTTCTCGTTCTGAGCCGATATCCACTGCACCACAACGCACATACACATTGAATAAACCTCCTAATTGGTTTTACTCCTGTCTTGTCACTTTTCCTTTTATTTCCACAATGAACTTGTCATCAGAGGCTATCTCTTTAAATTCTTCCAAAGTCACCGGTAGTTCCTGCACCCCACACAGTATTTCACATTGCCTTTTTCATCTCCCTCCGAATACAGGGTAGTAATTTAAGTTTTATTATTCTTTTAAATAAGTCTGAACAATTCGTCCGCGTGACTTAACTTAATCGACGGCAAGATATGTTGTAATTTACGAGAATGATTCCCCATTAGCTTTATGAGTTGGTAGTCCTTTTTGACACATAAATAGTCCTTTTTGACACATAAATAGTCCTTTTTGACACATAAATAGTTCTTTTTGACACATAAATAGCTAGCAACGGTTTGTAATCCGTTTGTAAGGTAAACCTTCTCTCGTGAATGAATCTAAGGGTAAAGACAATCCTTAAACTTTCCTTTTCTATCACGGACTAATTTTTTCAGCTAGAAGTCAGTTAAGTGCCATATGTGATACACGCTTGGGCGATCATGTCTCGAAAAAGACATGAATGACTGGGCAGAAGATTATCCCGCAGTAGGTTGATATTAATTTCTGCTGTAGACCGGTTGCCAACCAAGGCTATAGAACCCAATCTGTCCTGTTATTTAACCCATAACTGGAGGGAAGAGACAGATTAATACCTTTCCCGAGGGTATTTGCGCATAAGTGAATGCAATGAATTCAACTAGAATTAGAACTCGGATCCCTGAACTTGTCCCAAATATTTGATTTTGTCCATAAAGTATTCACAGTTTTCGTCCTTCCGTTTGAATCTATAGTCGTGAATTCTTTTGATATTCGTGAATTGATATTCGTGAATTCTTTTCATATTCGTGAATTGATATTCGTGAATTCTTTTCATATTCGTGAATTGATATTCGTGAATTCTTTTCATATTCGTGAATTGATATTCGTGAATTCTTTTCATATTCGTGAATTGATATTCGTGGATTCTTTTGATATTCGTGAATCCTTTTGATAACTTCAAAAGCATTTTCCTTGTGTTTTCCTGTGTTTTCACTTTTCAACAAAATATCGTCAAAATATGCGACCAAGCATCGTGTCTATGACTTGCTGAAAAATGTAAATATTGATAACTCCACACCCCCCAAATTCAAACAGGCAATATAATTTTATTGGCAAACACTCTTACAACAGACCTTAAGTGGAATGACTATATCGAATCCATAGCTAAATCCGCTGCTAAGAAGGTCTGTTATCTGTGTAGAGTCAGGAAGTTTTACCCGTCTGAAACCATCCTGAACATATAAATAAAACTACCATCCGCCCGTGGATTGAATACTGCTGCCATATCTGGTCGGGTGCGCCTGCTATTTACCTACGGGTCCTCGACAAAATCCAACGAAGAATCTGTAATGTGATCGATCTTGACTTGGCAGCTCAGATACAGTCACTTTCTCACCAGCACAATGTGGAATCAATATGTGGAATAAGAAGAAAATGAAGATCATTCCCCCCAATGTGCGATTTTTTTTTTGATTTTTTTTTTATGGCGGGTCTAAGCAGTGAAAGTTAGATCTGGTGAAATTAAGAAAATGTATTTTTTATGATCACTTTCCATTAAAATAGAGATAAAGTAGAGAGAGGCTTGCAACGCTTCATCTCTGGGAAAGGGATTAATCACCCACGAGGCCGCAGAGAAGCTTTTAGATTCTCTCAAGACCGGAACGGGAAGACTGATAGTGGTAGTGCTCTGAGTTAGTCACTTAGTGGAGTGGTAGAGGGAACCGACTAATTTCTCGGCATCTTTAACGATATGTACGTTATTTATACCATTCGGACTATTAGTGCATTAAGTTGCTAGGAATTTCGAACCGAACCCTTTATTACAATGACCGGAATTCTCATTCCTTGCGCGAACTCAGTATCCCAAGGGTTTAAATGTCTATACCTGCTTAATTTTAGTCTACCCTACTTAGATTTGTCATTTTGGGCTACTCTTTTTACTGATTACCATGTATTTAGTTTTCTTGTAGTTTATATGTAAACCTTTCTTTCCGTTTTGTGTAAATACTTTCTGTAGGAGGTCTTGTAGTTTACTTTCTGTGTCTGCAATCAGCACTGTATCATCTGCGTATCTAATATTGTTCAGATTGTGATCGCCAATGATAAATTCTGGTAACACTCCTAGCGCTTTCAGAATTGTCTCGCTGTATAGGTTGAAAAGATCTGGTGAGAAGACACCTCCTTGTCTTACACTCCTTTCTATTCTTGTATATCTGCTGAACTCGTTTCCTGTCTGTATGTAGGCAGTTTGTTGCCAATACAGGTTCTTGATCACTCTAACGTCTTCACCGAATTTGCCGAGTCTCTATCAGGTCTTTTTAGCACACTTTGTCGAATGCTTTTGCGTAGTCTATGAAATACAAGTACACGCCATCCTGCATTTGTATCGCCTTTTCTGACAACATTCTAAGCATAAATATCGCGTTCCTTTTCCAGTGTCTTTGATGAAACCTCATTGTTCTTGTTCTATTTCCGGTTTGATTCTGCTACACTCTCTATTCATTAGAATTCGGATCATGAGTTTTGTTACGTGATTTGTTTCGCTGATTGTGAGGCGGAGTTCGCATTCGTTTGCACCTGGCTTCTAAGACAGTGCTATAAAAATCGATCTGCTTAGGTCTTCTGGGATATTGCCGCGGTTGTAGATTTCAGTTATTATTTCTCCATCCCTAAATCGTCTAAGGCTGCCAGCATTTCTATTATAATGTCGTCTGGTCCTGCTGCTTTTTTCTATTCAGTTTGGCCATCGCAGCTTCCACTTCAGATTTTAATATTACTGACTCGTCGATGTTTGTGTGTATTGTTGGTTGTTCTCTCTTGTCGTGAAAGAGATCTCCTCTATATTATTTCCATTGCTAAGGTATTTCCTCTTTCACTAATATGTGGATTCAGTACTTAGACTTCACACATCCTGATGAGGAGCAAGTTTTTTGTCCTGTTAGTTCTCTTATTTTTTTATGCATGTCTTCTTTATTAGTTGTGCTCTATCTCTCTTTTTCTGCACACTTATCGTTTAGCCATTCCTCTTTAGCCTGTCTGCATTTGCTTCTTATTCCCTTGTGTAGTTTATTGTATTCCATTCCATGTTTTGGCATTGTTTTCTGTCTCTTTTGCATCATGTCAAGAATCCCATTTTACCTTCTATGTCTGTTTTCGTTTAGGATTATGTCGTTGTCGATGTCACTGGGCTTCTTTATTCTCCGAAGTTTTTTTCTTTAGTTTACATATGACCGGAATGTGATCTCTTCCACAGTCGGTACTGGGATAATTTTTGCAATTAACAACCGCATTCTTTAATCTCCTGTCAAAACTCATCGTCCGAATCCTGATGAATAGAGCGAGAAGCAGTATCAGTCCAGAAATAGGACAACAGTGCGAGTTTGTCAAAGACACTGGAACAAGGAACGTCATATTTATTATTAAGTTGCTATCCGAAAGGGCAATACAAATGAAAAAGGAAGTGTACCTATGTTTTATCGACTATGCTGAGGCGTTTGATAAAGTACGCCATAAAGAATTGATAGAAATGCTCAGCAACCTCGACATATTTGGGAAAGATATTAGAGTAATCAAGAATCTTTACTGGCAGCAAACTGCCTGCATACGGACAGGTAATGAATTCAGCAAATATACAAAGACAGTTGATTTTCTAAGCGCCGCTTAGATGTGGCACAAGGCCGAAAGTATGGGGTACTCAATGAGGATCGAACTCACGATTCAGTTCTGATATTTTCTAGCCAGACAAGCTTGCTAACCATTACACCACGTCGAGGTACCCAAAAATATACAAAGATAGAAAGGAGAGTAAGACAACTATGTGTCTTTCCACCGGGTCTATTCAACTTGTACAGCGACACTATTCTGAAGACTTAAGAAGTTATACCAGGATTCGTCATCGGAGGCCACGATTTAAACAACATCAAGTACGCATTTGATACAGTGCTGATAGCAGACACGGAAAGGAAACTACAAGACCTCCTACAGAAGGTAGCTGAAAAGAATGACAAGAAAGGACTACAAATAAACTGCAAGAAAACCGAATGCATGGTCACCAGCAAAAAGAGCAGCCTAAAATGCCAAATACAGGTGAAGGATACTAAAATCAAGCAGGTACAAAAATTTAAATACCTGCTCTGTTTCTCACAGACGATGCCCAAGTGACCCTAAATCCCAAACATCCAACACGCATGCGCGAGATTAAGATGGCGACAGTTTGCCCATCGCCTTCTGTACACGAGCATATTCGGTTATCTTTTCGTTTCGATTTCCATCGTCGTTACTTACATGTTTCGTCCATGGGATTCTCAGCATCCTTCTGTAGAACCACATCTCTATGGTTTCAAGGCTTTTCTTTATCTGTGGGAAGATTTCCAAAATTCATGCCATATAGAAGGACAGATATTACGTAGCAGTACTATATTCTTGTTTCTTTATGCTTTGCTTAGCTTTTTGGAAGCAATTTTTGGTATCCCAATGTGTCTTTGGATTTTAGTGCCACATTTTCCGTCTTTCTTACTATGATGGTTAATCCTTCCTTCTTGCTTTTCTTCACAGTTTCCTTTCTTTTTTTATTATCAACTTTTCATATGTCAGTGTTAAGATTTAATGTTTAGCGGCTGAAAATGAGAATTCAGCAAGACGGGTTCGAATTCTGGCCGGATTCGTTACACTCACATTTGCATAAATAATCTTATGAAAGATACGAGTCAATCTCTTCTCTCCTCAGCTATGGGTTAAATAGACACAAGGCACTTTAGCCGTGGTTGGCAACAATCTATAAGAAAGACAAACCTTAACTCAAAACTGGCTCTTGTGGGGATTTACCCAGAAGAAAACCTTAAATATAACTTTCTTGCAGGTTGAGTGTAATGGAGTTGGTAAAAACAATTCTTTGTTTTGTTCCACTTTCCTCCTTCTGTTTAGGATACGCTTAAACCTTACTATAAGAAATTAAACACCTGCACAATGAAAATAAAAATAAAGAAAAAAGAAAAACCAATGAATCACAAACAAGACCACTCCCACAAAATAACAAATCACACAAGCATTTCTGACTTTGAAAAGGCTAAAACATCTCCCGTGGTGATTTTTTTTCTTTTTTTTTAAAGACTTTTAGTCTTATTTTGGAAAACAGAAATATTTTTCTCGATTTGATGAAAAGCAGTCCGTGCCTTGAATCTTGCTACCACATTTGGTCTGATTAGTTTTCTATGTATTTAGAGATTTGTGATAAAATAGAAGAATCTGCAGTGTTATCGGTCCTTATCTAGCAACTCGTCTTCAGTCAATTTCCCACCACCGTAACGACGTTTTGCCTGCCTTTCCTATAAATATTTTCATGATAATTGTTCTAATGAACTTTCCGCTATGGTACCTTATTTTATGAATTTCAGCGCAGTACTAGATTGGCGGTAAGGTCTAATCATTTTACAATCGAAATGGTTAGTTTTAAATGTACTTCCTATGCTAACGGTTTCTTTACTCGCACATCACACTTGTAGAACTCTCTTCTGGCTTTTTGATTTTTGCATTCTGGTCAATTCTGATCTTCAAAGAAGTAAACAGGATCGTTATATTTTGTCTAACTTAATGACGGTTCTTTTATTGTTCTCTTCCGTTTAATAAATTAGCTTTTTTTTTTAAAGAAACATAAATGTTTTATTGAAGAATCTGCTCGCAATTAAATGTGTCAAACTTCAACAATATACTGATTACCGTGTTTTTATGATCATTAACGGTCCGTGTTAATATTTACCTATCCTCAAAACGAAGTAAATGTTGACAGACTGAAATATAATCAACCAAAATCTACCTATACCGAAACCAATTAAATGCTCAGACTCAAATGTAATCAAACAATATTTACCTACCTCTAAACCATGTAAATGTTTATAGATACAACTATAATTTACTAGTATTTACTTATCCGCAAACCATATATATGCATATAGACTAAAACATAATCAACCAATATTTACATATCCTCGAACAAAGTCAATGCTTATAGACTCAAATATAATCAAACAATTCAGAAGTTTCAAGGTTGCAGTTCTTACAGTAGTGCAAAAAATCGATTATATATATATATATATATATATATATATATATAAGGCAAGGTGTTTGTGTGTGTCTGTTTATCTGCCTGTATGTCTGAATTTTTTTTCAGTCCTTTTATTTTAGTTTTTGCTTCGGGTTTGGCTATAAGTAGGTATAATTGTAGTTCTCAGCCATGATACCATTTACTTAGAGGACTTATTTAACCTTCAAAATTCAGTTTACGACGAAAAAACTTATTTCATAGCGATACCAGAAAATCAAACTTTGACTTACATCCATTCATTTTTCTTTCAGTCTACGGTTTCGCTTTAACTGTAAACAACTATTGCTTTTTAGTCTTTCGTGCCAACGTCCAAAGTGTCTGAGCTCCAGGACCATGGATTAGTTTTAAAGCTTTCATTACACCCGAGCAACGCCGGGCTATACTGCTAGTTACCAATATTTAACTATCTCCAAACCGTTTAAAAGATTATAGACTCAAATATAATCAAACAATATTTACTTATTCCCAAACCAAATAAATGCTTGTAGTCTCAAATATAATAAAAATTATTTATTTAACTATTCCAAACCAAATAAATGTTTATTCACTCAAATATAAACAGCCAATATTTACCTATCCCCGAACGAAGTTAATGCTTATAGTCTCAAATATAATCGAACAATATTTACCTGTCGTCAAAATAAATAAATGACTCAATTATAATCAACTAATAATTACCTATCCTTAAACAAATGAAATGTGCATAGAATCATATATAATCAAACAATATTTACCTATTTTCAAATCAAGTAAATTCTTATAGACTCAAATATAAACCACAAATATTTACCTATCCTTAAACTATGTAAATGTTTTTAAACTAATATATATAATCAACTAATATTCAACATCAGCGTTATTTTTTCTTTACTTTTTTGCTATTAATAATGTTTATCCTGATGTTTAACTTTTAGAAGATATTGCTCAAACAATGCAGCGAAGAAAGCCAATAAACAATACTTCCGTCTTCAATTCCTCATATGCTCTGTCTAAATTATTTAATCTCCTTTCTTTCCCGCCAAAATAATTAATTTCCTTCCTCCGTCATTTTATCATTTTATCAACTCTCTTCCGCTCACTCTTTTTAATTTTTTTTATTTATTTTTCTTCCGTTCTAGCGTCGATTTTATTTTTTATACATTGTATGCTTTCTAATTTTCGTTCATGTGTAAATAAGTTTTATCCAAAGAAGAATCTGCAACATTATCAATCTTTTGTTTTTTATATATCTAAACTTATTTATAAATGGGACTGTGTGTGTGTGTGTGTGTGTGTGTGTGTGTGTGTGTGTGTGTGTGTGTGTGTCCGTTACCTATAGACTCCGAAACGGTTGAACCGATTTTCTTGAAAATTTACAGTTGCACTATAAGCATCTGCGAGTGTTCTTAGCTAGGTTTTGTGTCGAGGTACCCCCGATAAATATCGAAAATCGATAATCGAAAAAATCGGGTTATAGAAAGAGTGGTCCGATTTTAATCAAATTTGATACACTCATAGACAAAGACATAAGAAATTATATTCAGACGTTTCAAGGTTGCAGTTCTTACAATAGTGCAGAAAATTTGATATCGAGACCAGGAAATTAAACTTTGACTTACATCCATTCATTTTTTTCAGTCTACAGTTTCACTTTAACTGGAAACAGCTATTGCTTTTTAGTCTTTCGTGCCAGCTTCCAAAGAGTCTGAGCTCCAGAGACATGGATTAGTTTTAAAGCTTTCATTACACCCGAGCAACGCCGGGCTATACTGCTAGTATATATATATATATATATATATATATATATATATATATATATATATATAAAGACAGTACTGCCATTGGTACACAAAAGGGCTTACATGAGAGTAAAGCGAAAAGAAAGGGAACAAGATACAGGAGGTATAGGAGAAAGAAAAAGAGAAAGAAAGAATTCAAGGAGAGAAAAAAATGGCAATTGACGTTACACTTAAACTCTCGGAGTTGGTAGCTATCAGAGAAAGAAGTCTACAGAAGTGAATTCTACAGGGGAAAATACGAGAAAAGAAGCTGAGAGAGTAGAAGTGGGAGTTACATTTGACTATTTTGACTGTAAAAGGGCGGGACTTACATGCCAGTCTAGTAGCTCGAGTAAATTCATGGAGAGGGGGCACCAGGAGGATAAGCTCGCCAAAGTAGAAGCCTTGAAAATATTTGTAAAGACAGAGGAAACTCACATCTCGTCGGTGAGTAAGGGATTGAATTCGAGCTACGAAATCGGTGTCGATTACATTGCAGATCCTCCTTCGGATTTTGTCGAGAATCCAGAGATTAATAGCAGGACCACCCTAGATATAGCACCGATATTCAATGCACAGTCGAATAGTAGATTTGTATATGTGCAAGATGGATTCTGATGAGAAATTTTTCATGGCCCGAAACAGTGACCCGACTTTCTTAGCGGTAGATTTAGCTATTTATTCGATGTAATCGTTCCATTTGAGGTCGGCTGAGAGAGTGAGGCCGAGGAGGCGCAGTGTATTGATTTCTATGAGAGTAGCTGGATAACGCGATAACACGTTATCTTATGAGACTTGAACCTCATTAACCATCAGGAAAGCTTTCTAACTATAGCTTTACAGTGGATACTGCACAACTATCAGTTTATATCAGGTTATATGGGGTCTGCTTAACACTTTTTCATTATATTATCATGTGCAAAAATTTCCATCAATTTTTTCAATCTGTGTATTCATGTTCTATCTCTCAAAAACAATTGCTGTCCATTTTTGCACACCCCTAGCAACGCACTCGCTTTTATTCTATCTCTTGTTCTTTTTTATTCTCCTCTATCTATTTTTTATTCGCTCTTTTATTCTCTCTCTCTCTCTTTCTTTCTCTCTCTCTCTCTTATTCTTTTTCTTATTCTTTCTCATTCTCTTTTTTATTCTCGTTTATTCTCTCTGTCTTATTTTCCCTTTTATTCTCTCTTATTCTCTCTTATTTTTCTCTCTCTCTCTCTCTCACGCACGCACACACACATTTAAACGCTCATGCGTTGAATATTGCTACCACACCTAGACTTGTAATTCTAACATGTTCTTTGAGATTCGTGATCCAATATAAAGAACCGGCAATGTTATTAGTCCTGAGCTGGCATCTCGGCTTCAGTCGAAGGTGCTGCTGTGTTTCTTTAGCGAGCTTTTGGTGTTAATAAAAAAAACAAATGTTTCTTTCCCACCTGCGTATTCTGTCTCTAGCTTTCAACATTGGGCACTGTCCACTTTTGCACTCTCCTAACAATTTTCCATCTCTCTCTCTCTCTCTCTCTCTCTCTCTCTCTCTCTCTCTCTCTTATTGAAAAGAATTATTTTTATCCAGTTTTTTAAAAAGAGCACTTACCACATTTTTCACACCACTACCAGATCACGCTTCTCTCTCTCTCTCTCTCTATCTATCTCTCTCATTCATAGGGGATATTTCTCTGTCTACCCATCTCTCTCTCTCTCTCTCTCTCTCACCGTGTCATCAAATCTTGGGTTCGACCTGTCAGAATACCTGTCCGTTAGTCTATGTATAAAGCATATATCGATCGGTCTCCCATCAGTTTATATGCATTCGACCTGTCAATGTATGGGGCAACAGGTTCGCCTGTCAACGCATGTCTATTAATATTTTCCCGGTATAGTCTTCTTTGTTTTGACACTAATAAAAACAAGAACTTAAACTGTTTCCTTGTTTTCATATCATTAAGTTATCCCATAATTTTAACAAAAACGCAATATGCTAATCTCTATTCTCGAATATTTATCATTCCTATTTGTAATCTAACGTTTCGACTAACGTATTCTTCTTTGTGTTGAAGTTCTGATTTCAATTGCTCCTTTGTTCCATGATTTTTTTTTTTTACCCTTTCCCAAGGGTATCTTGTATCCAGTAACCTATAAAATAATTTATACTTTTTTGGTTTTCATCTTCTCAGTGAAAACCCGATTATCCAACAGAATCATTGCTTTTAAAACCAGTATTAACACGCTAAGATGTTTTTCCCCTGGGTTTGAACATCGATCAATGCCAAATAGATATTTCACCCATAAAGCTGGTTCGATGCACAAAATATTTATGGATTATCTATCTTTGTGTGTGCTTCTGTGTGTGCTTAACGCATCATCTATCTGATAATAATTCAAATCACCAAACACAACGAAAAACATAAATAAAACAAAAAATCATTGCCAATAACACAAAAGTGTTATATCCCATAAGCTGCAAAACAGTATTACAAGCATTTGAAGCAGTACACATGAAACAAGTGGGCCCTTGCCATCAAATATTACGGTAAAATATTGATATCGACATACGGTGTAAAATGATGGCAACATATATATATTGATATGCCTACTATTGGGTATCTTACATTGAGACATGAGAAAAAAAATAACAATCCAAACCTCTGAGCATGACAGGAGAGAAATATCCTCTCTGTTAAAATAAAGACCGTAGTGCATATATATATATATATATATATATATATATATATATATATATATATTTATTTATTTTAATCGTGTTGCCCCAAGCAAGGCATTTTACTGCCACCATTATGAATGTTATGAAGAGAGTAGGAGAAGGAAGAGATTACTGATGAGAGTGGGGTGGATGTAGAAAAGCAGGAGAGAGAGGATGTAAGTTAGTGAGACAGGAGATGACGATTGACTTTACATTTAAATTCTTGGGGATTGTAACTGTCAGGAAAGCAAGTATGCGGAAGAGAATTCCACAGGCGGGAAGTGCGAGAAAAGAAGCTGATGGAATAGAATTTGCGTTTACAATTTATTGGTTTCACACTAAAAAGGTGGAACCTAGTTGATAATCTTGTGGCTCGAGGAAATTCGTATATAGGGGGTACCAGTGAGCTAAGTTCATCGGAGCAGAAGCCGTGAAAGTATTTGTAGAAAAGACACAGGGAAGCCACACTGCGTCGGTGAGAAAGCGGCTGTATCCTAGCTGCCAAATCGGGATCTATCACATTACAGATTCTCCGTTGGATTCGGTCGAGGACACCAGATATGGCAGCAATACTCAATGCACGGACGGATGGTAGACTTGTATATGTACAGGATTGTTTAGGACGGGAAAAACTTCCTGGCCCTACACAGAGAACCGATTTTTAGCAGCGGATTTAGCTATGGATTCTATATAGTTATTCCACTTGAGGTCTGGTATGAGAGTTAACCCGAGGAGGCGCAGTGTTTCGCTTTCAAGGAGAGAAGCCTGATCCATGTTATAAGTAATGGTTACTAATGGAAATACATTGCACAGTTAGATATTTAATTTTAAAAAATGCTCAATACAAAAGTAAGGCATAAATATATCGTAATTATTATTATAGCATACTGCATACTATATATATATATATATATATATATATATATATATAATGGTCCTTATTAGCGCATTTCCAAATAGTGTCACACAAGTCTACAAAAATATTTATAACTGATTTTGACCAACACAAAATAAATTTAATTCACTAAGATTTTAGAATTTCTTCATCTCAAATGACCAAAACAAAATAAGTTACCTGCACTAATGTGAAGGGTTGTATTGAGATATGGACTGCAGCATGTAGAACAAGTCTTGTCCAAAGGCAGTGATTTTAGAAATTGGCTGAAAAAGGTCAAGGTCAAGGTCACACCGACAGAGGGCGACCAAACAGTGCTGCTGCCATCTTTTGATAAAACACAAAATTGCATTTCTTATGTGTGTATTTTAAATACTCTGGTTGACATTACTAGCAGGTGTAAGTCAAACATTCTATAAGAAGGTGGGGGTAATATGAAATTTGACCGCGAGCCGTAATGAGCTCTCGAGATGGACTTTGGGTACGCCTGACCGAGATGATGATGTCAGTCGAGGGAATTTCTTAATATGTAGTCGGGGGTGATAACAAAGAGAAGGTTCCATATGCCAGAAGTGTCTTCTTCATTTAAATACTTTCATGGCTTCTGCTCGGATGAGCTTAAGTCACTGATGCCTCCTCAACAGGTGTTTACCCGTGCAACCAGACTGGCAACTGGGTCCCACCCATTCACAGTCAGGTTAGCCAAATGCAGACGACAATTCTACTCCTGCAGCTTCCTCTCTCGCACTTCCCGCCTGTGGAACTCACTCCCGTATTCTTGCTTTCCTGACGGCTACAACCTCCAGAAATTTAAATGCAAAGTCAATACTCATCTACTAACCACTGGACTCTAGCTCTCTCTCCCCAACCCCGTATAACCTTCCCTTTCTCTCCACCTATGTATCTGTCATCGCACCTGCTTTCTCAGCTTTCTATGGTTCCTTTCTAACTAGTTTGTACTCCTCACTCTTTTCTAATTAATCTTTTTATAATTATGTAACCCCCTGCACATCAGTGGCGTTTCTGCCTTGCTCGGGGTGAAATGATTAAAAAAAAAATTCTTTAGGGAAATCTACAAAAAGTAAGGAGGCCTGTAGATTCTGACGTCCTCAATAATCCACTGGCAGGAATTCTCCAATGGTTGAACTATTTTTTCGAAAGCCATTTTGATTATTTTGAAAAACTTATTTTTCCGTTCAGATTTAGAGTAGAAATTTTGAGTCTTCCAGAAATCTAGAGGAATATTATCAATTTTTCCGTTCAGATTTAGAGTAGAAATTTTGAGTCTTCCAGAAATCTAGAGGAATATTATCAATTTTTCCGTTCAGATTTAGAGTAGAAATTTTGAGTCTTCCAGAAATCTAGAGGAATATTATCAATTTTTCCGTTCAGATTTAGAGTAGAAATTTTGAGTCTTCCAGAAATCTAGAGGAATATTATCAATTTTTCCGTTCAGATTTAGAGTAGAAATTTTGAGTCTTCCAGAAATCTAGAGGAATATTATCAATTTTTCCGTTCAGATTTAGAGTAGAAATTTTGAGTCTTCCAGAAATCTAGAGGAATATTATCAATTTTTCCGTTCAGATTTAGAGTAGAAATTTTGAGTCTTCCAGAAATCTAGAGGAATATTATCAATTTTTCCGTTCAGATTTAGAGTAGAAATTTTGAGTCTTCCAGAAATCTAGAGGAATATTATCAATTCCCGCAACTTTCTTATTTTTCATGCTTTTTTGTTGTTTTTTATCACGTATCCAGTACAACAGATGTCAATTTTCTAGAGGATGCTTAATGATTTGCCCGATCTTAGTATCTAAAATGTCAGGTATATTTCCAAAAAGATTTTTAAAGTCATTTATTCAGTCTTTCAGCTTAACTTTTGGACTTTACATTGAATTTGTTTGCTCATTTGTGCCACTGACATTTACAAATCTACCATCCGCCCGTGCATTGAATACTGCTGCCATATCTGGTCGGGTGCCCCTGCTGTTCTCCTCGGGCTTCTCGATAAGGTTCAGAGGAGGGTCTGTAATGTGATAGATACCGACTTGGCAGACCGCCTGCAGTCTCTCTCCCACCGGCGAGACGTGGCTTCCCTGTGTCTCTTCTATAAATACTTTCACGGTTTCTGCTCCGATGAACTTAGATCACTGGTGCCCCCTAAATACGAATTTGCACGAGATACTAGATTAGCAACTAGATCCCACCCTTTTACAGTGAAACCGATAAAATGCAGCCGTAACTTCTACTCCAACAGTTTCTTTCCTCGCACTTCCCGACTGTGGAATTCTCTTCCAAACGATTGCTTCCCCGACGGCTACAATCTCCAGGAGTTTAAATGTAAGGTCAATAGACACCTCCTAACACACTAACCTGCTCCCATTCTATGAAGCACTCTTCCCATCTGCCCGACCCTCATCCTCGCTATCCTTACTCATCTGTCACCTTTCTCCTGACATTCCCTATGTCTATCCACACCTTCTCTTTAGCTTCCCCTATGTAGCCCCATGCGCAATAGTGGCAGTGGAATGCCTTGCTTGGGGTGAGATGATTAAAAAAAAAAAAAAAAAAAAAAATTATTTACAGTTTTCTAAGCAAGATCAGATTGTTCGTTAGCAACATCAGAGTTCATGAGTCAATTTGTTTTCTGGAAGAATTCAGCTTGTTGATCTTCATAAAAGTTATTGAGTTTTGTAAGTGCTTCATCGGATAGATTTAAGGGATCGCTCTTTGCGATTTAAAGCTATTTTCTACTTCCGACTGTATTCTGTTAAAAAGCATTGACTTGTAAATATTTGCTTAAATGGCGGTGAGTGTGATTCCTTTGTAATTTTTTGCCGATTCTAGATCTCATTTCTTTGGGAAAGGAAATATGTAGTCTTTAAAGGAGAGTATATATACTGATATCTGTCCTTCTATGTGTCAGTGAAAGCTTCTCAATCTACTAAAAGATGAAGAAGACACTCAAAGCGACAGAAATGTGGTTCTACAGAAGGATGCTGAGGATACCATCAGCCGAACTAGTGAGCAACGACGAGATTTTGGAGAGAATGGAAACAAAAAGAAAGCATACTTAACACCAGGAAGTATTGAAGTTTCTGGAATATGCAATGAGAAAGGGGGGCTTAGAGAATCTTATACACACAAGACGGAGAGGGGGAGGGAAAGAGAGACAGGGAAAAGCAGCGCGTGATATACTTAATGGGCTTAAGTAAATGAATGGCAGAACAGCGTTTGTGAAAAATTACAGAATGACCAAACTAATTAAGAGCTACAAGAGATAGGAAGATGTAGAGAGCCATGGTCGTATATTTCCTGAAAGGACACGACACATAAAAGAAAGAATACATATTGATAACATATGGATGGGGTTGTTCATGTACATACCTTCAGAAGAGAGGAAAGAAAACAGTCAAATAAATGCTGGTATCTGTTCGAATATAGCTAGCTTTTTTTTGTGGATAGCAGCCAACCGGATCTCTCTAAAGTCCCTACTATGCTAGTCTCTCCTTTTTCACGGGAGTTTCAAAACGAAAAACCGAGGAGCCGAATTCGAATTCCAGTTGAATTCCTTGCATTCATTTACGCGCAAATACCCTTGGGAAAGGTATTAATCCGTCTCTTCCCTCCAGTTATGGGTTAAATAACAGGGCAGATTGGGCAACCAGTCTAGCGCAAAAAGTAATGGCAACCTACTGCAGGATAATCTTCTGCCCAGTCAGTCACGTCCCTTTCGAGACATGATCGCCCTGAACCCTTCTCGTGTTGCCGATCCGTCTTTTATTTGTTTTCGGATTAAACACCGACTCCCCGATTGAAAGGCTTGAAAACTGAACAAATCAATTTGATTGGTTAATTACTCCATGTGAACGAACGCGTGAAGTGTTGCAAAAATCAAACTGGCTCAAATGAAATAATTTTTTTTTTTACTTTGTGATTCATACCAATAAATACGAACTGTACAGATAAGAAATAAATCGAAAGAGAGTCCCGGGGGTGAGAAGTGCGAGAAAAGACATTATTAGAATAGAACTTGCGGTTGCATCTACCTACTTCAACAGTAGAACTTTCAGGGTATACGGCCACATCACGTTGGAACATCGGTCCCCGTACGATCACTGAGGCAACGTCAGGTCAGATCAGTACCTAGATTGGTGAACATTTGGAAATGCAAGGTGATGTAAACTTGGATGTATGAGTGTTATAATGGTTAACATATCGGAGTTGGGAATCGGAGTGCCGAGTTCTAATTCCAGTTGGGTTTGTTGTATTCACTTGCGCGCAAAGACACTTTGGTAGGGCATGAATCCACCTCAACTTAAACTACATGTTAATTTGTAAGAAAACTTCTTAAAATTAAAAAACTATATTCTGTCTTTAAATGACAAGCAATTGTTTGATAAGCCGTAAGAAAACACATCAATCTATCAATATATTTACGGGATTGTACAAATAGCAGAAAATTGTATAGATAGAAAATATTTTAATTCTCTCTCATTTCTTGTCTGACGCATACAATCTTACTTCTTTATTGTTTATATTTTGGTCTTTTTCTTGTCCCTTTATTAGACTCTGGCCAATGTCAGCCAGGTGTCATTCTTGTCTGACGCATACAATCTTTCTTCTTTATTGTTTATATTTTGGTCTTTTTCTTGTCCCTTTATTAGACTCTGGCCAATGTCAGCCAGGTGTCATTCTTGTCTGACGCATACAATCTTTCTTCTTTATTGTTTATATTTTGGTCTTTTTCTTGTCCCTTTATTAGACTCTGGCCAATGTCAGCCAGATGTCATTCTTGTCTGACGCATACAATCTTTCTTCTTTATTGTTTATATTTTGGTCTTTTTCTTGTCCCTTTATTAGACTCTGGCCAATGTCAGCCAGATGTCATTCTTGTCTGACGCATACAATTTTTCTTCTTTATTGTTTATATTTTGGTCTTTTTCTTGTCTCACTTTTTCTTTCTGTCCAATGTCAGCCTGACGTCTTTCTTGTCTGACGCATAAAAACTTGTTTGCTGTTTACATTTTGTTCTTTCTCTTGTCTTTTTTTCACTCTGCCTAATGACGGCCTCATGTCTTTTTTGTTTGATGCCGTTAAATTAATTAAATCCTTACTTTTATTTTTGTCTTTACAGCATTTGTTTTATTCTCTCCGTTCTTCTTTTTGATTGGTTGTCTTTATTATCGAATTTTTCAGAGACATTTCTTAACAGCCATCATTTTCTTTTTTCTAAATTTCTAGATTCCTTTTTTCTTTTGTTTCGCTCATTCATTTTCCTCTCTTTCTCTTGTTTCATATTTCTTTCTTTCTTTTTTTTTTTTTTTTACATTGATGTTCACCCTGTACAGGACCCAAGAGCCATTCGATGTAGAGAATTACAGAGTAAGAGGCACAATTTATTTCCCTATTCCTATTCTCTTTCGTTTTATTCTTTCTCTCTTCATATTAATTTTCTCTCTTTGTTCTCTTACTCACTCTTCTTTCTTTTTTCCTTTCTTTCTTTCTTTGCTATTTTTCTTATTTCCTATATTTGTTTTTCTTTCTTTTTATCTTGTTTCGCTCTAGTTTTTCACTTCTCATACTATTTTTATACTATTTTTATTTCTTTCTTTTCTCTTTTCATTTTTCTCTCTTTTCAGTTCTTTCTTTCTTTCTTTTGTTTCATCCATTTATTTCCCTCATCTCTTTCTCTCTCTCTCTCTCTCTCTCTCCCTTCTCACGTTATTTCCTTTTCCCTTTTATCTTTTTCTTCTTTCTCTTTTACTTCTATTTACTTTTCCTCGTTATCTTTCTTTTCTTCCTTTTCTTTCTTTTTCTTTCTCTCTCTTTCTTCCCCATTTTTCCCCACTTCTTTCCTTCTTACCTTTCTTTTTCTTGCTTTCTTTTTTTGGCTCTGTCTTTCTTTCTTGTATTGTGTTCATTCATTCCCCACTCTCTCATATTGTCTCTTTGTCTCTTTCTCTATTCTTATGATTAACTTTCGTTTTTTTTTCTTTCGCTTCATAATTCTCCTTTCTCTCCGTTCTTTTCTCTTTCTTCTTTCTTTCTTTTTCTTTCATTACATTTTTCCCTCACTTCTATCATTCTCTTTATTTCTTCATTTGTTCTCTATCTGAGCTCTCTTTTTTCTACTCCCTTTTTTCTCTCTCTCTCTCTCTTCGTTTCCTTTTACCCCTTTCTTTCTTTCCTTCTTTCTTTCTTTCTTTCTTTCTCTCACTTCTGCTATTCTATTTCTTTCTTCATTTGTTCTCTATCTGAGTCCTCTTTTTTCTACTCCCCTATTTTCTCTCTTTCTTTTTCATCCTCTCTCTCTCTCTTAGTTTCCTTTTACACATTTCTTTCTTTCGTCCTTTTTCTTATAATTTTGACATTTCTCGTATTATGAATTTGTTTCCTCCCCTCTTCCTCCCCCTTTCTCCACTCCCGTGATTCATTTCCCCCAAACATATTCGCGTACAAGAGTACTTACGCCTTCTGAGGGGCAGAAACACATACCACGCGTGCATGAACGTACCAGCCCCTCAGGCAAGCAACCCATGTTCGCACAATCACGGAGTATGTTATGCGTTAATGGACAAGTCAATTGTTCAGGGCATATCGGTGGGAACAACAGTAGCAGGTGGCTCTTTTTCTGCCAAGTGAATTAATTCATATATATGTGAGTTAATTCACTTGGCAGAAAAAGGCATTTGATTAAATATATATATATATATATATATATATATATATATATATATATATATTATGCATAATCAAATGACAAATTGTAAAAAGTCTCAAGTAACACGTTTCGTCCCTACAAGGAAATTCTTCAGATAATAATTTTTTAATGGGCTCAGTCATATACATATATATATATATATATATATATATATATATATATATATAGGTTGCGGCAAAAGTTATGCCTTCTTTTCTAGTTAAGGTTGATAGGACCTGGTGGCCATCACGATCAGCTGTCTTAACGCCGGCGGATGTCGGACATCTCGAGGTAGTATAATGACTAGCAAGCTTATCACGCTAGAATCATTACAATTGAGTAGTGAGTTCAATCCTCACTGAGGGTCCCATACTTTCGGCCTTGTGCCACGTCTAAGCTACGCTTATAAAATCACCTTAACGCCAGCGGACGGTTTTTTCTTGTGTGGTTTACTAATGCTTTTACTTACAGAGTCAAACCCAAAACAATATATATTATGTATTTCGGTAGTAATCCCTCTTTTATGCAAGTTTCATTTAAAATGACAGACAAGGTGTTGTGGTTAAGTTTTTTTTTATATATAATTTTTAATTTGATTTTATAGCTTTTTTGTGTTTTTGTTTTGTTTTTGTTTTTTTGTTTTTTCAGAACATAAATTTTATAAAAAATTTCCGAATGTACGACGTTTCGGCTGTTGTAGGCTCCGGCCCTCTTCACGTGCTAGGAATTTTGAACCGAACCCTTTATTACGATCACTGGGGTATATGAACTCCATTCCTTGCGAGAAGTCTCGATTAGAAGTCATGAGTTATCTCCCTCTAAGCTTGCAAGTTATTTGTTCACCACTGCTGTAGCCTGGTATTAAACTCACAACTCTAAGAATCAAGTCAGGAACTAACCAATGTCTGTATCCAGTGGGCCATGTGTCCTTCTTCGGATGCTAGGATTTTCGAACCGAAACCTTTATTATAATCACTGTGGTAAATCATGCTCATTCCTTGCGTGAAGCCTCTTTTGGTTGTCATGATTTATCTTCATCCTCTGAGTCGCTTCCTTGTAGATATAATTGACCCACTAAGAAGGAAAGTCACCATCATATTTTAAACTCCGCCCACTTCGTGGAACTTATCAAAGATGCTCGATGCTCCCATCCTATGCAACCAGATGATGAGCCTGAATGGGGTAAGTCTGTTCACCAAGATATCTATGGTGGAGGTACAGACTGGCCTCGGACTCATCCCTAGGAGAACGTACTAGTATTACACTAGATAACCTGATGAAGATGTTTTGCACACAAACAATGCACTTCGAATTGGGATTAGACATATATCTACAGGATGAAGGCTTAGCAATGGGCTCGCCATTATCACCATTACTGGCTAACATATACACGTAATAATTTGAAAAGATGGCATTAGAATCCACAGCTCTAAAGCCAACTCTATGACTGAGATACGTTGATGACACTTTCATATACTGGTCACACCAGGAGGAGGTCAAGGCGCTACTGGACCATGTGAACTCAATAAGATCATCCATACCGTTCACCAAGGAAAAAGGGAGTGACAACAAACTGGCACAACGTGGGATCAGGGTGGACCTGGGAACAATCAAGTGATCCTTAAAATCTCCAACCTCTCTATCAGAGGTCTTGCTATTGGATATAGTTTATCGTCATACCCAGGACTAGGTTTTCTTTCCTCCAAAAAATCACAAAGACAAAAAATCCCAGAAAATGAATGAGGTTTCAGAATCTTTTTTTTTTAATCTGACCACCCCCATTTAAAAGACATTCAAATGTATGGTAGCCCAGAATAACAATAATATATTGTTTTCTGAAAGTTCTAATCTGACCCCCTCTGAGTTATTTAATGCCAAAATTAAATTTTCTTGGAGCCATTAGTATTTTTCTTTCTAAAATGTATAACTGGTAATTTTTTTATTCTTCAGAAATGTATCGCTGTTAAAGTAAACCAGTATTATATAAAAAAAAAAAAGTGACTTCTTACAATTTAAAATATTTTTTCTGGCTTTAAATAACCCGCAAAGGGTTGATAAGCCGTAGAAAACGAATCAATCAATGAAGCACTGATTAGCTTCATGGGCATGTCTTTTATATCCATTTACATTCTCTGGAATATAGCTGTATAGAAACTACCAGGGACACAAAGTGAGGGATCAGGTTATATATTAATTGTAACACAGAATTGTGCCCCTACTTGAAACCATTTTTATCTAAAAAAAAATAGTATTCTGACAACCAAAAAAGATTTTGTGGCTTAAATAACCTGCAAAGAGTTGATAAATCGTAGAGAACGAATCAATCAATCAAATACTGATTAGCTACACAGGCATCTATTTTATATTCATTTACCTCCTCTGGAATATAAATGTATCGGAATTACCGTGGATACAAAGTAAGGGATCAGTTTATATATTGCTCATAATAAATAATTGATCCCCCTTTTTATATCCATTTAGTACTTTCTTGTTTGTCAAGTGCTCATTCTTCCAAAAAAGACTTTATTCTTTAAACATTATTCAAAAACAAAATAACTTCTTACAATCTCAAAATATTTTTCTGGCTTTAAATAACCCGTAAAATAAGCTGTAGAAAACGAATAAATCAATCAATCAATCTTGATTCCAAACTCTATGCAGCATCAGTGCTTCTTTCCTGAAAAAGAAACATTTTCTCAACAGAGTGAAAAAAAAAAAAAGAGAAAAGAAGAATAAATAAAAGAATGGGCAACTGGTCAAAAGAGTTGGGGGGGGGAGACAAGGGGAGAGTGAACAGATACAAAAAGAAAGAGAAAGAAGGAAATATAAGGGAAGACGAGGAGTGGAAGATTGTGGGGAGGGGTAGTTAGAACAGATAAGGTAAGAAAAAAATCAAGAAAAGTAATAAAGATTTTAAAGAAAGAAAAGACGGCAGAGATTATAAGAAAGAAAGAAAGAAAGAAAGAAAGAAAGACGGGAGAGTTCAAAAGAAAGAAAGAAAGAAAGACGGGAGAGTTCAAAAGAAAGAAAGAAAGAAAGACGGGAGAGTTCAAAAGAAAGAAAGAAAGAAAGACGGGAGAGTTCCAAAGAAAGAAAGAAAGAAAGAAAGAAAGACGGGAGAGTTCAAAAGAAAGAAAGAAAGACGGGCGAGTTCAAAAAAAAGAAAGAAGGAAAAAGAAAGAAAATGTATCAGAAAAAGAAAGCATAAAGGTATTAAAAGAACAAACAAAGAAAAAAGAAGCAAAGGAAGAAAGAAAAGTATCAAAAGAAAGAATAAAAGAAAACAAATGTAATAAAAGAAAAACGAAAGAAAGAAAGAATTAATAAATGAATGACTAAATGAATGAATGAAATATATCTAAAGAAAGAAAAACTGTAAGAAAATAATACCAAAAGAAAGAAACAAAAATGAAAGGTATTGAAAGAATCTAGAGAAATAAAAAAAGAAACAAAGAAAGGACAGTGACAAAGAGATGAAGTATTAGTGAAAAGACCTGTGGGGAAAGTGAGAAAGAAAACAGAAAAAAAGAAACAGTAACATGGAGATGATTGCAAAAAATAGACAAGCTCTGTGAGCGCGGGAAAAACAGCAAGTACACATGTCCTTATATGCCAATCAGTGACATCCCCAGTGTCTAAAACAATTCAACAGACCAAAATATTCACAGTTCGATACCCTATCGAAAATAGTCAATCATTTTTTTTATTCTATTTATTTTTATTTTTGTTTTTAGAAAAAAAAATCAAAATTATTAGCCGTTTAATTATCAGTTTCGATAACATAACAAAAATTATTCGGGGATTTTATTTTTATATATGTTTTTTAATACGTCTCTTTTTCTCTTCTACCTGATAAAATCTATTTTTTCCTTGCTCGCAGCCGATATAATGTTGATTTGAAGTAAGAGTTTACGAGACGCTTTTGCCTTGGACGTACAAAAAAAAAAAATAAATAAATAGCAGTTATACCAAAGCAACATGGACAGAATTAAATTTAAGCTCAGATTGTTTCCCGTCAATTGAAATAAAATTAATTTTGGCCAAGACGAGGTTAATCTATAATTAGTAAACACTGTTCGATACTTAATGTTTACTTTCGGGGAGCCGTTACGAATAACATACTGTTACATAGATAAATTGCTCAGGATTATCCTTATTTTGTTCTGTATATTCTATATGAACGGTAAGCAATACCACAACAACTTGACTGGATTAAAAGAGTGTGGGGGAAATTTAGCATTGGTAATTTTTTTTCTCAAGGTCATTAGCACAAAATGGCATAAGCGGTCAGTAGCATGACTCTGTTCTGTTAAAGAGACAAAGTCTTTGTACTTACCAATGCTCTATTTGCATCTAGATATCAAACACTTTACGATAAAAACCTACTTGCCAAAATATATTTTTTTAGTAAAACCACTAAAAAGAACAACCTTGGCGCTAAACATTATCACCATTAAACACAATATATATATATATATATATATATATATATATTGTTAGTTGTAAAAAAACGTATAAGGGCACAGAATACAGAAAATTTATGCTAACAGACATTTTCAAGATGAAAAAAATGACCGACTAGTTTCACTCATCAGGGTCAACTGGGAATTTCATCTTTTTTCAAATATTTAAAAAATGAAATGAAACATTACGGAAAGCGGATAAAAAAGTGGGGGAGAG
The DNA here is from genome assembly GCA_037127315.1 of Ascarosepion bandense. Taxonomy (NCBI): domain Eukaryota; kingdom Metazoa; phylum Mollusca; class Cephalopoda; order Sepiida; family Sepiidae; genus Ascarosepion; species Ascarosepion bandense. Next base: position 6,804,130 of record JBBBDQ010001462.1, on the reverse strand, counting down.
TAAGCACTGGAAAGTAATAATGTGCAGTTCAAGTAGACAATCTCCCGGATAAGTACAATCTTAATCTGTTCAAGTCGAGAGAGACGGCCTCCTAGATCTAATCTTCCATAATCTTTCATCTCATTTTTAAATATTTTTAAAAAGATTAAATAAATTCCTAGTTGACCCTGATGAGGCTTGGAAGTGAAACCGGTCGGTCATTTTTCGTTGTCTTATTTTTTATTTTCCATTTTGAAAATGCCTGTAAGTATAAAATTTACTGTATTGTATTATATATATATATACAAATGCAAATAAACACACAAAGGTCTTTATTATAATGGAGAGAATATACATACATTCTTTACTAGTCGGCGACATAATTATTGCAAGAAAATAATAAGCTACTGTTAAAGAGCGAACACACGGCAAGTGGTTTAATAACTGGTAGTAAAGTTTAATAACTATTAATAAAGAGAATGAACTGACTCGACGCTGCTTCTCTATTGTCTCTCTCTCCTGAGTGTGACAGGAGGGAGATATATATATATATATATATATATATATATATATATATATATTGTTTTTTTTTTTTTTTTTTAGCAACAAAAATATAGTAGATATAATAGTTAATTAATAATGCTGATCTTAATTTTATAAAATTTTAATACCAATGCCCACCAAGATTAATTTTAAGTCTTCCCACATATTCTCCAAAGTAAAAGTTGCTTTACTCTGATTGGTCCACATTGTACATACAATAATGCCTCCCTGATGAAAGAGGTCTTGCTTGTTCTTAACCTTTTAAAGCCATTCATTTTGAAATAACCACATCACTTGATAAGACACAAAAAGTGTCGAAACAAAATAGCTACTTTTGTAGTGGTATTGTAATATTTCAATGTTATAATTTATTAATAAATATTATATATATATATATATATATATATATATATATATATATATATATATATATTTCTTTTATAAAAATGATCAATACAACAAATATTGTAGAGCATAATATAATCATATAATTAAATTCATTTTTCATTAAAAATACATTGCGACTCGGAGATTTCTATCATTGCCTGATGACGAGGTAGAAATCTCAAAACAGAAATTTCCTTGTCGCAATGTATTTTTAATTAAAAAATAAATTTAATTATATATATATATATATTATGTTTTAGAACATGTATGTACATAATTTTTTCTATATATGTCCAGAAAAAATTATGTGCATGTTCTAAAACATAATTTATAATAAATATTCACAGCTCTATACATCATATATCGAGGAATGTTTAAATTAATATTTTAATATTTTGGACGGAAAGAATTTTCTTCCCTAGTTCATTACTCACTCGGATATATATATATATATATATATATATATATATATATATATATATATATATATATATATATATAATAAAACCGACTCTGTACGTATTCTAATCTTAAAATGTTACACAAGTAATTTTTAAAGACCACGAATAACCAGCAGAATCTAACTCCGTTATTGTCCTCGGCTATAGAGCTTTGGACAAAGAGGGGAAAAAAAAGAAAACTGCGTAGGACCGACAATACATACGGTTCTTCACAGTAAAGAAAAAAAATCCTCGAACAAAACGAACCACCAGGGAAAGAAAAGTGCTCAATACAAAACTAACCAAAAAGTGCTAACAAAAAGGCAGTTACGCAGAGCAAAAACAATATATATATATACATATATATATATATATATATATATATATATATATATATATATATATATTACCATCATAGTTAACTATATAATGAAACATTGTTCTTTCAATGTCGAAAGAAAATGTACAGTTTTGTAGTAGTTTTTCACATGTTCTTACGTAATAATTAATAATAAATATTCATGGTTCTATTTTTATATTGAGTAATGATTTAAATTATTGTTTTGAATGTTGTAATTTTATTCTTCGTTCTTCTTAATTTGTGTGTGTGTGTGCGTGTGCGCGCGCAGGAAAAAAATGACCAGTTCTCTTTACCGCACCAGTAATTATTTGACTTTTCATACTATCCTCTACCTTTCCAAGAGCCAAATCGGGCCTAAGATGGTGCACTCTAGTCATATTTGAGCGGGAATTGCCCAACTTGTCAGTCTCCATAGATTCCAGAAGTGTCTCCACGTCCTTGTCGGTGATAACTTATTTATCTCTTCCCCCCAAAAAATTCTCTTTTTTTCTCTCTCACTCAGGTGGGATGTGGCACATCCCTCGCTACTCTCGATGGAAAGTGCTCGGATGAACTGCATTCCTTGGTTTCGCCACTTCTGACCAGCCACTCACATTGTAGCAAACTACACCGCTATCACTGTCCTGTGGAACAGACTCCCAAGAGGATATTTCTCGGATCAGTACAATCTTAATCTGTTCAAGTCTAGGGTTAACCGGTATCTTCCTCTCCTATTCGTTTAAACTGCCCCTTTACGTAGCACTCTACCTCTAGTGGTTCCCGGGCCTTGTACATGGTGAATTTTACTGTAGAAAAAAAAAACACTTCATTCCCCCTGTATTCTATTGATTTAAGTTCCGCTTAAACAACTTCATCCCGCTAACCACTGCTCTTTGAAACCGAGTCCCCAGAGGGTGTTTCCCCGATCGCTACAATGTTAACCTGTTCAAGTCTAGAGTTAACAGTTATCTAAATAAATTATCTTTTAACGTAAATCTCTACTTCGAATCACACCTACCCGAACCATGTTTAAGATAAAAATAACAAAAAGACGAGATTTTAAAAACCTACTGCAGGTATAGATCGCTATTCACTTCCTCATCTACCCTGACTGACCATAAAACAGGATGAATTCTTCTTCTACTTCATGTGCCGTGTCCCTTCAGGACGTAGGTGATCATGGACTTCTACATCTCCCCACCCTCTCTCCCTCTCTCTCTATTCGCTCTCAAAATTCTTACTCTCGGTATCGCTACCAAACCTTGTTCTGCCATCCAGTTGCTCAGGCCTTTCAAGCAGGTCTCGCGCTGCTTTCTCCTGTCTCTCTTTCTCTCTATCCGTCCTGTGAGTATTTAATTCTCCAGGCCCTCCTTCCTCATAACATGTCCCAGAAACCTCATCTGTCCTTTCCTTGTATTAAGTATGAGTTTTCTCCTCGTTTCCATCCTCTCCAACACCTCGTCGTTAGTCACGTATCCTCAGCATCCTTCTGTAAAACAACATTTCTGCTGCTTCAAGCCTCTATTTGAGAAGATCGTCCAACATTCACTTCCATACAGAAGGACAGATATTACGTAGCAATCCAGCACTCTCTTCTTTGAGGTTTTCCTGTCTTTCAGTATTCTGGTTAGCTTTTGAAATGCGTCCTTAGCCATGCCAATGTGTCTTTGGATCTCAACATCACACTTCCCAGGTATTTAAATTTTGAGCTATAAACCCTACCCCAGATGATCGCGTTGTTTGCAGACATGCAAACACAAATAGGAGTAGCTGTAAATGTGATCAGCTTAAGTACACTTCTTTTTCTCATCTAATTCGCGGCCAAACTGTATATAAATCTTTGTAAAATAGGTCAAATTTTATATTAAAATAAAATATTAAATTACAATCAAATTTTAAATTAAAATGAAAAATATGATGAAATAAAAAATTCGAGTATATAAAAAAATTTAAATAAATTTTATTATTTCAAATTAGTTAATTTTATTTTAATTTTTAAAATAGAAAATTAAAATATACAAAAATAGAAACATACAAAAATATTTATCTACTCATCTCCATTCGTCTGTTTCTATCAGTTTATCAATATCAGTTCTGCACGTCTATTTATAAGCCGCTTTTATCTATCTATCTATCTATCTATCTATCTATCTATCTATCTATCTATCTATCTCAGACTGTTCACATCTATCAATATCTAAATTTAAACGGTATAAATTATTTCAATTTAAGTTTAAAATGCAAAAGTAAAAATTAAAAAAAAAACGAAAACAGAAAAAGATAAAACAGAAAAATATTATTAAACAGGAAAATATAAAAATAGAAATTTAAAGATAAAATATATACATATAAAATATATATACATATATACATATAAAATATTATTATCTACCTATCACTTCTTCTTCTATGTGCCCTGTCCCTTCGGGACGTAGGCGATCATGGATCTCCACGTCTCCCTATCCCTTGTGGCTCTTAGTATGTTCGCTCCTGTTGCTCCTGGCAACACCCGTTCCGTCATCCACCTGATCAGACTCTGCAGATATGTTATCCGCTGTCTTCCTCTGTCTCTCCTTCCTTCTATCTGACCAGTCAGTATCAGGTTCTCCAGGCTTTCCTTCCTCATTGCATGTCCCAGGAACTTCAGTTGTCTCTTCCTGATGCTCAGCATCAATTTCCTTTTTGTTGCCATTCTTTCTAACACTTCCGGCATGGGCAACCTATCACTACATATATTAAAAAAAGACCTGATACCACAGAGCATAAATACTGAATTAAATAAGCAAGAAGGCATTTTTCTATCCAAATTCAGAAATTCTTTCTGAAAAAAACGTTATCAAAAGTGAATTTATCTTATTTTTCCGTAAAAATTTTGTCAACGGAGCTTTCTGAAGATGTGTTAGACTGAAAGGGTTCCTTATAGTTGAGAGAAAAATGTTTTTTTTTGCATAATTAAATCGATATATATATATATATATATATATATATATATATATATATTTGCTTTATATGTATTTATATACATATATATTTAGGGGTCTCTTAGAGAGTTATCCTACCACTGTATGTATAGGATACTCCTTTGGATTCTTCTATATCTACACGCATGCTGATATATATATATATATATATATATATAACAACTCTTAATCTGTAAAAAATTAATATCTATTTAGTTAATGTTATACCAAAATTGAGAAAAAAAATTAACTCTGAACCGAAATAAAAATAGTATAGTTAGACTCAAACGTTCCTTTAAGTCAAATCAAAAATATAATTTTTTTTTCAATTTTTTTTTTGTTTTGTTTTTAAGAAATGCTGGGATACAGAGAAAGCTAAGACAATGATCTTGTAATAATAATGGATACAACACACCCAGACTGTAGCTCAATGGACTAACACTTTCTCGTTAAGATTGAAAGAAGAAACCCTGTATTTCCCAAATATGTAACCTATATTTTCAAATTTTAAACTTGAACTTCATTCTGATTAGTTAAATTAAACACATACACATAAATCATTCTGTCTTCCCCTCTCCATATTAACTCTTTAAATAATAAGCGGATTGTTTTTTACGTTCAAATGTCAATCATTTTCACAACAATGAGTCAACATTGCCTGATGACAAATAAAATCTCGAAACAGAAATTTCCGTGTCGCGTTGTAAAGTAAATAAATTTTAAATAAAAAAAAAAAAATTATAATCATATTGTGCTCTGTGATATATGTTGTATTGAGCCCTTTTTAAAATATGAGAACCCGGAAACTATTGTTTCTCTTCACCTGGATATATTACGCTCTCACACCCTGATTGAGCACTCTGGAGGAGGGGTAGACTTTGAAAAACAGTAGCCAATCTAGTGTGAACGCATCGCTCATTCATTAACAATGAATTGGAGCACGCTGACTGCTGGGCGCGTAATATGATATGCGCTAAAAAAGACTACCTTCTTCCATCGAACGCCCCGTGGCCCAGGGGTAGAGACGCCGACTAACGCCAGTTCGGTCGGGTTTCGAGCTTGAGCCTGAGCCTGAATCAGGGAGCCATCGTAGTCTAACATACTGATGAGCTGTGATACAGCGAAACAGATCTGTATGTGGATGACAATATATATATATAGATACATCTGCTCATCTTTGGTAAGTAACATTTGAATTGAATTTTTAAAAATAAAAACGTTTTCTTAAAACTTTTAATTTCATTTTAATGGAAACCTAAATGACTAAATTTACTTTTTCTAGTAAGCAGAATATTCTAGTGCGTTTGAAACAGAAATTATATTGATTGGAATCTAAAATTTTACAATGTTTTTTCTTTTTGAAGTTTTCAATTTTTTGGCCATTTTTGAGTGAGCGACACATTTGTAAACAAAAATTAATTCTAGGTTTTAAAAATCTTGCGAAAATGAAATATAAATCTGTGACACGATATTTTAGAAAATTAGCAAATTCAATGTTAAATTAATCGGAAACCGTGAAACACATGACCTTTTAATGTGCACATAGAAATTAGCATACATGAAAAAACTTCAACTACACAGAAAAAATTAATAACTATTTTAAAAATACGAAGGCACGACAATTTCTGCAAAACGTTTCAATTTTCGATTAGTAAATATAATCTTCACTTAATAAGTTAATAAACTAACGACAAAAAAGCTTTTAAGTATTTTAAAGATAATTTTAAAAATTTATAAATTATTATAATTAAAAAAATGAAAACAACTCTTTTAAAATTTCATTATTAATTGATGTGTTTTTCAGACTATAATATCCTTAATATATATTATTTATTAAAGCAATTAAAATCTTATCAAATTGAATAATGTCATACTTTTATTGCCTTATTTATTTTACTATTGGGAGCAGATTTTCGGAAATAAAAGCAAAATGTTTAAACAAAGAAATTGATTATTTACATTCCCCAATGTCTCCTACGCTTAACTAATAAAACCAGTTTTCCCAACAAAATAAATTTCTTAAAATTTCATCAATTTACGTCGAGGTGGGTAACAGATGTAAAAAAAATATATTTTTACCAAGATTTTTTTAAAATAATTTCAAAAATAATTTCACTCATTCGTGAATAAGTTCTGAAACTTTCATTAAAATCTGACGATTATATGATTTTTGCAATAACTTTAAAATTAATGTTTGTCACCGGAAAAAAATGAGTTGTGTAATATTATGTTTCCCAATGTAAACTTCCTAACGATTTGATTACACGTTGACTAAAGTAAAACATTTCGAACGTGTTAGAGGGGATTGAAATTTTTTTTTTAAATAATTAAAAAAATACTTTGATCATTCCTCTTTATAATAACATAAATAGTTCAATAAAAAAAAGTTCGTTTGGGGCCTTTTTTCTTCATACTATACTGCTTTTTCAGCGATTTAGTGGAGGTACCTACTAAAAATATATTTTAAAATTCTTTCTTTCACTATATATATATATGTGTGTGTGTGTGTGTGTGTGTGTGTGTGTGTGTGTAAATATGATATGCAGAATATATATATATATATATATATATAATGTATGTTTCTGCATATATATATATGTGTGTGTGTGTGTGTGTAAATATGATATGAAGAATATATATATACATATATATATATACATATATATATATATAATGTATGTTTCTGCATATATATATATATATATATATATATATATATAATGTATGTTTCTGCATATATATGTGTGTGTGTGTAAATATGATATGAAGAATATATATATATACATATATATATATATATATATATATATATAATGTATGTTTCTGCATATATATATGTGTGTGTGTGTGTAAATATGATATGCAGAATATATATATATATATATACATATATATAATGTATGTTTCTGCATATATATATATATGTGTGTGTGTGTGTGTAGGAGGATTGTCTTTACGTGAGTAAAGCTATGCGTATATAACTTTTTGTGTGCGTACGTGTGTGCTTATATACGTGCGTATACATTTAAACTTGTGTCACGTGACCAATGTCCTCTACGGCTGCTGTGAAAGTGAGGTAGCCCAAACAGTTAAAAAAAAAAAAAAAAAAGGAAGAAAAAAGAACGGAAAAAAAAAAAAAGGAAGAAGAAAGAAACCTAGCAGGTGAAGCATCACCAACACAACAGCAATGCAATAAACAACCTCGATGCAATGCTGACACCAGCAACGACGAATACAATCATATACAAAATGTAAACATCTCCCCATAAAAGCCGTGTCATCCTTTCGTACGCACACACCAACATAGATGACTATATAGATTTATAGATCCATGTCTGCTTAGATGCATACTATACGATTAACACATGTAACGAAATATTCGTCATTATTATTTCCTTTAGGATGGTAACTGTACCCATCTTGGCGTGGGCCGTATGATGTCTAAAGGATTTTCCGAAAAGAAAAAAACAATATTTTAAACTTGAAAAAGAAAAAAGAAATATATAGAGGTTTTCTCTTCTTCGGATGACATTTTTTTTTAGAACAAGCCGTGGAGTGAAACTGTGGATTCTCTCCCTGTTATCAAGACGAATTCTGTCGTCGTCGTCATCGTCGTCTTTTCTTTAGGACCCACTGGGCCATTTTGTCCCCACTATTAACGCCGTTTGTCGCCCGTGAAAGGAAAAGCGCAACAGTGAAGCAAGACTCATGTTTCTCCTGCGTTTTATCTCACGGAAAGTGTGCGATAATTCAGGGTCCTATGCGTTTACTAATGGTCAGTATCGTAGATCATCATCATCATCATTATTATTATTATTGCTGTTGTTGTTATTGCTATTAGACAAATTAGACGATAGTGATGAAGAAGTTAAATAACTGCTATTATTGTTTTTATTATTATTATTATTATGGCTGTTGTTATTAGACAAATTAGACGATAATGATGATGAAAGCGATCATTTTTATTATTGCTGTTGTTGTTAATGTTAGTATTAGACAAAAATTAGACGATAATGATAATGACAGCGATTATTTTTATTATTGTTGTTGTTGTTAATTTTATACACATTAGAAGATAGTGATGATGAAAGCGATCATCATTATTATTATTGTTGTTGTTGTTGTTGTTTTTGTTGTTGTTGGTAGAAAAATTATACGGTAGTGATGATGAAAGCAATAACCATTATAATTGTCGTTGTTGATGTGGTAGTTAGTAGACAAATTAGACGAGAGTGATGATGAAAGTGATTATTATTATTATTGTTGTTGTTGTTGTTAGACAAATTAGAATAAAGTGAAAAATGCATTTGTTGATATTATTATTATTATTATTATTATTGTTGCTATATATGTATATATTAATGTTTTGTATTGTTACCTGTAATTATTTTGAAAATGGGATCAAGCCTGAAAGGTGTAACTAAGTGTCTACAGGAACAGTTAATCAATATGCGAAAAACATTTCTACAAAGCAACGCAATATTAACCAAACCCACAAACTGGACAGCGACACAGAACAAAGAGAAGGCAAACACACACACACACACACACACACATATATATATATATATATATATATATATATATATATATATATAATATATATATTAAATTTAATTGTTTTTATTATTTCTAATGGATACTCATATTTGAGTAGATGCTCTGTATTTTTCTAATTAAACAGTACATTTATTTACATCTACTGGCCTGAAAAGTTGAGAAATCTTGTTAGGAAAATATGCGACTCCGGCAGGATTCGAACCTGCGTCCTGTAGGGGAAACCGCGATTATATATATATATAATTGTACGCTAATAGAAGTAATCATTTATTCTCCCCTTGACCGTCCCAACATTTCTTTCTTTTTTTCTCTTCCTCTCTCTCGCTCTCTCTGTGTTCTCTCTTTCACTATCACTCTCTCTCTCTCTCTCTCTCTCTCTCTCTCTCGATCTCTCTCTCTTGCGGCCGCGTAGGCTTGTATATACAAATTGGGACTTTTAAAATAATATAAATAATATATATGCATGTATGTGTGTTCATATGTATGCCCATATATGCTGATATATGTTTGTGCTTTTAAGTGTGTGTATGTGTGCACGCATTCACATGTATATTCATATAAGTAAACAAAAATATCATAGACACACATACAATATAAAAATTAAAATCTACAAATTCTCACTTAATCATATGCACCTGATAATTGCATAGCGTGGGAAACTCCGATTTGTACTTATTCAAATATATATATATATATATATATATATATATATATATATATATATTTGTATAAGTACAAATCGGAGTTTCCCACACATACACACACACACACACACACACATATATATATATATATATATATATATATATATATATCATTATTAACTACCTAATGAGAAAATTGTTCTTTCAATGTCGAAACAAAATACACAATTTTGTAGTTGTTTATAGTTTGCACGTGGTCTAAAGTAATATATATATATATATATATATAAGTCATCCATATACAAGTCTGTTTCGCTGTATCACAGCTCATCAGTGTGACTAGATACATCCACTTGCTTCTGGCCGGGATCGAAACTCGATCGAGTTAGTGTCAGTCGAGTCGATTGAATCTGTGTTCATACATTGAGCACTGTTTTATTAACACCTGAGTAATAATACTATATATATATATGCACCCTTATATATATATTTATTAATTCACGTCATTATATATATATATATATATATAATTATCCCACACTGGTAGGTAACCGTACTCGTGGTTTCTTGTAAAAAGCAAATTTCAGGTGGCGGGTAGAAACTGACTGTTGCATGTAATGGTCAGACTCTACCTAGTACCTGAAGACTGCGTTGTGCATTAAATTTCGAGTCGTGCTACCAGTGAGGGATAATATGCATATTTATTATTACATACTTAATAGCCTTTATATTCTTATATTATAATCAGCACTATTTTATTTATACTAAATTCTATGTGCGATGTCTTATATCAATCAGTTAAGTTCCATACGTGATACATGCTTGCGCGATCATGTCATGAAAGTGACATGACTGACTGGGCAGAAGATTATCCCGCAGTAGGTTGCCATTACTTTCTGCGGTAAACTGGTTGCTAGCCAAGGCTATAGAACCTAATCTGTTCTGTTATTTAACCCATAACTGGAGGGAAGAGACCGATTAATATCTTTCCCAATTGTATTTGTGCGTAAGTGAATGCACCTAATTTCACTGAAATTCGAACTCAGCTCTCCAATTTCTCATTCGGAGCCGATATCCACTGCACCACCCACACACATAGTACAGCGCATAAATTTAAAAACACTACGTACAATGGCGAAGAGCCCATCCGAATAGTTCTTCACTTACAGTTTATTTTATCGCATTCCCCATTTGTAGAACTTCCTTTCGCTGTACTGATAACTACAATCTTCAAAACTTAAAATGTAAATAGGGAGTCATTCGCCATCTTCTTGAATCATGTTCCTTTTTTTTTCTCTCCTTTCCTCAGTTTTATTTTCAGTTTTATTTTCACTTTCACTTTCACTTTATGCGATCTAATAGAATTATCGCCATACATGGGGTGAAATGATAAGCATATATATATATATACATATATATATATATTAAAGAACGAAACACACACCACTCATTTGCTAGCCAAATTTCGACTAAAACTTAGCTTGCCTGAAGAGACCTTCGTGCTCGAAACCTGGATAGCAACTAAGTATGGTGTGTTCTGTTCTTTAACATGTTAGTAGAAAAATTATACGATATTGATGATGAAAGCAATAATTATTATAATTGTCGTTGTTGATGTAGTAGTTATTAGACAAATCAGACGATAGTGATGATGAAAGTGATTATTGTTGTTGTTTTTAGACAAATTAGAATAAAGTGAAAAATGCATTTATTGTTATTATTATTATTATTATTATTAGTCCTGCATATTCAGTTCATTTGTGTTGGTTGTGCATTGAGCACTTTTTCGAATTACCGTTTACTCTTCCGAGCAGCCGTTATTTGGCCAGTGTGTCTATCTATCATATATATATATATATATAAGTGCTATATATATATATATATATGTATATATATATATATATATAGTGTTATATATATATATATATATATATATATATATATATATAGTGCTATATATATATATATTATATATATATATATATATATATATATATATATATATATATATATATATATATATATATATATATATATATATATATATATATATATATATGCTATATATATATATATATATATATATATATATATATATATATATATATATATATATATATATATATATATATATATATATATATATATATATATATATATATATATATATATATATATATATATATATATATATATATATATATATATATATATATATATATATATATATATATATATATATATATATATATATATATATATATATATATATATATATATATATATATATATATATATATATATATATATATATATATATATATATATATATATATATATATATATATATATATATATATATATATATATATATATATATATATATATATATATATATATATATATATATATATATATATATATATATATATATATATATATATATATATATATATATATATATATATATATATATATATATATATATATATATATATATATATATATATATATATATATATATATATATATATATGTATATATATATATATATATATATATATATATATATATATATATATTATATATATATATATATATATATATATATATATATATATATATATATATATATATATATATATATATATATATATATATATATATATATATATATATATATATATAAGTGAGATTGAAGAAATTATACTCGTGTCGAAAAACCTTCCTCGAAAACTATCGAAAGAAGAAAAAAATGATTAAAAAAAAAAAGAACTAAGTACATGAACGTCAGTCAAAAGAGTTCGGACCGAGATCAGCACGAAGCCGAAAGGAAAAACACCGATACGAGTAATCCTCAATATAAAGCGCTCAATACAGAGGTAGATCGAAATAAGTAGATAACACCTAATGAGCCAGACGAACCTACCTAGGCTTCACCTAAACGGATCATCAGGGAAAGCTTTTTTAGGTGCAACCTAGGTAGGTCCGTCTGGCTCATGAGGTGTTTATATATATTAGTGTGTGTGTGCACCATCATTCGACATTTTATGCGAACATATACATCATATGCCTGTGCAATTGTAAATAAGCGTGTATGTATATGTAATTACTTTCGTAGTATGTGGACGACTTGTCACTGAACATAAGGTTCTATGTAGAGCTTTACATTTCGTTACAGAGCCTTACATTGTTGAATGCAGAGTAGTCTTCCCGGTCTGGAAGTAGAATGAATATATATATATATATATATATATATATATATATATATATATATATATTAATGCAGGTTTCATTGAATAATATAGACAAGTTTTGTCTATTAATTTTGTGTAGGATCCGTTCATACCGTCTGATATACTTGATGGTGATGTCGTTAATGTAGAGTGCTTCGAGGATTTTTAGTTTCTGCTTATTATTTTCTTGTTTGAGTATGTACGTGTTATCAACAAGCGTTTTTCTCAGAAGTGTGCGTTGATAACCGTGTTGTTCTAAATGACGGAGTATATTTGAATTTTTATTTAAGTGCAACGTCAGACGCCGTGAGAGCGAATTTGTGGTGTGGCCGATGTAGATATTATTGAGGTTGTTAGAGATACATTCTCTAAATGGACATATGAATTTATATACTACATTGGTTTTTTGCAAATCACTAACGGTGGGGGAAGAGTCGTTGCGGACAAATGAATTAGATGTAGTGGATTTAGTGTAATATATAATGAACTTAATTCTTTTGTTAGAGTCTGTCGGAGAAATATTAGTATTTATGAGTTTTTTTAGGATGTTTTCATCTAGTTGGTAGTTGGACTGCATCTGGCTACGGTATAAGAGAGTGATATGTTTAGGATTGGTTGGGTTAGTATCATGTGTTGTTTTTTCCATGTTAAGCTTTTTAAGAAAGTAATGTATTTGTTCATCAACTATGTAGTTGGGAAAATTATTATTGATGAGTGTCTGTTTTATGTTTTTTAGTTCACTGTAGAAGATCTGATTTGTAGATGAATTGACTTTTGCACGGTATAATAGATTTTTTATAATGGCTATTTTGTAATAGTGGGGGCATTCACTAATATAATTGAGTGTGGAGGGATTTTTATTAGTGGGTTTTTGATACGGTGAGATAGTAAATTTATTGTTGTCAGTGTTAATTAATATATCAAGAAAAGGAATTTTGTTATCTTTGCTAAGTTCATAAGTAAATTTTAAAACTGAGTTATTTTGAAAGTGTTTTTGAAGTTGTAAGATTTCATCAGTATTTTTAATTGATAGTAGGATATCATCAACATATCGTAGATATATTGATGGTTTTGTAAATTTTGCAAAGGTAGTATTTTCAAGGTTAGACATGTAGAAATTACTAAAAATCGGACCAAGCACTGAACCCATGGAGACTCCGTCACTTTGTATATATATAGTGTTGTTTGGATCAACAAAAGGCACTTCAGTAGTACAAGCTAGTAGAATTTTTCTTAGGATGTTGGGATTAATTTTGAGTGGGGGTAATGAAGGATTACTGTAAACATTTCTTATAATTATATCAATAGTTTCACTGACGGGTACATTAGTAAAAAGGTTTTCCACATCAAGTGAAGCTATAATTTCATTATTAGGTTTTTCACTCTTGAGGATTTGGATTGCCTCTAGGGTTGACTTTATGCTGTATTTACTCGGAAGGTAGGGTGTGATAAGCTGGTTAATATGTTTAGTTAACTGGTATACAGGAGTAGGAATTTGGGATATGATAGGGCGGAGAGGATAGTTAGGTTTATGAGTTTTTATGGTTCCGTATATGTAACCAGGTTTATAGTCACCAATAATTTTAGGGAGTTTTAAGGAATTCTGATCAGCGTTGTTGGCACTAATGAGTTTATTAAGTTTAGATTTTAGTTGGTGTGTCGGGTTTTTGTTAATTTTTTAAAATTTTGTGTGGTCATGGAGTATGTGGTTGAGTTTTGTGTTGTAATCTGATTTGTTAAGTACAACAAAGATGTTAGCTTTGTCAGCTTTTTTTACAATTATGTGAAGGTGGTTGCGTAGTTCGTGCGCGGCACTTTTTAGTTGTTTCGATAGAATTTTTGAGGAGCTTCTGCTTTTATCATGGCGATCTTTGATTGCCTCAGCCTTAAGTAGATCTTTCAGTTCGGGTTTAACGGTTATAAGTTTTTCATCTTGTAATTTAGTGATGCTTTGATAGAGCGTTTCTATTTCATTTTTTTTAGTAAGCTGGTTATACTTACGGTATATATGGCAGTTAGGTCCAAGGTTGAGTAATTCTTCTTGGTGCTTAGTTAGTTCGTGGTTGGAAAGATTTATGAATTTATCGAATTTTTTGGGAAGAGTGATCGTGCCATTGTATAGTGAATTAAGTTTTTTGACAATTTTAGCACGGTGTTCAACTTCAGATTTTGCAGTGATTTTGGATAGTCTGAGTATTATTTCTTCTAGTTGGTTTGAGGTTGTTATATCTTTCAGTTTGTTGTAGAGGTCATGTTTGTTCTTGTATAATGTGTCAAGATTTTCTTTCGCTATTTCAATTTGCCTTTTCACAAGGCTCCATTTATATTTCAAGGTGGTGATGGTGTGTTCGGCTGCTGGATCATGTAATTTAAATTGTGTGTATTTTGGCAGCATTTTTTCATTAATGCAGGTTTCATTGAATAATATAGACAAGTTTTGTCTATTAATTTTGTGTAGGATCCGTTCATACCGTCTGATATACTTGATGGTGATGTCGTTAATGTAGAGTGCTTCGAGGATTTTTAGTTTCTACTTATTATTTTCTTGTTTGAGTATGTACGTGTTATCAACAAGCGTTTTTCTCAGAAGTGTGCGTTGATAACCGTGTTGTTCTAAATGGCGGAATATATTTGAATTTTTATTTAAGTGCAATAATATCTACATCGGCCACACCACAAATTCGCTCTCACGGCGTCTGACGTTGCACTTAAATAAAAATTCAAATATATTCCGTCATTTAGAACAACACGGTTATCAACGCACACTTCTGAGAAAAACGCTTGTTGATAACACGTACATACTCAAACAAGAAAATAATAAGCAGAAACTAAAAATCCTCGAAGCACTCTACATTAACGACATCACCATCAAGTATATCAGACGGTATGAACGGATCCTACACAAAATTAATAGACAAAACTTGTCTATATTATTCAATGAAACCTGCATTAATGAAAAAATGCTGCCAAAATACACACAATTTAAATATATATATATATATATATATATATATATATATATATATACACATAATATGTGTGTGTGTGTGTGTTAGATTAAATAAATTGCAAACTTTGGGTCTGTTTATTTTTTTTTATAAAATCCGTCCATACTCACGAAAAATCTTTCGCGTATTATGATTGAAAAATGTAAGAAATGAGTTGTAACTTTCATAGATGATTTTATTATCCATTTCTCGATGTTCCCAAGTGCTTTCAATTGGTAACAAAAAATAACCGCAAAACTGTGTTACTAAAAATTACAGTAAATCTTTCTTCTTGCTTAAAATGTGACGGTTGACAGATTGCTTAGCGTTCGTTAAAACGTGAAAATAATCCAAAATAGAATTTCTTTTATGTTGTAATGTCATGGTCATGCACGTGTTAAAGCATGAAAAACTGTTCTTTCTATAAACATTTTCAAACATTGTACAAGGTTTATAGTTGATTTTATCAATGATGGATTAAGCTTTTTTTAATGAATATAGCCACGAGGATCTGTAGTTTACCATAGTTGCTTTCTTGATGTAGATTCTTCGGAAGTACAAACGGATTTTATTAAAAATAAGCAGACACAATGTTTTCAATTTATTTAATCTGTCATGCCTAAAATACAATTTGCTGCCTAAATACACAAATTATATATATATATATATATATATATATATATATATATATATTGTGTGTGTATTTTGGCAGCATTTTTTCATTAATGCAGGTTTCATTGAATAGTATAGACAAGTTTTGTCTATTAATTTTGTGTAGGATCCGTTCATACCGTCTGATATATTTCAAGGTGGTGATGGTGTGTTGGGTTGCTGGATCATGTAATTTAAATACACACCATAACTTGTCTACACTATTCAATGAAACCTGCATTAATGAAAAAATGCTGCCAAAATACACACAATTTAAATTACATGATAGATAGAGAGATATGAAGATAGATAGATACATAGATAGATAGATAGATAGATAATTGTCAGAGATAGATAGATAGCTAATTGTCAGAGTTAGATAGATAGATAGCTAATTGTCAGAGATAGATAGATAGCTAATTGTCAGAGTTAAATAGATAGATAGCTAATTGTCAGAGTTAGATAGATAGATAGCTAATTGTCAGAGTTAGATAGATAGATAGCTAATTGTCAGAGTTAGATAGATAGATAGCTAATTGTCAGAGTTAGATAGATAGATAGCTAATTGTCAGAGTTAGATAGATAGATAGCTAATTGTCAGAGTTAGATAGATAGCTAATTGTCAGAGTTAGATAGATAGCTAATTGTCAGAGTTAGATAGATAGCTAATTGTCAGAGTTAGATAGATAGCTAATTGTCAGAGTTAGATAGATAGCTAATTGTCAGAGTTAGATAGATAGATAATTGTCAGAGTTAGATAGATAGATAATTGTCAGAGTTAGATAGATAGATAAATAGATAATTGTCATAGATAGATAGATTATAGTCAGATAGATAGATAGATAGATAATTGTCAGAGATAGATAGATAGATAGATAATTGTCAGAGATAGATAGAGAAATAGATAGATAATTGTCAGAGATAGATAGATAGATAGATAATTGTCAGAGTTAGATATATAGATAGATAATTGTCATAGATAGATAGATTATAGTCAGTGAGATAGATAGATAGATTTATCAGAGTGAGATGGATAGATAATTGTCAGAGTGAGATAGATTGATAGATAGATAGATAGACAGATAATTGTCAGAATGAGATAGATAGATAGATAATTGTCAGAATGAGATAGATAGATAACTGTCAGAATGATAGATAGATAGATAGATAATTGTCAGAATGAGATAGATAGATAGATAGATAATTGTCAGAATGAGATAGATAGATAGATAGATAATTGTCAGAATGAGATAGATAGATAGATAGATAGATAATTGTCAGAATGAGATAGATAGATAGATAGATAATTGTCAGAATGAGATAGATAGATAGATAGATAGATAATTGTCAGAATGAGATAGATAGATAGATAGATAGATAATTGTCAAAATGAGATAGGTAGATAGATAGATAATTGTCAAAGTGAGATAGATAGATAGATAGATAGATAATTGTCAAAGTGAGATAGATAGATAGATAGATAATTGTCAAAGTGAGATAGATAGATAGATAATTGTCAAAGTGAGATAGATAGATAGATAATTGTCAGAATGAGATAGATAGATAGATAATTGATCAAAGTGAGATAGATAGATAGATAGATAATTGTCAAAGTGAGATAGATAGATAGATAGATAATTGTCAAAGTGAGATAGATAGATAGATAGATAGATAATTGTCAAAGTGAGATAGATAGATAGATAGATAGATAATTGTCAAAGTGAGATAGATAGATAGATAGATAATTGTCAAAGTGAGATAGATAGATAATTGTCAAAATGAGATAGATAGATAGATAATTGTCAAAGTGAGATAGATAGATAGATAGATAGATAATTGTCAAAGTGAGATAGATAGATAGATAGATAGATAGATAATTGTCAAAGTGAGATAGATAGATAATTGTCAAAGTGAGATAGATAGATAGATAGATAGATAGATAGATAATTGTCAAAGTGAGATAGATAATTGTCAGAGTGAGATAGTGAAATAGATAGATAGATAGATAATTGTCAGAGTGAAATAGATAGATAGATAGATAATTGTTAGAGTGAGATAGATAGATAGATAATTGTCAGAGTGAGATAGATAGATAGATAATTGTCAGAGTGAGATAGATAGATAGATAGATAACTGTCAGAGTGAGATAGATAGATAACTGTCAGAGTGAGATAGATAGATAATTGTCAGAGTGAGATAGATAGATAGATAATTGTCAGAGTGAAATAGATAGATAGATAATTGTCAGAGTGAGATAGATAGATAGATAGATAATTGTCAGAGTGAGATAGATAGATAGATAGATAATTGTCAGAGTGAGATAGATAGATAGATAATTGTCAGAGTGAGATAGATAGATAGATAGATAATTGTCAGAGTGAGATAGATAGATAGATAGATAATTGTCAGAGTGAGATAGATAGATAGATAGATAATTTTCAGAGTGAGATAGATAATTGTCAGAGTGAGATAGACAGAGAGATAGATAATTGTCAAAGTGAGATAGACAGATAGATAGATAATTGTCAAAGTGAGATAGACAGATAGACAGATAATTGTCAGAATGAGGTAGATAGATAGATAGATACACAGATAGATAATTGTCAGAGATAGATAGATACATACATAGATAGATAATTGTCAAAGTGAGATAGATAGATAGACAGATAATTGTCAGAGATAGATAGATACATAGATAGATAATTGTCAGAGTGAGATAGACAGATAATTGTCAGAGTGAGATAGATAGATAATTGTCAGAGTGAGATAGATAGATAATTGTCAGAGTGAGATAGATAGATAATTGTCAGAGTGAGATAGATAGATAGATAGATAGATAATTGTCAGAGTGAGATAGATAGATAGATAGATAGATAGATAATTGTCAGAGTTAGATAGATAGATAGATAGATAGATAATTGTCAGAGTGAGATAGATAGATAGATAATTGTCAGAGTGAGATAGAGAGATAGATAATTGTCAGAATGAGATAGATAATTGTCAGAGTGAGATAGATACATAGATAGATAATTGTCAGAGTGAGATAGATACATAGATAATTGTCAGTGAGATAGATAGATACATAGATAGATAGATAATTGTCAGAGTGAGATACATAGATAGATAATTGTCAGAGTGAGATAGATAATTGTCTGTGAGATAGATAGATAGATAATTGTCAGTGAGATAGATAGATAGATAATAGTCAGAGTGAGATAGATAGATAGATAGATAATTGTCAGTGAGATAGATAGATAGATAATAGTCAGAGTGAGATAGATAGATAAATAGGTAATTGTCAGAGTGAGATAGATAGATAGATAGACAATTCTCAGAGTGAGATAGATAGATAATTGTCAGAGTGAAACAGAGATAAATAGATAGATAATTGTCAGAGATAGATAGATAATTGTCAGAGTGAGATAGATAATTGTCAGAGTGAGATAGATAATTGTCAGAGTGAGATAGATAATTGTCAGAGTGAGATAGATAATTGTCATAATGAGATAGATAGATAGATAATTGTCATAATGAGATAGATAGATAGATAATTGTCATAATGAGATAGATAGATATATAATTATCATAATGAGATAGATAGATATATAATTATCAGAATGAGATAGATAGATATAGATAATTGTCAGAATGAGATAGATAGATAATTGCTGATTCTAATTTTTGCCCACTTTATATTTTAGCTTTTTCATTCATTCTAACATTCTAAAACAAAATAAAATATCTGTTGCCACTATAGAAATAAACACATTCTTAGGTTGCTTATGTGTTGTTACTAACGCAAACTGTCAAGAAGAGAATATACCAAGATAGATAGATAGATAGATAATTGTCAGATAGATAGATAGATAGATAGATAGATAGATAGATAATTGTCAGAGTGAGATAGATAGATAGATAGATAGATAGATAGATAGATAATTGTCAGAGTGAGATAGATAGATAGATAATTGTCAGAGTGAGATAGATAGATAGATAGATAGATAATTGTCAGAGTGAGATAGATAGATAGATAGATAGATAGATAGATAATTGTTGAGGGAGATAGATAGATAGATAGATAGATAGATAGATAATTGTCAGAGTGAGATAGATAGATAGATAGATAGATATCTGTCAGAGTGAGATAGATAGATAGATAGATAGATAATTGTCAGAGTGAGATAGATAGATAGATAGATAATTGTCAGAAGGAGATAGATAGATAGATAGATATCTGTCAGATAGATAGATAGATAGATAGATAATTGTCAGAGTGAGATAGATAGATAGATAATTGTCAGATAGATAGATAGATAGATAGATAGATAGAGGAGATAGATAGATAGATAGATAATTGTCAGAGTGAGATAGATAGATAGATAGATAATTGTCAGAGTGAGATAGATAGATAGAGAGATAATTTGTCAGAGGATATAGATAGATAGATAGATAATTGTCAGAGTGAGATAGATAGATAGATAGATAGATAATTGTCAGGGAGTGAGATAGATAGATAGATAATTGTCAGAGTGAGATAGATAGATAGATAGATAATTGTCAGAGTGAGATAGATAGATAGATAGATAATTGTCAGAGTGAGATAGATATATTGATAGACAGATACATAATTGTCAGAGTGAGATAGATATATTGATAGATACATAGACACTGTTTGGAGGATATAGATAGATAGATAGATAATTGTCAGAGTGAGATAGATATATAGATAGATAGATAATTGTCAGTGAGATAGATAGATAATTGTCAGAGTGAGATAGATAGATAGATAATTGGTTGAGTGAGATAGATAGATAGATAATTGTCAGAGTAGATAGATAGATAATTGTCAGAGTGAGATAGATAGATAGATAGATAATTGTTGAGTGAGATAGATAGATAGATAGTTAATTGTCAGAGTGAGATAGATAGATAGATAGATAGATAGATAGATAGATAGATACACTGTCAGAGTGAGATAGATAGATAGACATATCGATAATTGTCAGAGTGGGATAGATAGATAATTGTCAGTGAGATAGATACATAGATAGATAATTGTCAGAGTGAGATAGATAGATAGATAGATAGATAGATAGATAATTGTCAGAGTGAAATAGATAGATAGATTGATAATTATCAGAATGAGATAGATAGATACATACATACATAGATAGATTATTGTCAGAGTGAGATAGATAGATAATTGTCACAGTGAGATAGAGAAATAGATAGATAATTGTCATAGATAGATAATTGTCATAAATAGATAGATAGATAATTGTCATAAATAGATAGATAATTGTCATAGATAGATAGATAATTTCCATAGATAGATAATTGTCATACATAGATAATTGTCATAGATAGATAGATAGATAGATAGTTGTCATAGATAGATAGATAATTTTCAGAGTGAGATAGATAGATAATTTTCAGAGTGAGATGGATAGATAATTTTCAGAGTGAGATGGATAGATAATTTTCAGAGTGAGATGGATAGATAATTGTCAGAGTGAGATGGATAGATAACTGTCAGAGTGAGATGGATAGATAACTGTCAGAGTGAGATGGATAGATAACTGTCAGAGTGAGATGGATACATAACTGTCAGAGTGAGATGGATACATAACTGTCAGAGTGAGATATATATATATATATATATATATATATATATAGATAGATAATTGTCAGAGTGAGATAGATCGATAGATTGATAGATAGGTAGATAGATAGATAATTTTCAGTGTGAGATAGACAATTGTCAGTGTGAGATAGATAGATAATTGTCAGAGTGAGATAGATTATGATAACAGTGAGATAGACAGATCGATAATTGTCAGAGTGAGATAGATATATCGATAGACAGATCGACAATTGTCAGAGTGAGATAGATATATCGTTAGATAGATAGACAGATCGATAGTTGTCAGTGTGAGATACATAGATAGTCAGATCGATAATTGTCAGAGTGAGATAGATAGTTAGATAATTGTCAGAGTGAGATAGATAGATAGATAATTGTCGGAGTGAGATAGATTGATAGATAGATAGATAATTGTCAGAGTGAGATAGATAGATAATTGTCAGAGTGAGATAGATATATTGATAGACAGATACATAATTGTCAGAGTGAGATAGATATATTGATAGATACATAGACAATTGTCAGAGTGATATAGATAGATAGATAGATAATTGTCAGAGTGAGATAGATATATAGATAGATAGATAATTGTCAGTGAGATAGATAGATAATTGTCAGAGTGAGATAGATATATAGATAGATAGATAATTGTCAGTGAGATAGATAGATAATTGTCAGAGTGAGATAGATAGATAGATAGATAATTGTCAGAGTGAGATAGATAGATAGATAGATAATTGTCAGAGTGAGATAGATAGATAGATAATTGTCAGAGTGAGATAGATAGATAGATAGATAATTGTCAGAGTGAGATAGATAGATAGATAGTTACTTGTCAGAGTGAGATAGATAGATAGATAGATAATTGTCAGAGTGAGATAGATAGATAGACATATCGATAATTGTCAGAGTGGGATAGATAGATAATTGTCAGTGAGATAGATAGATACATAGATAGATAATTGTCAGAGTGAGATAGATAGATAGATAGATAGATAATTGTCAGAGTGAAATAGATAGATAGATTGATAATTATCAGAATGAGATAGATAGATACATACATACATAGATAGATTATTGTCAGAGTGAGATAGATAGATAATTGTCACAGTGAGATAGAGAAATAGATAGATAATTGTCATAGATAGATAATTGTCACAGTTTGATAGAGAAATAGATAGATAATTGTCATAGATAGATAGATATATAATAGTCAGCATGAGATACATAGATAGATAATTGTCATAAATAGATAGATAGATAATTGTCATAAATAGATAGATAATTGTCATAGATAGATAGATAATTTCCATAGATAGATAATTGTCATACATAGATAATTGTCATAGATAGATAGATAGATAGATAGTTGTCATAGATAGATAGATAATTTTCAGAGTGAGATAGATAAGAGTAAGATTTTGGATAGATAACAGAGTGAGATGGATAGATAATTTTCAGAGTGAGATGGATAGATAACTTTTCAGAGTGAGATGGATAGATAACTGTCAGAGTGAGATGGATAGATAACTGTCAGAGTGAGATGGATAGATAACTGTCAGAGTGAGATGGATAGATAACTGTCAGAGTGAGATGGATAGATAACTGTCAGAGTGAGATGGATACATAACTGTCAGAGTGAGATGGATACATAACTGTCAGAGTGAGATAGATATATATATATATATATATATAGATAGATAGATAATTGTCAGAGTGAGATAGATCGATAGATACATAGATAATTGTCAGAGTGAGATAGATTGATAGATTGATAGATAGGTAGATAGATAGATAATTTTCAGTGTGAGATAGACAATTGTCAGTGTGAGATAGATAGATAATTGTCAGAGTGAGATAGATTATGATAACAGTGAGATAGACAGATCGATAATTGTCAGAGTGAGATAGATATATCGATAGACAGATCGACAATTGTCAGAGTGAGATAGATATATCGTTAGATAGATAGACAGATCGATAGTTGTCAGTGTGAGATACATAGACAGTCAGATCGATAATTGTCAGAGTGAGATAGATAGATTAGATAATTGTCAGAGTGAGATAGATTGATAGATGATTGATAGATAAGATTAAGTCAGAGTGAGATAGATAGATAATTGTCAGAGTGAGATAGATAGATAATTGTCAGAGTGACATAGATAGATAGATAATTGTCAGAGTGACATAGATAGATAGATAGATAGATAATTGTCAGAGTGAGATAGATAGATAAAGAGATAGATAATTGTCAGAGTGAGATAGATAGGTAGACAGATAGATAGATAATTGTCCGAATGAGATAGTTGGATAGATAGATAGATAATTGTCAGAGTGAGATAGATAGATAGATAGATAGATAGATAATTGTCAGAGATAGATAGATAGATAATTGTCAGAGTGAGATAGATAGATAGATAATTGTCAGAGTGAGATAGATAGATAGATAGATAATTGTCAGAGTGAGATAGATAGATAGATAGATAGATAAGATTGTTCAGAGTGAGATAGATAGATAGATAGATAATTGTCAGAGTGAGATAGATAGATAGATAGATAATTGTCAGAGTGAGATAGATAGATAGGTAGATAATTGTCACAGTGAGATAGATAGGTAGATAATTGTCACAGTGAGATAGATAGGTAGATAATTGTCACAGTGAGATAGATAGGTAGATATTTGTCACAGTGAGATAGATAGATAGATATATAGACAGATAATTGTCAGAGTGAGATAGATAGGTAGATAGATAGATGATTGTCAGAATGAGATAGATAGAGAGATATATAAACAGATAGATAGATAGATAATTGTAAGATTGAGATAGATAGATAGATAGATAGATAATTGTAAGATTGAGATAGATAGATAGATAATTGTAAGATTGAGATAGATAGATAATTGTAAGATTGAGATAGATAGATAATTGTAAGATTGAGATAGATAGATAATTGTAAGATTGAGATAGATAGATAATTGTAAGATTGAGATAGATAGATAATTGTAAGATTGAGATAGATAGATAATTGTAAGATTGAGATAGATAAGATTAATTGATAAGATTGAGATTAGATAGATAGATAATTGTAAGATTGAGATAGATAGATAGATAATTGTCAGAATGAGATAGATAGGTAGATAATTGTCTCAGTGAGATAGATAGATAGATAATTGTCAGAGTGAGATAGATAGATAATTGTCAGTGTGAGATAGATAGATAGATAATTGTCAGAGTGAGATAGATAATTGTCAGAGTGAGATAGATACATAGATACATAGATAATTGTCAGAGTGAGATAGTTTTTGATAACGGTGAGATAGATAGATAGACTGATCGATAATTGTCAGTGCGAGAGATATATAGATAGACAGACCGATATTTGTCAAAGTGAGATAGATAGATAGATAGACAGATCGATCATTGTTAGAGTGAGATAGATAGATAGATAATTGTCAGAATGAGATAGATAGATAGATAGATAGATAGATAATTTTCAGAGTGAGATAGATAGATAGATAATTCTCATAGATAGATAGAGAATTTTCAGTGTGAGATTATGAAAACTGTGAGATAGATGGAATGATCGATAATTGTCAGTGTGAGATACATAGATAGATAGATAGATAGATAATTGTCAGAGTGAGATAGATAGATAGATAATTGTCAGAGTGAGATAGATATATAGATAATTGTCAGAGTGAGATAGATAGATAGATAATTGTCAGAGTGAGATAGATAGATAGATAATTGTCAGAGTGAGATAGATAGATAGATAATTGTCAGAATGAGATAGATAGATACATAGATAGATAGATAGACGATTGTCAGAGTGAGATAGATAGATAGATAGATAGATAGATAGATAGATAGATAGATGATTGTCAGAGTGAGATAGATAGATAGATAGATAGATAGATAGATGATTGTCAGAGTGAGATAGATAGATAGATAGATAGATAATTGTCAGAGTGAGATAGATAGATAGATAGATAGATAATTGTCAGAGTGAAATATATAGATAGATAATTGTCAGAGTGAGATAGATAGATAGATAGATAGATAGATAATTTTCAGAGTGAGATAGATAGATGGATAGATAATTGTCAGAGGGAGATAGATAGATAGATAGATAATTGTCAGAGGGAGATAGATAGATAGATAGATAGATAATTGTCAGAGTGAGATAGATAGATAGAAAGATAGATGGATAGATAGATAGATAATTGTCAGAGTGAGATAGATAGATAGAAAGATAGATGGATAGATAGATAGATAGATAATTGTCAGAGTGAGATAGATAGATAGAAAGATAGATGGATAGATAGATAGATAGATAATTGTCAGAGTGAGATAGATAGATAGAAAGATAGATAGATGGATAGATAGATAGATAATTGTCAGAGTGAGATAGATAGATAGATAGGAAGATAGATGGGTAGATAGATAGATAGATAATTGTCAGAGTGAGGTAGATAGATAGAAAGATAGATAGATAGATGGATAGATAGATAATTGTCAGAATGAGATAGATAGATAATTGTCAGAATGAGATAGATAGATAATTGTCAGAATGAGATAGATAGATAATTGTCAGAATGAGATAGATAGATAATTGTCAGAATGAGATAGATATATAATTGTCAGAATGAGATAGACAGTTAGATAGATAATTGTCAGAATGTGATAGATAGATAGATAGATAATTGTCTTAATGAGATAGATAGATAGATAGATAATTGTCAGATTGAGATAGATAGATAATTGTCAGTGTGAGATAGATAGATAGATAGGTAGATAGATAATTGTCAGTGTGAGATAGATAGATAGATAGATAGGTAGATAGATAATTGTCAGAGTGAGATAGATAGATAGATAATTGTCAGAGTGAGATAGATAGACAGATAGATAATTGTCAGAGTGAGATAGATAGATAGATAATTGTCAGAGATAGATAGATAGATAGATAGATAATTGTCAGAGATAGATAGATAGATAGATAATTGTCAGAGTGAGATAGATAGATAGATAATTGTCAGAGTGAGATAGATAGATAGATAATTGTCAGAGTGAGATAGATAGATAGATAGATAGATAGATAATTGTCAGAGTGAGATAGATAGATAGATAGATAATTGTCAGCGTGAGATAGATAGATAGATAGATAGATAATTGTCAGAGTGAGATAGATAGATAGATAGATAGATAGATAATTGTCAGAGTGAGATACATAGATAGATAATTGTCAGAGTGAGATACATAGATAGATAGATAGATAGATAGATATTTGTCAGAGTGAGATAGATAGATAGATAGATATTTGTCAGAGTGAGATAGATAGATAGATAGATAGATTGATAATTGTCCGAATGAGATAGATAGATAGATAGATAATTGTCAGAGTGAGATAGATAGATGGATAATTGTCAGAGTGAGATAGATGGATAGATAATTGTCAGAGTGAGATAGATAGATGGATAGATAATTGTCAGAGTGAGATAGATAGATAGATAGATAATTGTCAGTGTGAGATAGATAGATAATTGTCAGAGTGAGATAGATAGAAAGATAGATGGATAGACAGATAGATAGATAATTGTCAGAATGAGATAGATAGATAGATAATTGTCAGAATGAGATAGACAGTTAGATAGATAATTGTCAGAATGTGATAGATAGTGAGATAGATAGATAGATAATTGTCAGAATGAGATAGATAGGTAGATAGATAATTATCATAATGAGAAAGATAATTGTCAGAATTAGATAGATAGATAGATAATTGTCAGAATGAGATAGATAATTGTCAGAATGAGATAGACAGATAGATAATTGTCAGAATGAGATAGATAATTGTCAGTGATAGATAGATAGGTAGATAGATAATTGTCAGAATGAGATAGATAGATAGATAATTGTCAGAATGAGATAGATAATTGTCAGTGATAGATAGGTAGATACATAATTGTCAGAGTGAGATAGATAGATAGATAGATAGATAGTTAATTGTCAGAGTTGAGATAGATAGATAGATAATTGTCAGAGTGAGATAGATAGATAGATGTTTGTCAGAGTGAGATAGATAGATAGATAGATATTTGTCAGAGTGAGATAGATAGATAGATAGATATTTGTCAGAGTGAGATAGATAGATAAATAGATTGATAATGGTCCGAATGAGATAGATAGATAGATAGATAGATAGATAATTGTCAGAGTGAGATAGATAGCTAGATTGATAATTGTCAGAGTGAGATAGATAGATAGATAGATAGATAGATAGATAGATAATTGTCTGAGTGAGATAGATAGATAGATAGATAATTGTCAGAGTGAGATAGATAGATAATTGTCAGAGTGTGATAGATAGATAGATAGATAATTGTCAGAGTGAGATAGATAGATGGATAGATACATAGATAATTGTCAGAGTGAGATAAATAGATAGATAGATAGATAGATAATTGTCAGAGTGAGATAGATAGATAGATAGATAGATAATTGTCAGTGTGAGATAGATAGATAATTGTCAGAGTGAGATAGATAGAAAGATAGATGGATACATAGATAGATAGATAATTGTCAGAATGAGATAGATAGATAGATAATTGTCAGAATGAGATAGATAGATAGATAATTGTCAGAATGAGATAGATAGATAGATAATTGTCAGAATGAGATAGATAATTGTCAGAATGAGATAGATAGATAATTGTCAGAATGAGATAGATAGATAGATAATTGTCAGAATTAGGTAGATAGATAGATAGATAGATAATTGTCAGAATGAGATAGATAGATAGATAATTGTCAGAATGAGATAGATAGATAGATAATTGTCAGAATGAGATAGATAATTGTCAGAATGAGATAGACAGTTAGATAGATAATTGTCAGAATGTGATAGATAGTGAGATAGATAGATAATTGTCAGAATGAGATAGATAGATAGATAATTGTCAGAATGAGATAGATAATTCTCAGTGATAGATAGATAGGTAGATAGATAATTGTCAGAATGAGATAGATAGATAGATAATTGTCAGAATGAGATAGATAATTGTCAGTGATAGATAGATAGGTAGATAGATAATTGTCAGAGTGAGATAGATAGATAGATAGATAATTGTCAGAGTGAGATAGATAGATAATTGTCAGAGTGAGATAGATAGATAGATAATTGTCAGAGTGAGATATATATATATATATATATATATCGATAGATAGATAATTGTCAGAGTGAGATAGATAGATATATATATATATATAGATAGATAGATAATTGTCAGAGTGAGATAGATAGATAGATAGATAGATAGTTAATTGTCAGAGTTGAGATAGATAGATAGATAATTGTCAGAGTGAGATAGATAGATAGATGTTTGTCAGAGTGAGATAGATAGATAGATAGATATTTGTCAGAGTGAGATAGATAGATAGATAGATATTTGTCAGAGTGAGATAGATAGATAAATAGATTGATAATGGTCCGAATGAGATAGATAGATAGATAGATAGATAGATAATTGTCAGAGTGAGATAGATAGCTAGATTGATAATTGTCAGAGTGAGATAGATAGATAGATAGATAGATAGATAATTGTCAGAGTGAGATAGATAGATAGATAGATAATTGTCAGAGTGAGATAGATAGATAATTGTCAGAGTGTGATAGATAGATAGATAGATAATTGTCAGAGTGAGATAGATAGATGGATAGATACATAGATAATTGTCAGAGTGAGATAAATAGATAGATAGATAGATAATTGTCAGAGTGAGATAGATAGATAGATAGATAATTGTCAGTGTGAGATAGATAGATAATTGTCAGAGTGAGATAGATAGAAAGATAGATGGATACATAGATAGATAGATAATTGTCAGAATGAGATAGATAGATAGATAATTGTCAGAATGAGATAGATAGATAGATAATTGTCAGAATGAGATAGATAGATAGATAATTGTCAGAATGAGATAGATAATTGTCAGAATGAGATAGATAGATAATTGTCAGAATGAGATAGATAGATAGATAATTGTCAGAATTAGGTAGATAGATAGATAGATAGATAATTGTCAGAATGAGATAGATAGATAGATAATTGTCAGAATGAGATAGATAGATAGATAATTGTCAGAATGAGATAGATAATTGTCAGAATGAGATAGACAGTTAGATAGATAATTGTCAGAATGTGATAGATAGTGAGATAGATAGATAATTGTCAGAATGAGATAGATAGATAGATAATTGTCAGAATGAGATAGATAATTCTCAGTGATAGATAGATAGGTAGATAGATAATTGTCAGAATGAGATAGATAGATAGATAATTGTCAGAATGAGATAGATAATTGTCAGTGATAGATAGATAGGTAGATAGATAATTGTCAGAGTGAGATAGATAGATAGATAGATAATTGTCAGAGTGAGATAGATAGATAATTGTCAGAGTGAGATAGATAGATAGATAATTGTCAGAGTGAGATATATATATATATATATATATATATCGATAGATAGATAATTGTCAGAGTGAGATAGATAGATATATATATATATATAGATAGATAGATAATTGTCAGAGTGAGATAGATAGATATGTATATATATATATAGATAGATAATTGTCAGTGAGTTAGATAGATAGATAGATAGATAGATAATTGTCAGTGAGATAGATAATTGTCAGAGTGAGATAGATAGATAATTGTCAGAGTGAGATAGATAGATAATTGTCAGAGTGAGATAGATAGATAATTGTCAGAGTGAGATAGATAGATAATTGTCAGAGTGAGATAGATAGATAATTGTCAGAGTGAGATAGATAATTGTCAGAGTGAGATAGATAGATAATTGTCAGAGTGAGATAGATAGATAGATAATTCTCAGAGTGAGATAGATAGATAATTCTCAGAGTGAGATATATATAGATAATTGTCAGAGTGAGATAGATAGATAGATAGATAGAAAGATAATTGTCAGAGTGAGATATATATATATATATATATATATCGATAGATAGATAATTGTCAGAGTGAGATAGATATATATATATATATATATATAGATAGATAGATAGATAATTGTCAGAGTGAGATAGATAGATAGATATATATATATATATAGATAGATAGATAATTGTCAGAGTGAGATAGATAAATAGATAGATAGATAGATAATTGTCAGTGAGATAGATTGATAATTGTCAGAGTGAGATAGATAATTCTCAGAGTGAGATAGATAGATAATTCTCAGAGTGAGATATATATAGATAATTGTCAGAGTGAGATAGACAGATTATTATAGAGAGATAGATAGATAGATAATTGTCAGACTGAGATAGATTATGATAAAGTGAGATAGATAGATAGATAGACAGACAGATCGATAATTCTCAGAGTGAGATAGACTGATTATGATAACAATGAGGTAGATTGATAATTGTCAGAGTGAGATAGACAGATTATGATAACAGTGATATAGATAGATAGAAGCAAACTGGATGAGATAAATAGAGAAAGAGAGATATTCGCAAATGTACTGACGGATGGGTTACTTAAAAGTAGTTGACATTGAATACATCAAATGCTTGATCAGTCAGATCTAATCAGATGAGATGAATGGATTGATCAATTTGAGCTAAACACGAAAAACAATTCGGATAAGTTCATTTAATTGTGACGATCGCATTCGCTTTTTCGGGCGTTAAATTACCCGCAGAATATCGTCGTATGACCTATCACTCCTATTATATTTACTGCTACTTTACCTTTCAAAGGTCATATGAAAAGAAAAAGAAAAACCAAAAAACATCATATGTTCAAATGACAAGGGCGGATATATACCGAGAAATCAGGTTAAGACTCTTATCGTCCCGTTCAGCAAACTGTTATAAATATAGTTGATGTCTTGAATTGGCTTCAATGCTTTGGTTTTCTATCTTTGTCTCAGCCTTCCGGGCAGGTAGCCTTGGAAGTACGGTTGGAGAGACATTTATTTTCACAATCGACTGTAGGAAAGACTTTAGCGGGCATCACGGACTTGCGAAATACGGCTTTGACTATTTTTCTGTAGCTTGTTCGACTAAAGGTTAGATGATAGAACTTGTATCTTCATATACTCCCGTCTGTTATCACTTTTTTTATTACTATCAATAAATGGATCCGCGAACGAGAAAATCCTTTTCTGAAAAAAAAATTAAGCCCGCAAAACAATTTATCAAATGCACAATCATCGGTAGAAATAAACGCAACCACTATTTTGATCTAAAAAATGCGACTTATGGAAGCAGAAAGTAATTTACTCAGAAAGAAAATTCTTATCCAAATGTATATCTATGTCCTATTTAAACAATATTCATTCTGCGATTTATGCATAACTCTTCAGTAATGAATTGAGTTATTTCGGTGACTGTCGTGTGTATACACGGCTTATGTATAACACGCTAAATATTTCTTTCTCTGATGCCATGCTCCTATGGTAAGCGACTCCGACTGACACCAAATCGGTCGAGTTTCGATCCCGATCAGAAGCAAGTGGATGTCAAGCCACACTAATGAGCTGTGATACAGCAAAACAGGCTTGTATGTAGGTGACGAATATATATATATATATATGAATTGATTCCCCTTTCTGGTTTCTCATCTTTACCTCGTACAAAATATTTTGCCAATAAAAGGAAGTGAATTTTCATCTCTATTCAAAAATAGCTTTTACTACCTGATGAGACATTGTTCTTTCCATGTCGAAACAAAATGTACACTTTGGTAGTCGATTGTAGTTTGGACAAGTTCTAAAGTCTAATTCATATTATATATATATATATATATATATATATATATATATATATATATATATATATATAATAATAATAATAATAATAATAAAATCGACTCTGTACGTATCCAAATCTTAAAATCTTACACAAGTAAGACCTACGCCAAGGTCTTACTTGTGTAAGATTTTAAGATCGCCAAGACCTACGCTGTAGGTCTTGGCGATCTTGCGATTTTTTCTCGTGTGTTTTTTTCTCGTGTATATATATATATATATATATATATATATATAATACTTTTGTTTTAGCAGACTTTGAATTATTGTACTTTGTGTCCCCCACATGTTTTGACTGACCTTTCTACCACCTGAATGTTCTCAAGTCTAAAAGACTTGATAAGCCAATGACAACTTTACTCTTATATTTAAATACATACAACAAAATAAACCCTTCATTTACCTTGATAAATTTTCTTGGATTCTAAAGCTTAGAGATCGAAATGCATTGGTAAGAAATAGTTTCTTATTAAAAAAAATCTTGAATTTTACTCGCCTTCTTACCAGTCTTTGAATTATGGGACTTTACGTCCTCCATATGTTTTAACTGACGCTTCACAGTCATCTGACGAATACTCATGAACGTCTTCAAATTTAAAATCCTTGATAAACCAGTGATATTCTTGCTCTTGTATATAAACACGTCAACAAAATAAATCTTACATTTTCCTTGCTGAGGTTCCTCAGGGAGCGAAACACGTCGGCTAAGAATACTTTTCCCTCTTCTCTTTTTATTCGTTTTAATTTTGTGTTGTGGTGCAGTGGATATCGGCTCCGAATGAGAAATCAGAAGGCCAAGTTCGAATTCTAGTTGAATTCATTGCATTCACTTACTCGCAAATATTGTTTGGAAAGGTACTAATCCGTCTCTTCTCCCTCCAGCTACGGGTTAAATATCAGGGGTTAACGGGTTTTATAGCCTTGGTTAACAACCAGTCCAGCACAGAAAGTAATGGTAATCTACTGCGTGAAAATCTTGTGCCCAGTCAGTCATGTCTCTTTTGAGGCATAATCACTGACTGACTGATATATACGTATCTGCAAAGATTTTCTAAAAATGAATTTATATGATGAAATATAATCAAATAAACGCAACGTTTTATAAATAATTTTTTCTGTTAAGAGAAAAGACTAAAGAATTTATATAAATAACACATTACTCAATCATTCCCGAACTTAATTAATAAAAAAAACAGTTTTTAGGCAAAATTCGATTTTATTCATCAACATAGTCTCCTTCTAGGGTGAAAGACTGATTCCAATGCTTCTCGAACAATTCAATGCCTTTTTTTGTAGAATGATTTGTCTTTAGCCTCAAAATACGCCTCAGTTTCTGATATCACTTTTTCATTGGAGCCAAATCTCTCTCCCTTGAGAATTCTTTTGAGGGCTGCAACAACCAGTAGTAGTTGGGGTGCAGGAATAGGGTGGATGCGGAAGCAATTCGAACTGTAATTTATGTAGTTTTGCCATTGTTACGATCGACTTGTGATAGGGTGCGCTGTCTTGGTGAAAAATCACTTTTTCTTCTTCATTTGTGTTTGTACGACCGCGTTTAAAGTCAGCATACCACATCTTAATCATTGTTTCCGACGGAGCAGAATCCAAATAATACTTATCCAGCATTGCTATGCTTGAACAGTATTTTCCCATCAGAAAGCAGTGTTTTATCAACACACTAAATTAAAATTTTTCCATTGTTTTGAAAATTTGCAACAGTAGCTTCGCTTAAAAAGCTGTTGTTTGTAAACTAATAATCCGATTGGGCGCAAATTCTGTCACGTGCTATTTGAAGATTAGTACTTCATGAAAATTGTATGGATTTTTTATTAGTGGCGACATCTATATGTCAAGCCCGGGATTTATTGAGTGATGTTTATTTTTCATGACGTTGAAATACTTAATTTTTCTATTTGTCTACATTTCTGAGATGTGGTAGTATTTACAGTATTTACATTATTCGGACTATTGTTCTCATCTTTGTTGCCAATTTAACGACGTTTCCACCAAGTACCCTCTGGTCATCATCAGGTGTCCATAGCTTGACTTATTATCCTGTGAAATCAATTATTGTTCTTTCATGTTGGAATTTGGTACTCTCACTACCAAGATCGGACTATTGACCACAAGATGATACGAACACATGTATAACCAACTACTATATCCACTACGCCACCGTCCCGAATCAATTATCAACGAGATAATCCACATCGGCCAATCTATAGACACCTAATGATAACCAGAGGGTACTTGGTCGAAACGTTGTACAAATGGCAACAAAGATGAGCACAATAGTCCGAGTAATGTAAATACTTATCTTTTCTGTTGATAACTTGGTATGGACCTGAGTTTTTGAGTTTACGCCGTCATTTCTTATCTATATATATATATATATATATATATATATATATATAAGGCAATCTGTGAGTCTGTGTGTGACTGTTGCCTATGCACGCCTACATTTTTTAAGCTACGCCATTCAAACTTTCTAGGGACACATATCTACAGGGAAGCCAGGTCGACACATACTTTTTGAGTTTAAGTTCAGCAATTTTCCCTTTCGCACTTTTTGGCCAATAGAGCCGATTGTTCACATTTGCTCCGTAAAACATCTAAGATGGTGTCTAAATTACGTCACGGAAATCAAATCACACGTGTCAAAAGCGACTAAAATATTTTTTATTTTAAAAAAATGAACCTTTATATTTAATTTTTATTCCGACGTTTTAAAAATTCAGTTGGTCAACAAAAAGATGTGAATATTTTTCCTTGTAATTTTGAAACAAAAGATATATTTAAAAAAATGTTTTTTCAAACAAAAACAAAATATGTAAAAAAAAAAGTGCCAATGGTTAATTTAATTAGTTATGTAATTTTTTTCAGATTTAATACTTCATACTTCAAAAAATAAAATTAAAAAAAATAAAGCTTTTGTTTCGCTAAATATTTCATGCAGGAAATCAACTGTCTGTAATTCGTGTGGCATTAATGTAACTTTTTCCTCTAAAATTAAATGTCTATATTTTTAAATATTCTTCGAAAATTTCTGAACTGACAGCGTAATAGTTTTTATATTTCTAATTTCAAAAATACAAAATAAATAATTTTTGAGTTGCCCGGCAACGCCAGGCTATTATGCTAGTGAATATATATGTGCAAGGGTAAAGGTCATTTGTTAGGTGTATATTTTTGTTTGCTTTCCGAGTATGTGTAAAAGTTAATGATACCATTCTGTGTTTCAATTCTTGTACAAACGTTGTTGTTAGCGTTGTCATTACACTATCAGCCAGGTGTCAGTGATGTACCCAAAAACATTTCAGCTGGTGTGCCATCCAAATCCACTTTTACAACGTTTCTGATTGAAAAAAAAGTACCAGTGGTAAATTTTCTAACCAATTAGTTTTGTTTTGTTACATCGCTAGAACTGCCCTCAACTCTCTGTAGAAACTTTCTACATACTGTTTGCACAAGGATGATAGACTGTAGTTTTTATGTATCTAGTTCCGAGTAGATGATTGAACTTTCTAAATAATGTATACTGAAGGTACTCCAAATATTGCAATTACCTCAGCAAGGTTAGTTTGGGCTGTTGTGGCTATGATACCTTTGATTGTTATTGCGAGTTAACCTGTCTATGATTTAAACTAGGATATATATATATATATATATATATATATATATATATATATACACGTGATACATGTGATATACACGGTTATCAACGCACACTTCTGAGAAAAACGCTTGTTGATAACACGTACATACTCAAACAAGAAAATAATAAGCAGAAACTAAAAATCCTCGAAGCACTCTACATTAAACAATTTAAACCTGGTTTGAATACAATCAATTTTGATATTTCCAATAACGTACTCAAATGTCTGTAATCAGACCAGGGACCACAACACCACTATTTTGTCACTGTCTTCGGCCATCCGCCACGGTAGGGATGGACTTATATTTTCAATTCAATTCTCTTTATTGTTAATAGCTTAAATGTTCTATGTTTGCTGTGTGTTAATATTTACTCTTTGATAATGGCTTATGTGAGCCGAAAGCTTAGACCCGATAAAAAAATTCAACAAATACTGTGACTTTTTGTTGTCTTTCAACGACATCACCATCAAGTATGTCAGACGGTATGAACGGATCCTACACAAAATTAATAGACAAAACTTGTCTATATTATTCAATGAAACCTATATATATATATATATATATATATATATATATATATATATATGGGAATACCAGGTGCTTAAGCACTGGTACCCTTGGGAAAGGTATTAATCCGTCCCTTCCCTCCAGATATGGGTTAAATAATAGGGTAGGACTTAGGGACTTAAAACAAATCCCAATGAATCTTGATACTCGAAAAGAAAAAGTATTGCTAAACACAAAAACTTATATAAAACAACAATAACTTTTTGAAAGAAAAAGGTATTACCAGCAATAAATAAATAAAATTTAGTTGGCAATAAATGACCCGCCGAGGTTGATATGCCATAAAAAAAACAACCAAACAACCAACCATCTACTCACAAACCTCGTCGTTGCTCACATGATCGGTCAGTGGTATCCTCAGCATCCTTCTGTTGAACCACATTTAGGTTGCTTAAAATCTTGCTATCATCTTTGGTGAGATTGTCCAGCATTTATTAAATAAACTGAAATGCATTCATAACATGCTCCACTTATTGAATCATTTGTTTTTTTACAGTTTATCAACCATTTGCATATATTTGTAGATTTTAAGAATTTTTGAGATAATAATGATTTTGCGATACAAGTCATATTAATTAATTTTTTATAATCACTTCACCCCAAGCAAGGAGAACTGCGACTATTGCGCAGTAGAAAAAGAAAAATCAGGATACAGGCGATATCGAAAAGAATGGGTGTCGGATGTGGAATCGTGAGAGGGGATATCGAAAAGAATGGATGGCGTATGGGGAATCGTGAGAGGGATATCGAAAAGAATGGAGGGCGGATGTGGAATCGTGAGAGGGATATCGAAAAGAATGGAGGGCGGATGTGGAATCGTGAGAGGGAATATCGAAAAGAATGGATGGCGGATGAGGAATCGTGAGAGGGGATGTCGAAAGGAATGGATGTCGGATGAGAAATCGTGAGACGGAATATCGAAAAGAATGGATGGCGGATGAGGAATCGTGAGAGGGAATATCGAAAAGAATGGATGGCGGATGAGGAATCGTGAGAGGGATATCGAAAAGAATGGATGGCGGATGAGAAATCGTGAGACGGAATATCGAAAAGAATGGATGGCGGATGAGGAATCGTGAGAATGGATGTCGGATGTGGAATCGTGAGAGGGAATGTCGAAAAGAATGGATGTCGGATGAGGAATCGTGACAGGGAATGTCGAAAAGAATGGATCGCGGATGAGGAATCGTGAGAGGGAATATCGAAAAGAATGGATGGCGGATGAGGAATCGTGAGAGGGGATGTCGAAAAGAATGGATGGCGGATGAGGAATCGTGAGAGGGGATGTCGAAAAGAATGGATGGCGGATGAGGAATCGTGAGAGGGGATGTCGAAAAGAATGGATGTCGGATGTGGAATCGTGAGAGGGGATATCAAAAAGAATGGATGTCGGATGTGGAATCGTGAGAGGGAATATCGAAAAGAATGGACGGCGGATGGGGAATGGTGAGAAGGGAATTCGAAAAGAATGGACGGTGGATGGGGAATGGTGAGAGGGGATATAGAAAAAATGGATGGCTGATGGGAAATCATGAGAGGAGATATCGGAAAGAATGGATGTCGGATGGGGAATGGTGAAAAGGGATATCGAAAAGAATGGACGACGGATGGGGAATCGTGAGATGGGGTATCGAAAATAATGGACGTCGGATGGGGAATCGTGAGAAGGGATATCGAAAAGAATGGACGTCGGATGGGGAATCGTGAGAAGGGATATCGAAAAGAATGGACGTCGGATGGGGAATCGTGAGAAGGGATATCGAAAAGAATGGACGTCGGATGGGGAATCGTGAGAAGGGATATCGAAAAGAATGGACGGCGGATGGGGAATCGTGAGAAGGGATATCGAAAAGAATGGACGGCGGATGGGGAATCGTGAGAAGGGATATCGAAAAGAATGGATGGCGGATTGGTAATCGTGAGAGGGGATATCAAACAGAATGGACGGAGAATGGGGAATCCTGAGAGGCGATATCGAAAAGTATGGATGGTGAATGAGGAATCGTGAGAGGGGATATCGAAAAGAATTGATGGCTGATGGGAAATCGTGAGAAGCGATATCGAAAAGAATGTTCGTCGGATGGGGAATCGTTAAAAGGGACATCGAAAAGAATTGACGGTGGATGGGGAATCGTGAGAAAAGAAACTGTCTAGTGAGTAGAAGTGACGGTTACATTTGACTAATTTGAACTCATCAGAATTTGACAAACAACCAAGAAAATGTGATGTGGATATAAATTGGGAGTTCTATTCTGTATATCAATAAATATATAGGTTGATATATCACTTCCTGGTGTTTTCTATACATTTATACTCTAGACAATAAAAATTAATCTAAAAGAAATGCCTGTGTAGCTAATTAATATTTCATTGAATGAATGATTTATTTAACAACACTTTGAAGGTTATTTAAAGCCAGAAAATAATTTTAGATTGGAACATTTTTCCAGATGATAATGACTTTGTAACAAGCGTCATATTAGTTAATCCATAGCTGAGGGAGGGGGGAATTCATGGCTTTCCCAGGGATATTTGAGCGCATTTGAATATAACGAACCCAACGGAAATTGGAACACGACTCTCCGATTCCGAGCCATTATCCATTACACCAACCGCACATCGTCCTGCGGTCTTGGCCGAGATAGTACTCACTACACCCCTCCAGTATTCCCTGTTCATTTGGAACCCTGGCACAGTTTATAGCGAAATTCCTAATCTTGTCAAATAACTGAATACTTTATGCTTCGCCAGGTCTACCAAGGGTGTTTTATTGTGACACCAACACTGGATGGGTTGCCTCCAGGCCCCATCCTGTTATTTAACCCATAACCGCACATCCAAGTTTACAAGCGGTTACCCATCTACGTATTGACCAGGCTCGACATTCCTTAACATCGGGGATTGAATGAGAACCGGTGTTTCAACGTGATATGGCCATAAGCCCAAAATAAGTAGAGGGTGGGGATCAAATATTATATTTATTTCTTTATTATTGTTAAGCTATGTATCGACTATCTCTCCACCCCCGCACTCTCTCTCTCCACCCCCGCACTCTCTCTCTCCACCCCCGCACTCTCTCTCTCCACCCCCGCACTCTCTCTCTCCACCCCCGCACTCTCTCTCTCCACCCCCGCACTCTCTCTCCCCCCCGCACTCTCTCTCTCCACCCCCGCGCTCTCTCTCTCCACCCCCGCGCTCTCTCTCCCACCCCCGCGCTCTCTCTCTCCGCCTCCCCCGCCGCCCCCGCTCTCTCTCTCCACCCCCGCGCTCTCTCTCTCCACCCCCGCGCTCTCTCTCTCCACCCCGCGCTCTCTCTCTCCTCACCCCCGCGCTCTCTCTCTCCACCCCCGCGCTCTCTCTCTCCACCCCCGCGCTCTCTCTCTCTCCACCCCCGCGCTCTCTCTCTCTCCCCCACCCCCGCGCTCTCTCTCTCCACCCCCGCGCTCTCTCTCTCCACCCCCGCGCTCTCTCTCTCCACCCCCGCGCTCTCTCTCTCGCCTCTCTCTCTCTCTCACTCTCTCTCTCTCTCTCACTCTCTCTCACACTCTCTCTCTCTCTCTCTCTCTCTCTCACTCTCTCTCTCTCTCTCACTCTCTCTCTCACTCTCTCTCTCACTCTCTCTCTCACTCTCTCACTCTCTCTCTCACTCTCTCTCTCACTCTCTCACTCTCTCTCTCACTCTCTATATATATATATTCTGAAACACTGAACAGACTTAAGAAAATTGTTGAAAGGGACAAAGACATTTGTTTAAGGGTGACACGCTGCTGCAAGATTGAACCTCACCCATACAACTTGACAAAAGAACGACTCTTCTGTCTTTATAAGTAAGATTAAGAAAACTTTTCTTCTGGAATAAAAGGTCAGGTGAGATGATAGCGTGTGTATTTCGTTAACCCGGAGGCAAAGTTTAATTCCATGACCTGGAATCATCCATCTTACTCGAACTCTCAATGAAATCGATGGCAATTGCGTCCTGAGATGCAGAAAGGGTGAATACTCGTAGACGTCATAGCCCATTGTCAATTAATTCAGTCAGATATTATGAAACGTGCATTGTGGTGCAATGGATATCAGCTTGGAATGAGAAATCGGAGAACTGAGTTCGAATCCCTGTTGTATTCAAGTACGTGACAGGTATTAATCTATCTCTTCTCCCTCCAGTTATGGGTTAAATAGCAGACAGTCTTGATTGGTAACCAGTCTACCGTAGAAATAAATGGCAACCTAATCAGTCATTAATTGAAAAAGACATGATCGCCCATGTATGGTAGTTAACTGGCTGATTGGCTATGAAACATAAGATTAACTAAAGAAAGTTGTTTGTTGAACAAGACAAGAAAGTTTGCGTGAGAATGTTGACCTGTTTCAAAACAAAAAGACCCTGCACACAACCAACCTGGCAATACCACGCTTCCTGTGACTTCATAGGTGAGATGATGATGACATTCTGGAACACATGATCATGAATGACGTTGGCGAATCGTATTATCGTGGAGACAATTTCTTAAATTAGTATCACCCCATGCAAGGCATTAAAATCACTAAGACACAAGGGAGTCACGAGGTGCAGAAGAATTAAGAACAGCAACAATAATGGTGAGCAAGAGAATATAGTAATCAGGAGAACAGTCAGTCAGTCAGTCAGTTAGTTAAGTGTCATACGTGATACACGCTTGGGCGATCATGTCTCGAAAGATACATAACTGGAAAGATTATCCCGCAGTAGGTTGCCATTACTTTCTGCCACACAAGGCTACAGAACCCAATCTGTCCTGTTATTTAATCCATAACTGGAAGGAAGAGACGGATTAATACCTTTCCCAAGGGTATTTGTGCGTAAGTGAATGCAAGGAATTCGACTGGAATTCCGACTCGGCTCCCGATTTCTCGTTCCGAGCCGATATCCACTGCACCACAAGCGATTAACAATGCATTTGACAGGAAAGTCTGGAGTCGGAAAGGTTTCCCACAAGTGAGAAACGCGAGACAAGAAACTGTTACCATGGCGTTTACGGTAACATCTAATCAACTCATCTCAGCTGTAAATTCATGAGATCAAAACGCCAGTCTTGTACTCCGCTTAAATTCTACGTATCATAGAGAAAAAAATCATCCAAACAATTGCCATGAAAGTAAATATAGAAAAGACACAGTTAGGCAACCTTAGGTCGTTGGGAAAATAACTGAAACCGAACTGCCAGATCACGATCAAAAATATTGCTGATTTTTTCTTTGCATTTTATCATGGAGCCTAAGGTAAATATCAGTTGACACCGGATCATATGTGGCAGGAATATTCTAAGCATAAGTAAGATAGATTCTGGAGAGAAAAAATTATTAGCATAGAACTTACGGTTATATCTTGACAGCTCAATTGTAAATTGATGAAATTTCGATGCCAGTCAATTCATAAAGTCTACGTCCCAGAGCGAAAAGCTAATCTGAACAGCTACCATCGAAGTATTTTTAGGAAAGACACAAAGTATCAGATGATTAATAGAGAGAAGTTTAGTTTTGGTGACATTCAAATTCACAAGGCATGATACAAGTATTTGTAGTGAAGAGCTCATCTTACTATGAAAATATTTATGAATACTTTTATGGTATGTGTTAATAGAGGCTACCTTATGGTGGTGGGTAAGTGACCGAACCAATAATACTGCTGATTCTTCTTTGGATCTTGTCAAGGATCTTATCTGTATATAACAGGGGCACAGGACCATATGTGGCAAAAATATTCTAAGCATGGGCGAATAGTAGAATGAGTACCTCGATTTAAAAAAAAAATTACAACATGAAGCTGAGTGTTTTTAATTCGATTTGGAAGTGTCCACAAGAGATAGCAAGTCTTAATAAGTAACTATTTTTATCTTAAAAGGGTCCGCAGTATTTTCTTAACTCTTGCTCCCAACTTATGTAGATATGTAAGATAGT
Source organism: Ascarosepion bandense (assembly GCA_037127315.1). Taxonomy (NCBI): domain Eukaryota; kingdom Metazoa; phylum Mollusca; class Cephalopoda; order Sepiida; family Sepiidae; genus Ascarosepion; species Ascarosepion bandense. Next base: position 6,760,759 of record JBBBDQ010001462.1, on the reverse strand, counting down.
TTCGGAAGAAAAAAATTGTCTGACCCCACATAGTGAACCGACATTTTTTAGATGATATTATAACCCTGAGAAGCAACCATCGTCACTGACTTTACCAAATACCCCCAAATCAGAAAATGGAAATAACAGAATCCTTTTTGCACATTTATAAATCTACCATTCCTCTGTGCACTGAATACTGTTACCATATCTGGTCCGGTGTTCCTGCTATTCACCCGGAGGTTCTCAAGGATCTGCAATATAATCGAACCTGACTTGGCAGCTCGGTTCAGTCGCTTTTACACTAACATGATGTGGCTTCCCTCTGTCTTTTCTACAATATGTTCATGGCAAATGTTCCGACGAGCTTTCTTCCCTGGTTACCCGACTACATTTACCCGACTAGAGTTACCCGACTAGAGTTTACTCGACTACAGTTACCCGACTACATTTACGCGTGCTATTAGATTGGCATCAAGCTCCCACCCATTTACCGTCGAAATTTTAAAATTTAACCGCCTCTTTTACTCTAACAGCTTCTTTTCTCGCATTTCCCATTTGTGGAACTCCGTTTCGTTTGCTTGCTTCCCTAATAGCTATGATTTCCAAAAAATTAAATGCAACATCAATTGTCATCTTCTATCTTCTTAATTCTCATCTATCCCTTATCCTTTCTTCGACATTCCTAGTACCTTGTTTGTTTATTTTTTGTTTTTCGCTCACACTAGCCCACTGCACACCAGTGGCGGTCCTGCCTTGCTTGATATGAAATGATTGCAAAAGAAATAAAAAAAAGAAAAACAGGACTTCTTTCCGCATTGTCAGGCAACTCATTTGGATAACATGAAATAATGAACTGACTAAAGAAAAATATTTGTTAAGCGAGAACAGGATGTTTGCATAACGGGGTCACCCTGCTACATGACATCAACACCCAAATCTCAGTAAAAAGATTTTTCCTTTTCATTCAACAGAAAGTCGCCGCCATTTGGTATCTGTATACAGAAAGTCTTTGGAAAGTGCCTGGAAATCATACAACGAGTTGAACCAAGCCTTCTCGAAAATGCTTGGAACCGTACCACGGATTGACCAAAGTCTTTGGAAAGTGCCCGGAAACCATACAACCGGTTGCACCAAGCCTTGTAGCAAGTGCCAAGAAAATATACCAAAGGTTGAAGCACGCCTTATAGAAAATGCGTGGAAACCATACCATGGGCTTACCTAAACCTTGCAGAAAATGCCTGAAAACCATAACACGGGTTGACCCTAGCCTTGTGGAAAGTTCCTGAACGCCATACCAATAGTTGAGGCAAATCGTCCTGTAAGTGCCATAACCACGGTTTAACCCGAGTCTTTTGAAAAATTCCTGAAAACCTTACCAAAGTTTGACCCTAGCTTTGTAGTTCGTGCCTGGAAAACATACCACGGGTTGACCCTAGCTATGTGGGAAGTGCCTAAAATCTACACCTTAGATTGACCTAAATATTGTGGAAAGTGCCTGAAAACCATACCAGGAGTTGACCCAGGCCTTCTGGAAAGTGGCTGGAAACAATACCAGGAATATAGCTCGTCAGAACACATTCCATGGAAATAGCAATAGAATAGTGACAGGACTGCACTGCTTTGGAAACAAACTGAGTGAAACTTGCTTCTTATTAATGGAATAGAAAGGAAATGATGATGATTCATCTTTGTATATGTGGCATGGTAGGTGTAGCTGTAAAGGTCTGAATTGAGGGAAGGAATTTATTTCATGAGAACATTTACTACCACGAAAATAACGAGAGAATGGCGAGAGGCTTGCGAATTTTCGTCTGTAGGAAAGTGGTGGTAGGGTGAGACATGATTCATCAGTCACAGGACGGGTAGACGCTTTCGTAATTTGCAAGTAGCAATTCGGTTGCTCCAGCAGAGATATGGCAACAATACTTCATCTTTGATCCGCTCTGACTCTTGAAGCGATAAAGAAACACTTCATCTGTCAAGTACTTACTGACGCGATATAAGATATTAGCAATGGATCGTATATATTCTGGACATTTGCTAACTTCGGAAGATCAAGTGTGTAACCTGGATGCATCATTCATCCGGAGACAAAAATCAGTGAAGATGGTTGCTTCAAAATCATCTAAGAATCTATTTTCATTTTTTTTTTTAATCATTTCACCCCAAGCAAGGCATTCCACTGCCACTATTGAGCAAGGGGTTACATAAGGGAAAGGGATGAGAGAGAGTGTTTACTTATAGGAAATGTCGGGAGGAGGGTGATAGATAGATGAGGATACCGAGGATGGGGGTGGGGTAGATGGGAAGAGAATTTGAGAGAATGGATGCGAGTTAGTGTGATAAGAGGTGTCGATTTAAATTCCTGGAGATTGTAGCTGTCGGGGAAGTATTTGGAAGGGAATTTCACAGGCGGTAAGTGCGAGAAAAGAAGCTGTTTGAGTAGCAATTGCGGTTACATTTTATCTGTTTCACTGTAAAAGGGTGGGACCTATTTGCTAATCTAGTATCTTGTGCATATCCATACCTAGAGGGCACTAGTAATCTAAGTTCATCGGAGCAGAAGCCGTGAAAGTATTTATAGAAGAGGCACAGGCAAGCCCCATCACGTTGGTGAGAGGGTGACTGCAGCCGGGCTTCCAAGTCGGTTTCTATCACATTACAGACCCTCCGCTGTACCTTGTCTAGAAGCCCAAGAAGAATAGCACAGGCACCCGACCACATATGGCAACAGTATTCAATGCACGGGCGGATGGTAGATTTATAAATGTGCAGGATAGATTCAGACGGAAAAAACCTCCGAGCCCTGCACAGAGAACCGACTTTCATAGCAGCAGATTTAGCAATGGATTCGATATAGTCATTCCACAGGTCCGCTGAGAGTGTGAGGCCAAGAAGGCTATCCTGTTCTATGCTAATGGGAGGTAGGAGCTATTGTCTATGATGGTTAATTGATAGCAGCTTCGTTTTGGAAGCATCAAAATTTACAAGCCATTTCTTACCCCAGTACATCACGGATTGGAGGTCCTTCTCAAGCTCGCTTTGTCACCCTCACCAGATTTTTGATCGAGGCGAGAGTAAACTGTGGTGTCTTCGGCATACATGCCTACTTGGGATCTTATAGCATCGGGGAGATTGTTAATTTATCTCCCAAAGAAAACAATAGCAACTACAAGGCAAAAGAGCTACTCAATGTAGGGTGTTACTAAAGGATAACGTATGAGCTTAAGATACATATTATGAGGTTATGTAGAAAAGATAACAGTTATGCTGCCTGGCTGTCGGATGTAATTTATCGTCATAGCCAGGACTACACGAGGTTTGGGTGAGCTTGAGTCACAGTAGGTTTTCACGAGGTCTGCTTGTATACCTTTAACTACATATAAAATATATTTTGGGCTATTTTGCTATAAAATGTATTGTTGGTGTTTTACCCTAAAAATGTGCTTTTTATACGTTTATAGTCTTTTGTCTTTACTTGGGATTTATTATTTTCCCTTATCGGAAGACCTAAAAGGTGCTACCACCCCAGGTCAAGATGGATTTGGGAACAAAATCAACTAAGAGGTAGTTCTACGCTCATCAAAGCCTTCAGTCTTCTCATCAGATGCATTGCTACCGGATGCAGTTTATCGTCATACTCGGGGCTACACAAAGTCTGATGTGAGCTTGAGTCCCAGTAGGTTCCTTGAGAGTACAACCAATCATCATGATAAGTAAAAGTTCAGGTAGATGGTGGAACGTTACTAGTTTGCTTTTGGAGGTACTGAATGCTGCAAGCCAGACCCCCACCCCACCCCACTGAATCGCCAGAGGTGAGATCTGCTTCCAGGTTCTGATCATCAAGATCTTTGGAGGTGCACCTATACTCTGTGGTATCGTCCGGTATGTAAAATGAGTGCTCCTCGTTGACTCTCAACTTGCCTTATCTACGCTTACCGACGAGAGGTTGTACACTAGGTGTGGGCAAAGTACGCCCAGCGGCCTGCCAAAGCGATTCATGCGGCACGCCAAATGTTAGCTAATTTGTAAGAGGAATTATTTTTCTTCTATAAATTGAGTTTCTTTTTTCAAATAAATGTATTTTGATGTGAAGTTTTTACATTAAAATATTTTTTCTTTAAATTGAGTTATTTGATGTTGTATCATTTAAAATTTCCATTTTATAATATTAATGAAAAATGTTTTTTAATTTTTTAAACAGTTACCTTGTTTTTTTTTAAATAAATATCTTTTTACTGCTTTTTAATATTAATAAAACTACTTTTTTTAAAAAAAAAAAAGGTTATTTTTCCATCAAATGTTTCGTATGAAGCTCTTACTTAAAAATACTGATGAATAAAAATTTTCATTTAAAGTTTAAACTGATTTACTTTATCTTTTGAATAAATGCGTTTCATATGAGTCTTCTACAGATTTTTAAAACATTAATTCTTAAATTTTTTTTTCTTTAAAAGCCTAAATTTTGTCTATTTCAAATATAAATTATTTTGGTTAATATACTATGTGGCCCTATAAAACTGCGAATCTTTTATTGTAAACCTTGAACTGAAAAGTTTACTCATCCCTGCTGTACACCTTAGCGCATTGTCTGACGGTTAACGGGGATAGATTCTACGAAACTGATGAAATGAAGTTGCTGAACAAGACGAGAAAGAATAAGGGAGGAACGAGTTGCGGAAGGAAGAAAGAAACTCCGAAGAAGAAGTAGAGAATGGGAGAATGAGAAACGAAGAGAGAAGCGAAAAGAATAGACAAAAGGAATAAGAAAGAGAAAAAGAGAGTGGAGGAGAGAGACGAAGAGAAAGCGAGTCAGGATAAAGATGAAGAGTGGAAGGTAATGGTAGAAAGAGTAAAAGGAATGAGAAGCAAAAAAAAAAAGAGAAAAATATAGTGGTGAATGGAGATAGAGGCTAGGAGAGAGGGTTAGAAGAGAAAGGGTAGGCAAGGAGAAAATGGGAAATAATAAGAGGGAGTAGGAGGGAAAGAGAGAGAAAGAAGCAATGAAAAAAGAGAAAGAGAAGTCAAAAGTAAGAAGCGAGATATAAAAAATTTAACATGTTCCTCTCTCTCAGTTTTTCTCTCTTACTCTTTCTCTCTCACCTTCTCCCTTTCATTCATTCTACGTTCTCTCCAACTAACGTAAATTCCCGAATCTTCTTTTCCTTTCCCATTCACTTTTTTGTTCCTCTCTCTCTCTCTCTCTCTCTCTCTCTCTCTTTCTAACTAACTTTATTTCCCTGTTTGTTTTTCTTTCCCGCTCTTTTTCTCTCCCCTCTCTCTTTCTAACTTAATCCTTCTTTGTCTCTCACTCTCTCCATCTCCCTTTCTCTCTTTCTATTTCTCTCCAAAATCTACTTTACTTATCCCCCTTTTTACCCATTATTTTTATTCCTCTCACTCTCTCTCTCTCTTTCTACTCTTACCCTTCTTTCTCTCTCTCTCTCTCCTTCTACATTTTTTCATTCTACTCTCTTTCCAACTAACTACCATTTCCTTATTCCTCTTTTCTTTTCCATTCTCTTGTTCTATTCCTCTCTCTCTCTCTCTCTCTCTCTCTCTCTCGCTCGCGCTCGCGCGCGTTATACTTCTTTCTCTCTGGCTCTCTTCTTCTACCTTCCTTTGATTCAACTTTCTCTCTAACTTCATTTTTCTATTCCTCTCTTTCTTTCCCATTCTCTTTTGCTCTTCCCTCTCTCTCTCTCTCTCTCTTTCTTTCTTTCTCTATTGCTCTTTCCATCTCCCTTTTCTCTCTTTCTACTTCTCACCATCTACATTTATTCTCTCTATCCCACTTTTTTTTCTCATTCTTTTTCCTGTTCCTCACTGGCACTACTCTTATCCTTCTCTCTCTCTCACTGTCCTTTTCCGCTCCCTCTCCTTTAATTCTTTTGCTTCCCTCTCCCTTTTTCTCACTTTCTCTATCTCACTCTACCCCTTGTTTAATTAATCCTTGCCCTTGGTTGATTAATCCTTGACACCAATGAGAAAGCCTCGCCATTGGCAATGAGATTTCCTTGGATTAAAAAGGCTAAATCGATTTTGTATTTTTAAAAGCGACAATTAAATGCGCGTTTGTATTTGGAGTCTGTTTCGCCGAGTCGTTTTCAGCTGCACAAAGTACCAATTTGATTTCAAAGCAGAAATCAAACTCGTTTGATTTTTAAGGCCGCCTTCAATGGGACTTATAAAAAAAACGTGCCATGTAAGGTGCGTGCGTTAATTTAATAACATAAACGTTGATATTAGAAACGATCATTGCTAATAATTAATGACAAACTCAGAAAGAAAACTGACAGAACTTCCAAGAGGAATGATAAACAATGGCTTCAAGTATTTGTCTATATTTCTGAGATGAGGTAGTATTTACATTAATCGGACTATTGTCCTCATCTTTGTTGCCATTTGTACGACATTTAATAATAGATCATTCTATTTGTCTATATTTCTGAGTTGAGGTAGTATTTACATTATTCGGACTATTGTTCTCATCTTTGTTGCCATTTGTACGACGTTTCGGCCGTTGTACGCTTCGGCCTTCTTCAGGTGATAGAAATTTCGAACTGAACCCTTCATTATAATCACTGGGGTATATCATCCTCATTCCTTGTGTAAAGCCACGATTAGAAGTCATGAGTTATCTCCCCCTAACAATACTAGAGGAAACCATTAACACCAAAAATACTAGAGAAAACCATTAACATAAAAAAATTGCAATATGAACTCTGGTAAAAAAGGGTTACTGAACATTAGGTATAATTGTAGTTCTTAGTCTCAGCCATGATACCATTTACTCAGAGCACTTATTTAGCCTTTAAAATTCAGTTTACGACGAAAAAACTTATTTGATATCGATACCAGGAAATCAAAATTTGACTAACATCCATTAATTTTTCTCTCAGTTTCGCTTTAACTGGAAATAACTATTGCTTTTTAGTCTTTCGTGCCAACGTCGAAAGAGTCTGAGCTCCAGGACCATGGATTAGTTTTAAAGCTTTCATTACACCCGAGCAACGCCGGGCTATACTGCTAGTCGTAGCTAAATGCAAACATGACAATGAAAAAGGAGATAAATGTAATCTATGCCTTTTAGAAAAATTCATCATCTTAAACCATATCAATAATCCACATTTGCTTCATAAAAGAAGTTATCCTAGAATAGAAAAAATACTTACACCCAGCTTGATGTAAATTCCACTTTGCGTTTCTCTATTCTTTCTTTCATTCTTTCTTTCTTTCATTCTTTCTTTCTTTCATTCATTCTTTCTTTCATTCTTTCTTTCATTCTTTCATTCTTTCATTCTTTCTTTCATTCATTCTTTCTTTCATTCATTCTTTCTTTCATTCTTTCTTTCATTCATTCTTTCTTTCATTCATTCTTTCTTTCATTCATTCTTTCTTTCATTCATTCTTTCATTCATTCATTCTTTCATTCATTCTTTCTTTCATTCTTTCTTTCATTCTTTCTTTCATTCATTCTTTCATTCATTCTTTCATTCATTCTTTCTTTCATTCTTTCTTTCATTCTTTCTTTCATTCATTCTTTCTTTCATTCATTCTTTCTTTCATTCATTCTTTCTTTCATTCATTCTTTCTTTCATTCTTTCTTTCATTCTTTCTTTCATTCATTCTTTCATTCATTCTTTCTTTCATTCATTCTTTCTTTCATTCTTTCTTTTATTCATTCTTTCTTTCATTCATTCTTTCTTTCATTCATTCTTTCTTTCATTCTTTCTTTCATTCATTCTTTCTTTCATTCATTCTTTCTTTCATTCATTCTTTCTTTCAATCATTCTTTCTTTCATTCTTTCTTTCTTTCATTCTTTCTTTCTTTCTTTCTTTCTTTCATTCTTTCTTTCTTTCATTCTTTCATTCTTTCATTCTTTCATTCTTTCTTTCATTCTTTCATTCTTTCTTTCATTCTTTCATTCTTTCATTCTTTCTTTCATTCTTTCTTTCATTCTTTCATTCTTTCTTTCATTCTTTCATTCTTTCATTCTTTCTTTCATTCTTTCTTTCTTTCTTTCATTCTTTCTTTCTTTCTTTCCTCTACAATATTACTTTTAACAATTATGAATTAAACCCCAGTTATTTTTGCCCCTTACATTGTTAAATTTTTTTCTTAATTCTAATTTTTATTTAATTTTTTACTTTTATTTTTTTTATTTTAACTTATTTTTATTTAACATTTTAAGATTTTAATTTTCCCTGCATTTTTTGTACATGTCAGATTTGAATATTCAAATTTTTAAGACTCATGATTTACACCCCTTACATTTCTTCTCCTTGTATTTTATTTTTTTTATTCTTATTTTATTTAAATTCAAAATTTAAACTTAAAATGTAAATTTAAAATTTTTATCTACATGTTTAAAAAAGCAGTAACTTAACTTTATAAGATTTAATTCCCATTAATATCGAGTGAGCTTAAATTCAAATCTATTAAACTGTCCGGTTGAAATATGCACCTGATGATTGCATAACGAATGAAACTCCGAGTCGTGCCATAGACGTAGGATAATATGTATAATTATTAATAAACATATATGTTCTTCACTACTCGACGACATAATTATTGAAAAAAATAATAAGGCACTGTTAGAAAGCAAACACACGCCGGGCTTTCATAACTGGTAGTAAAGTTTAATAAATAGTAGTAAAGAGAATGAACTGAAATGACGCTGCCTCGTTAATCTCTCTCTCTCTCTCTCTCTCTCTCTCTCTCTCTCTCTCTCTCTCTCTGTAATAGGTGAGGATAGATAGATAAAACTTAGCTGGGAAATGACCATTTTCAACATTTTATTTTAAGACATGCATATTCAACCCCTTATAAACAAAGAATGAGGAAAAAATCTACGCCCAGGGGCTAGCTCTAGCAAAGGATGGGGTTGGGAGATATTGGTTTTTATAGGGTTAACCTAGCGGAATTTTAGTACTAATCTCTTCTTTGGTATTGGGAGATATGTGGCTTGATCCTTGAGTTAGTAGAGGGGAATTAACTGCTTCGCCAAAATTCATTAAGAAACATTATTGTGACTCATTGGAAGAAAAGGATACTTATTGTAATTTATACTTATTTCTGTGAGAACGCATACTAATGATGACTCTTTGTTTATTTAGAAGTATATTCTGGTATTTAAATTTCAAAATTTTATTTTTTTTCTGTCAAACATAGATCACATCTGTCTCTTAAGCTATTAGGGGTCCTAGCCTTTCCTATGAGCTTCCATTTTATCTGTGGATTTAAGTTATTTTCTTTTAATTCCCAGTATTTTCGGGAAAGAGCTATTTGATATCTTAAACTAGGGTTGGTGAAGGAGTGCCTATGGGTATAATACCGGTATATATATATATATATATATATATATATATATATATATATATATATATTTTTTTAACTTTAATACAAAAGGAAAAGCAGGTAGGTAAATCCCAAAAACTCGATCCTAATTAATAATAATTACATTAATATTAAAACTGATCAAGGTGGAGGGCTCAATGCAATTTATTTTCAAATTACAGAGCCAATTATTTTTTTTTTTTATTATTCTTCCCCCTACCATTTCCATTTCTTTCGACCAGACAAGGCTAATTTCAACTTTTAACTCTCGACTCAGTTAAGGAGTCGGGGTTTTCAAAAAATCTAAAAATAAAAATAGACATAGATTTCTGTCTGCTTTAATTTTTCCGTGATGTATTTTTTTTTTTAACTTCCGCCAGCAAAATATCATTTCGTTATTTGTTTTTTTTGTAATAAAAAATTCGTTGCTGGTGACTCGAGAAATTTCTCGTAGAAATGGCCATTCAGCGAATTTGAACATCGGAATTTGTTTTATATATATATAAAGCACCTGATGATTGCATAACGCATGAAACTCTTACGGTCTTAATTCTAAAAGGGAGCATAATGCAGTGGTTTCTATTTGCGCTACGTGATTGTAACTAAAACGTTGCACTAGAATAATATTTTCAACTCTGTGAATATCACTTCCATTTATATAGAAATTCTTTAGGGCGACATTAGGAGCGCTTTGTGAGTTAAATACGAAATAGTGAAGAAGTCATTGTCTCCAGTAGCATCGCCGGTTATAAAACAAAGGGGTCTATTTATTACTATTTTGGAATAGGGCACTGTTGGGGCACCTTCCTTGTTTACACTAATGTGGACTCTTCCTAAGACTATATATAGTAGTAGTCATTTGTGAACTACACTGTTAGTGCATCCCAGCGTCTAGTCCTGAGGGTAACATTGCCAAGTCTCACATCTCGTATTATTCTCATTGTACGACGTTCTACTAATCTCCACTGTACATATTCCTCCTCAACATATTGCGTTTTCTATCGTATTACTCTGCGTTGTGTATCTAACCCCAGATTCACAACAGGCACATCTCAACTGTCTTCTTCTTCTTTCAGTCTTTCTTTCAGTGACTCTTTCCTTCCCATTTATTTCAGTAACCCTTTCTTTCCTTCCGCTTCTCTTATCTCAAAAGCGTGTAATATAGGCAACTCGAAAATGCGCCTTTTTTTCTCTTTTATTCGGTTTTCCCGCCTAAAAGATATATCTCAATTGGATAAAAACGAGATGCGCATTATACAGTTTAAAACTTTCCTAATACAAAGTATAAATATCTCAAGATTCTAAGAAAAAGCGTGTATAATTTGACAGATTCAATCCATAAATGTTGAATGATATTGAATAAAAAAATGAATAATCAATATATATATATATATATATATATATATATATATATGAGTAAAATTTTATAAGAAAGTGGAATTTTTTGTTTTGTTTTTTGTTTTTTGTTTATAGCAGCAATAAAAAAAATCATATTTAATTCAGAAATATATAACATTTTCCTTTAGACTGATCTCGTGAAATGGAAATGAACGTTGTTTTTTTTTTTTTCGTTTTTTTTTTGTTTTTTGTTTTTTTTTGTTCTTGCCTGGTTCAAAAGCTTTTTTCAATTTTAAGCAATTTAATACAAAACGCTGCCGAATATTTTCTACCGATGAGGAACTTTAATATGCTGCGTTCTTTCTGTTTGGAAAAAATATGTTGGATTTCATTTTCAGAAAAACGTTCAATAGTTTATCGTTTTTTGTTTTTCTAACACAAGCTTTCAAAATTTAATCAATATTAACCCTTTGCCAGATCAATTGTATAAACGAAGTTGTCTCTCTTAATCACTTATCGCATCCACGCAAATTGAATATAATGCTCTGGATTGGGGTTTTTGTTCGTTTTGTAATACGTTAACCTGTGTTGGGTTATTTAATATGAAAATAAGTCCCCTTTCTTACATTATTTACATTGTTCGGACTGTTGTCCTCGTATTTATTGCTATGTTTACGATGTGCCGACCGTTGTACTCTCCGGCCTTCTTCAGGTGCTAGGTATTTTCAACCGAACCTTTTATTTCGATAACTGGGATATATCATTTTCATTCCATGTGCGATGCCACTCCTGGTAGCCATGTAGTTATTTCCCTTTAACTTAACTCTCTAAGTTATTTGTTCACCACTGCTGTAGCTTGATATTGAACTCACAACTCTTTGGGTCGAGACACTGAAACTAACCACTGGGCCATGTTGCCATATTATACTTATAATTTCACGTATGTGTGTTGTTTGTGTTTGATTTTGTCGATTACAGCATAGTAGAGTCAGTTGGTCAGTCAGTCAGTCAGTTAAGTGCTGTATGTGATACACCCTTTGGGTGATCATGTTTCGAAAAAGACATGACTGAGTGGACAGAAGATTATCCAGCAGTAGGTTGCCATTACTTTCTGCGCTAGACTGGCTGCCGACCACGGCTATAGAACCCAATCTGTTCTATTATTTAACCCATAACTGGAGGGAAGAGACGGATTAAACCTTTCCCAAGAGTATTTGTGCGTAAGTGAATGCAAGGAATTCAACTGGTATTTGAACTCGGCTCCCCGATTTCTCGTTACGAGTCGATATTCACTGTACCACAATCACCTGTGAGAAAAAGAGAACCAAGTCGCAATTCGCTCAGCCAGAAATTGGGAAACAGCATAGTGTACGGCTTGGCATTCGCGCCGGAAGCTCTAATACGAAGATTTTACAGTGTTTGACTGTCAATCTGAGGACTGTGCACAGGATTCGGAAAAAGTTGGATGAGTCTAATGATGATTACGAAGCTGTTTATAGTGATCATTAATGATGGCGATGTCATAACTCCATTCATCTTTCCATGGGGCCTCAGAATGAACACGGATGCTTACATCAAGTGCCTTGAGGATGTAATACTGCTCTGGGCCAAAAGGGCGACTACTGAAAGACCCTTTGTCTGTTAATAGAAATCTGCATCATGGCACACAAGCAGGAGAGTCCAGTCATGGTTGTCTAACAATTTCTGCAACCGCATCACACCTTACATCTGGCCATTTAACTCCTGCAACCTCTGCAACCCCGTTGATTACTATGTGCACAGTTGAGCACAAGGCCAAAAAAACGATTTGTATCACCAAGGATGAACTGAAGGCAAGAATTATGGAAGCATTTACAAACTTAAACAAGGAGACCGTACAGAAAAGATACAAGAGATATCGAAGTCGTTCAGAGGCGGTGATTAAAGTCAATGGTGATTTTATAAAATAAATTTACTCGTTAGTATTTCAAGATATTTTTGTGCAATTTTGGTGAATATATCTGTTAAAATGAGAAATCAGAGTTATTTTCATTTTTACGTCATTTAGACGTCAATTCAGTCATCCCACCCTGTTTATACATATATATATATATATATAACTCATAATAACTCGTTTATAAATGGAATATATTAACTGACTGATATATATATATATCAGTCAGTTAAGCGCTAAAAGTGATACACGCTTGGGTGATCATGTTTCGTCATCATGATCGCCTTGGCGTGATACACGCTTGGGCGATCATGTCTATATAATTACGTGAATTAGTAAATATACATATGAAGGTACACACATGTATAATATTCTCATTTATATATATATATATATATATATATATATATATATATATATATCCGAGTGAGTATAGAACGACGAGAGAAAAGAAAAGAAAAATTTTCCCGTCAAAACATTAATTTAAAACAGTGCTCGATATATAATGTATACAGCTGTGAATATTTATTATAAATTATGTTTTAGAACATGCACATAATTTTTTCTATGTATGTCCTCTTCTCTATAATCATGTTTGTTTCAATGTTGGGACTCCAACACATCATCAGGAAAATGGAAAGAGTAAGAGTTTGGAATCATCCTCTGTTTATATTTGGTTCGTTGTTGTTGTTGTTGGGGTTATTGATAATTAAGGGAATGTGTCTTTCGTTGTGACCGTTAGACTTTTGAAGAGCCTGGTGTTTAGATGTGAAATTGTTGATTAATGGTATTATCTGTTGGAATGTACGTTTTATCGGTCGGGTATATCTTTTGGTTAATATATATATATATATATATATATATATATATATATATATATATATATATATTGTTCTACGTCGATTGCTCTGCAGAGAATTGTGATTTAGTCGGACTTTTTTTGCTCTGGAATATTTGAAACATCTTCGATTTATGTAATACTGGACGTTACTGTTATGACGGATTGATAATCTTTTGTATCAAAAAATCCACAAAAAACATACAAATTCAGACAAGATCTAATCAAATCATACAAAGACTACGATCTTAATATTACCACCATGACTAAAACTAAAGTTATGAATTTCTTAGATGTTACCTTTGACCGGAGCAATGGTTTATACAAACTGTACACTAAGGACCCATATAACCATAAATACATCGATAGGGAATCAAATCACCCCAATAGAATCATCAACAATCTACATAAATCTATCCAATTTTGTTTAAGTACCAACTCTATCAATAAGGGAATTTATGACAATTCCAAAATTAAATACATTAATGCTTTAGAAAAAATAAGCTCAGCACTAGAATACTCCATTAAAAACAAAGTAGACAGAAATAAGCAGAAATCACGTAAGCGTAACATTATTTATTTTAATCCACCTTTCAGCTATTATGTCCAAAAAAACATTGGTAAATTCTTCCTAAACTTAATTCACAAACATTTCTACCATTCACCCACACTAAAAACCATTTCAACAAAACAATGTTAAAGTCAGTTATAGTTGCGTTAAGAACATAAATAAATATATTTTTCAACATAATATAATATCAAATAATATCAGTTACCCTACGACTAATAATGCGGATGTGCGTTGTGGCGCAGTGGATATCGACTCAGGACGAGAAATCGGAGAGCCGAATTCGAAGTCCAGTTGAATTGCACTTACGCGCAAATACCCTTGGGAAAGATATTAATCCATCTATTCCTTCCGGTTATGGGTTAAATAACAGGACAGATTGGGTTCTATAGTCTTGGTTGGCAACCAGTCTACCGCAGAAAGCAATGGCAACCTACTGCGGAATAATCTTCTGCCCAGTCAGTCATGTCTCTTTCGAGACATGATCGCCCAAGCGTGTATCACGTATGGCACTTAGCTGACTGACTACTAATAATAATGACTCTTCAAGAAAAAGAAAAATTGAATGGCCTATGTATATCTGAAAGTATTGTTTATAGAGCTCGCATTAATTAAGATGATGATGATGTTAAATGTTAGTTTGGATCGACCGCTAACATGTTGAAGCTTAGATTTAGCAATCACATGTTTTCTTTAAACAACAGTAAATACAGAAAAACACTGTTTTATTCATATATTATTAGAAATAAAATAACAATGACAACCTAATTATAACCTGAAATATCGTCGCTAAATCCAAATCTTACAATGGAAAAGGAGACAGATTTAACTTACGAGTTTTAGATTTAACTTACGAGTTTTAGATTTAACTTATGTCTTTAAAAATCAATATAAATAACTCTAATCTACTTAACAAAAAAATAAAACGATTTAATGACCATATGCTACCATAGAAAAATACTTACTTCAATTCTTAGACAGGATTCATACAGATTCTTCTATACGTCTGCCTCTATAATTCTCACTCTCTTACTTTTCCGTTCTTACTTTTTTCTTTCTTTCTCCCACAAATATTACTATTAACAATAAGGAATTACGCCCCTTTGATTTCATCTTCCTGCATTTTGATAATTTTTAATTTGAAAATTTTAATTTTATAAATTTACTTTTAAAATTTTAATTTCAGTGTAGTCTTTGTCTGTTTTATTCTTGTTACTAAAAAGCAGTAACCTAACTTTTTAAGATTTAACATCGAGTAAACTTAAATTCAGAGCTATATAACTGTCAGTTTGTAATATTCCCCTGATAATTGCATAACACATGAAACTCCGTGTCGTGCCATCGATGTGAATTTATATATATATATATATATATATATATATATATATTGTCAAGTAACATTTCCTAAAGCGCCCCCATCAAAAGAATGGCGGATCTAAACTCGAAACAAGCATTTCTTTTGCACAAACAGATCAAAAGAAATGACGCCATTTTCGTTGACTTAAGAGACAAAACGTGAAAATGACAAGAATTTCCTCACCCAAGATACAAAACGAATAGATATGCGATAGGATATATTTTCTCCCGACGACAATATATTTGAAAGAGGACTCCGGCGAATATATATTCTTCAGTGGTCTGGAGAATCTGTTCAGATGCGCATGTGCAGTATTCGGCGCACAAAAGACCAGAGTAGACGGCGCGTCGCAAGATATCGCGATGGAGAATGAGCTTATATCACCTGTGACCCAGAGTTTAGAATAATCTTAATCCTTTTAAAGTAATCCCGGTGTCAGTGATAGTGTCTTGTTTACTGTTGTTCACCCAATAAAATGGCCCAAGAGCCACTTTAGGTAAAATAATGTTGTTGCAAGTGACCATAAAATCATACCCAGCCACGGAACTGATGATTATAATATATATATATATATATATATATATATATATATATATATTAGTCATCCGCATACAAGCCCGTTTCGCTGTATCACAGCTCATCAGTGTGGCTAGACGCATCCACTCGCCTCTGGCCGGGATCGAATCTCGACCGATTTGGTGTCAGTCGAAGTCTCTACTTCCTAAGCCATCGACGCATGTTATCAAAGAAGGGAAATTTTAACGTGTTGTATATCAGCAGTGTTTACACACGCCAGTTCCCGAGAGAACTCAATTCATTTCTGATGAGTCACGCATTATAGCCGAAGTGGAAACTGTTTTTAAAATTTTCTTCTCCAGAGAGCTCAATCGTAACGAGAGCATAATATATTAGTCATCCACATACAAGCCCGTTTCGCTGTATCACAGCTCATCAGTGTGGCTAGACGCATCCACTCGCCTCTGGCCGGGATCGAAACTTGACCGATTTGGTGTCAGTCGAAGTCTCTACTTCTTATGGAACCAAAAACTGTAATTTGCACGAACATCATCTGTAGAAAAATGTTGTGGAATGAAAAATAATTCATTACCCACATGACCGCGCAAATGCTTTTCAATTCTGCCCAAGCTGAAAAGTGAAAAATGGCCAGCTCCAACCCACATGTGGCAGCAACTATGCATTTTTTATTTGATCTGTTTATCTTCTCTTCCTATAAACTACACCCTGACGTAACCATATACCTTGTGTATCCCGTTAACAAGTAATCTATTTACACAAGTGTACCCCTGCACTCAAAAATGACGGCAAATATTTAGAATTTCTACGATATATATCCTTCACATCCTCTTCTTTTTTAGAGCTAGACAATGCCAATTTTTTAAATTTTTCACTTACAATTCAATCTAAAAGTAATGTTGTCCAAAATCTAAAAATAGACATTGATTGCTATCTACTTATTAATCCCACCCTTCTAGTTTTTTCTGTGACGTAAATTTTTGAACTTGCGCCGGTAATATCTTATTTTATTTTGAGTATAAGTTGCCGATGAAATGTGAAATCTCTCTTAGGGATTTCATGTTGAAATGATCATACAACGGTGTTGAACTTCGAAATTTATTTTATTTTCTAATTGGCTCTGTAATTTAAATATTAATTACATTGAGCCCTCCACCTGAATCATTTTTTAATATTAAAATATTAATATTAATTAGGATCGGGTCTTTGGGATTTACATTCCTGCTTTCCATTTTAGATTAAAGTTATATATATATATATATATGTGTGTGTGTGTGTGTGTGTGTGTGTGTGTGTGTGTGTGTGTGGAACACATTACTCAGTATTTATTCAAGCCTCCTCACAAAGGCGGGATGTTGAACAAGGCAGATTTTTATTGTGGGTCATTCAGAGCGCGTATGCTGGGACAAAAAAACTCGTAGACCTCGCATAGGTTGGGTCGAGCTTTCGTCTTTTTACTCCAGACGAATCTGTGTCATTCGACATAGACTCGTCTGGGTTCTTCTCCGCCCGAAAGCAGAGGGTCCGATAAAGTCAGAGCTTTGCTGACTTTGTCGGACTCTCAGAGGTAATGGTCAACCAAACCCGGTTCACTAACTATTAACCCAGATCAATGCGTTCAAGTTTGTTTTTTTTGTTTTTGTTTTTTTGTTTTTGTTTTTGTTTTTTTTTTGTTTTTGTTTTTTTTTTGTTTTGTTTTTTTCACTAGGATTAATTTTGTTTGGTACAAGGTCACTAATATGTCAGAAAATGATTTTTGGTTAGAAAATATCAGCGTCCGTAAGAGAGCGCTAATGCTTTTGAACATGGTCAAAACTAAAACGTGAGGATTGTGTAACTGTGGACCATGCCCAATTTTTGTTCTGGTCTGGCATGAATCAAGTACTTTCTGGAGCGGTCCGGAAAGACGGTTATTTTTCAAGGATGTTTCGCGATGGATCGTATATCCGACGAGTTCTAATTGAGATCTGTAGTGAGCATAACGGACGATCGAGGCAAGCGGCCTCATTTAGAGTACAACCGTTCATCATGACGGGAAAACACCCAATAATGATAAAACACAGTGTTATATACCCTGCGATGGAACGACTATTGTTAATTCGACGACGGGGTCTCAAAACTTGTTATCTTCTCTCTTATAAACTCGAATGTCTTTTTCACAATGATAAAATCGACGAACATCAACACAGGTATATGAATAAATTTACGCAACATATATTTTATTCGCTCTTCAGGTGACGCGGCTGTTGAGTAGGAGGTGAGGTCGCAGGGGTCAGCACACTCGCATCGAGCCAGCCAGAGGACTCAGACTCGTCTACCGTTCTCCCTGTGTTTTTCTCTGTCTAGCTTCCGATCTCAACAGCCGATTAATCTTTCTCTACTTTCAACTACTTTTAGGCACATTGTTCACAAACGTTTCGAGGCCAGCATTAGCTGACCTTGGCCACGCTGGTTATCAAAACGCTCAATTACATTCCTTTTCTACATTTCTTGACCTCGGAAATTCTATCCGCATTCTTAACTTTGAAAACAATCAAATATTTTCAAAACATTGTTGTTTTTTTTTCTTTTGCTAGCCAGTTTGCATTTTTTTTTTTTTATGTTTCATTAAAATACAATTCTTCGCGAAATTACGAACCAGCTCAGATAATATATACCAACTGGCCGAAATACAATTCAGTCCGATTGACGAAGCCAAACCAAAAGTCACTTCCATTTTTTTAAGCTTAGATTACTATGCAAGTGTTTCTGTTCAGATATAACTAATAAGAGCTTGAAAGTGTAACCCACTCAATGGGAGACGCCTAGTAGGGATATTTATGAAACTTAATCTAATTAGATATCAACAGATAATTGAGGTACTAATTGAATGAGATCGGTATATATATATAAACAAATACGGTCAGGTGGCGCACCTATAGTAAAAATCAATTGGCTTAAATCTATTTATGCGTATCGCGGGAGATCGTCAAACCTTCATACTGAACGTAAACTTAATTTAACTATATCGCCTAACGATGCGTCGCGCACAACATTAGTGTAAAATCAATTATTTTTATCATTTCTTACACACAGACAAAAATTTTAGTGGTCCTGGGTATGACGGCAGCAAGGCCTCTCATTAGGATGTTGTGAGGAGCATGAAACTACCTCTTAATTGCTGCGAATTCAAATTGTCGGTTGTTTATAACCAAGTTTCGTTAATCTTCGTTAATTTCCGTAACATGTTTACATTTGTTGACATTACAATATATTTCAGAGCAGATATGGTTATTGCGATTAATCAAAAATTATTTTATATAGACGTGATTAAAACCTCGTTTAGACTAATGAGCATTCGTGGTCGAGAGGTCTAAGACGTGCCAGATGACATGATAGCTTCCCCTATGTGGATAGGGGTCGCAGGTTCGAATCCTGACAGATGACACACATTTTCGTCATAAAAATTTATCGTAAATAATCAGGCCGGTAGATATAAATATATAATACTGTTTAATTAAAAACAGAATATCTACTTAAATACGAGTATCGATAAAAAAATAATGTTCAAACAAATCATTTCAAATTGTCGGTTGTTTATAACCAATTTTCGTTAATCTTCCTTAATTTCCGTTATATATATATATATATATATATATATATATATATATATATATATATAAATGAAAAACTAATTCCACCTTCAATGAAAAATTCCATCCAAAACAAATTTTCAATCTATATATCCCACTTATATATATATATATATATATATATATATATATATATATATATATATATATATACAGGTTGTTGCTACAAAATCCGACACTTGACAAATAGAAAATGAAATAGGCAATGAAGACAAAAAATGTATATGCATTCAGAGACCCGACAGTTTATTTAGCAAGGTTTAGAGTTATATATTACATTATTTTTCAATGTAACCGCGGCCAGCGGCGAGGACCATCTCAAAGCGGGCGCAAAATAAGTCACACGCTTTGGCGACCTTGTCCTTGTCCATAGCGACGAACGCTTCCACGATGGCAGTTTCAGATAGTCGACCGTTTTGTGGATGTGCTTTTGGTCTTGGCCTCGATCTCGCCCTCAGAAGAAATAGTCAAGAGGTGTGCAGTCGGGTGAGGAGGTCGGCCACAAGTCCGGCGACTAGTGGCGAGGAACATTGTTAAAACAGCTACACCTGGTTCGTGTTGGCCTTGGAGCGGAGTACTGCTGGAAGACGTAGGGGCGTCCAGTGACGATCTCGTCTATCCAGGGCTTCACCACGCTCCTCAGCACCTTCTGGTAGATCACAGCGGTGACTCTAAGGCCCTTTTGAAAGAATGCTGAGGTTCTTCTCTGATGTAAAGAATTTCATACAGGACCGGACGAGCAACAGGCAGAATGACAGGTGGATCTCCTCCGTCATGGTCCTTGGTGTCATCTCCAGTGAGAGGGACATCATGTCTCCGTTCTTTTATATTTATATATATATATATATATATATATATATATATATATATATATATATATATATATATATATATTGCAAGAAAGTGAAAAACAGATAGCTAAAAAACCTACTGTTCGTTGCATTTACTTCTTTAAAAATGTTCAATACTGAGTAGAGCTTAATATTGTAATTTTGTTATTACAATAGTCCATAAAAGCACTATATCCTTACACAAAAATGTAATGTTTCAGAACATTGTTGTTGTTCTTCGAGTGATATTTTAAAACAAATGGTGAAAATGTTTTTTTATTTTTTAAAAATAGAAAACGAATTCATGGTTATTTAGAAAGTTAAGGAGATGTGTTTGGAGGAAGTTGAACAGCATGATTATGGGTGTGTCTGTATTACTCAATCAAAACTGAAAATGAGGTTGAACTATAAAGTTGAACATTTCGGTTGTATAGAGGTGAGCTGTTGAATAATATCATGATGAAATGACATTTGTTTATCTGTCTGGAAAAGATACATATTAGGAGTGCATACTATTCAGATGTGTAGAAAGTAGTATTGGACAACAGGTTAGATTTTAGTTATTTGAAGAAATTAATTTTTATAATACTGAATAATAATACTGCTTCTAAAACAATCGAAAGAAAAAGCTTAATCAACGATTATTGTAAAACTGATTCATTATAATAAAACTCGAAAAGCATATTTCACGGTTCAATGATCGGAGTGTAGTATCTGTTCTTACAACCGGTCCACCGCTACAGAGAGCGGCAGTACTGTCAGCTAGCCATCATCACACTCAATATTGCACTGTAACCTTATTTTTCTGTGACGAAAATAAAGTTACCGTTATATATATATATATATATATATATATATAACTATTGGCTTCCCCGATATGGATAGGGGTCGCAGGTTCGAATCCTGCCGAATGACACACATTTTCGTAACAAACATTTATCGTAAATAGTCAGGCCGGTAGAAATAAATATATAATACTGTTTGATTATAAACAGAATATCTACTTAAATACGTGTATCGATCAAAAATAATGTTCAAACAAATCATTTCAAATTATCGGTTGTTTATAACCAGTTTCGTTAATCTTCGTTAATTTCCGTAACATGTTTACATTTGTTGACATTACGATACATTTCAGAGCAGATATGGTTATTACGATGGATCGAAAATTGTGTTATATCGACTTGATTTAAGTTTGTTTAGATTGATGGTCATTCGTGGTCGAGAGGTCGCAGACGCGCGAGATTAATTGGTGGCTTTCCCATATGTGGATAGGGGTCGTAGGTTCGAATCCTGCTGAATGACACACATTTTCGTAACAAAAAGTTATAGTAAATAATCAGACCGGTAGAAATAAATATATAATACTGTTGGATTATAAACAGAATATCTACTGAAATACGAGTATTGATAAAAAATAATGTTCAAATAAATCATTTCATATATATATATGATACTATGAATTTATAAACCATTGTAACAACCATTACAATATATATATATATATATATATGTATGTATTACTTAAGTTTTGTTTGTTGTTGTTATTCAATATGTGTTTGCAGGTCAATATACCACCCGTAACAAAATGTCAATCGTTATCTTCTATATTCTTAATTCCTATTCTCTCTCCTTTGTAGTGTTTTTTTTTTTTACATATTCTCTAACACTTAGTAACCCTTTGCATCTTAATGGCTATCCTGCATTATTATGTGTAAAATATTCTTGAGTTCAAAATCTTGAAATGATTCTTGAGCTCAAGCTAAAAAAAGTAGATATGTCGTAAAATTTACTATCGCAACTCGCTCTGACGCATATTGTAAAGTAACCTACAAGCTTTGAACTCAAAGACTTCCGCCATTCATGTACTCTACCTCCATTTTTAGCAAAGGTAACCACTTTAAAATAACGATTTCACATATTTTTATGCACTATGTTTTATTGATCCATATTCCGAATGTATCAAACAATTGCTGTATGCGTTAGCTATTGGATGCTTTTTAAGATACTTCGTTGCCACTGACTTCCATCGTTGGTCAATCAAAGTAACCTCACTTAGTATCATCTTCTATTTACTATAACTCATCAGGACATTAGAAATCAGGACTCTCCAAAATATCTTGTCTTTTTTGCTCTTAATGAATTTTGGCTTTCTGTTATCTATGCAAAACCATGTTCTACCAGACTCAAGTTCATTTGGTAGGTTCATGCGTTGTTTTCTTCTGTTCGTCTTACCTTCTATACTTGTATTACAATAGAATACGTCCAGCAGTAAGGTCTCTGATTGGGAGATTATAGCTTTTGAGGAGGGTAGAACCACCCCTTAATTGGTGTTATACCCAGTTATCCCCTGGTTCGAGATGGTAGCACATGCTATTCTCCAAGCTATGGATCAGTCATTTAAGTGCCATACGTGATACACGCTTGGACGATCATCTCTCAAAAGAGACATGACTGACTGGGTAGAAGATTATCCCGCAGTGAGTTGCCATTGCTTTCTGCGGTAGACTGGTTGCCAGCCAATGCTATAGAACCCAATTTGCCCTATCCTTTAACCCATAACTGGAAGGAAGGGACTGATTAATACCTTTCCCAAGGGTATTTGCGCTTAAGTGAATGCAAGGAATTCAACTGAAATTCGAACTCGGCTTCGCTTTTTCTCATTCCGAGCCGATATCAACTGCACCACAAACTATGGATAAATAGTCAAAACTCAAATAAGAATAAACTAGGAAAGTATCGAAATAGATTTTTGCAGTAAAAATATCAGCAATAAATTGTTATATAACAATGACCAATACATATTCATCGTAAAATGACCAACAATACATTCTATCTGTAGTCGAGGTCATAAAATTGTGATAATATTATTTCGATACTAAATAACTCATAGAGGTTATGACGCTGAACCATATAACGCTAAACAAAATCCAACGAATCTTTTATATGCCCTATCCCTTCAAAACGAGGGCGGTCATGGCTCTCTACAACTTCCTGTAATGAAATCATAGTACCGATTAAAAGAAAGACTAGATTTAATCTCTCATATTAAACTAACATTTATTTCAAGCCAGTAATAACTAGCCAGTAAATGTGTGTGCGCGCATGTGTGTAAGAGGGAGAGAGCTATTGTATGTGTATGTGTATACGAACGTGTGTATGCTTACGTGTGTATGTGTGTGCGTACGTGTGTTTATGTGTATGCATGTGTTTATGTATGTATGTGTGTGTGCATGCATTTGTGCGGTCCCGTGTAGACTTCATCCGGACGTAGACCATACATTCTCGTCTACAATGTCTTCGGTACTGTCCTTCTTACCCAACGGATGGATGTTTATCCATCTCTGTCATGGAGGTCTTTCCACCGCTTGCAAACCAAGTGCAGCCGGTCAACTCACGTGAATCTGCAGTCGGCGGCTAGGCAGTCACCATAGGTCAGTACTACACCCAGCTCCGTCCCTTCCACCTCTTTTTCTTAGATTGGTCACTCGATGTTTCTTCTATCCTTTTAATATGTCCTCTGAGTGTCACATTATCCGAACCATCTTTCCTCATTGTGACCAGTAAACTTGTTTTTTTCCTAAGTGCAAGAGTCCATTTTTTTTTTTGCTCCATTTTTCTTAAAGCTTGTTGTTCACAATCTTCGTCCAAGATATTCTGACAACCATATCTGCTCTGAAATACATCGAAAGGTCGAGAGGTCTAAGATCAAATGGTAGCTTCCTCTTTGTTGATAGGGGTCGCATGTTCGAATCCTACCGAATGTCACACATTTTCGTAATAAAAATTTATCGTAAATAATCAGGCCGGTAGATATAAATATATAATACTGTTTAATTAAAAACAGAATATCTACTTAAATATGAGTATCGATCAAAAATAATGTTCAAACAAATCATTTCAAACAAATCATTTCAAATTGTAGGTTGTTTATAACCAAGTTTATATATATATATATATATATATATATATATATATATATATATATATATAAGAACAAGTAGGAAATAAGTGTCTTTAACGTTTCACTTGTAACAAGCTTCTTCAGAGATTCTTCAAAGACGAATGATATATATATATATATATATATATATATTAGAATAAGTAGGAAATAAGTGTCTTTAAGGTTTCACTTGTAACAAGCTTCTTCAGAGATTCTTCAAAGACGAATGATTTAAAAATCTAAGAGAGAGACAGTATGTTGATTGAGATGCGCTTTCATTGGTCAGACACGTGTCACATGTGAGAAAGCAACGGATAAAATGTAGAAGATAAAACTTGTGTTTGTTTAACTGTATGTGTCAACGCGTTCTTTTTTAAATAAAATAAGAGAAAACAGTTTTCAATGTGTGCGTTTAAGATAAACCAAATCTATTCATCTTGTCGGATTCCGATTTATATATTCAAGTAAATTTTTTTATTATAAGGGTTTATAATAAAACGTACTTGGCTGCAACACAAGAGCTGCTGTGTTTCGGTATTGCTTATTAGCACCTCATCAGGAAGATAAAAATATTACTATATATATATATATATATATATATAGAGAGAGAGAGAGAGTAAAAGAAAGAGAGGGAAAGATGGATGTAAATAAGTGTGTGTGTGTGTGTGTGTGTGTGTGTGTGTACGCGCAGATACACATCAATAATGTGCTTACCGTGTGTGGAAAATAAAACATTCCCATAACTTTGCATACATACATACATACATACATACATACATAAAACAATCTATATATTCAGTTAAAAGTAAAATAAGATTCATTCTTGATAATGGCTAAATATATAGCCGAAAGCGCTTGGTTACATATAACATTTAGATGATTTGTATTTAATTTATGTTCTGAAAAAAAAATTAAGACTACATAACAAATTATATTAAGAATTTAACCATATTACCTTATCTGTTGTGGAAGTGAAGTGCATGTTCTTTGGACGTCGGGGGACACCAGTGAAGCAGTAGGGAGATCGTTAATTTGTTTGTTTTTTTTTTGTTTTTTTTTCAATTGGCCTTCTGTGAAGCATAACCGAACTTCCTATAACTTAAACGTTCTAAGAGAAATAGTATTAAGAGGTTAAGGGTATCAAGAGTTCGTTGAAATGTTCGTAGTAGTCCTTGCAAGAGTGAGTTTATGTGTACGTAGACAGGAACGTATGTATGTATGTATGTATGTATGTATGTATGTATGTATGAGCGTTTATTGTTGAATAGGAGTTCTTTGATACTATCGATCAGGGTGAATGGTGAAAAAAAGAAAGAAGATGAGAGGTGAGAGAGAAGATAGAGACAGTAATAATAACGATCGCTTGACCTTCTTATGGGTACGTGTTAATTACGCTCGTTATTTTAACTCTCTGGCGACGGTCGAGCTTGCTCCGTATTTTATTTAGTTTGTGGGGGCTTCAGAAGGTCATTGGGGAATTCACTCCCGGATGTGATGCTGGCCTTTCGATTTTGTTTTTAGATGTTTCCTAGTTTTCTATTGGCCGAAAAACATTTCACAATGAGGTATGAATTTTTGTGTGTGCTAAGCAAAGTTTGTAATTTCGAGAAAATTCGCTTAGCATTTGAATTTTTAAATCTGTAACTTGTTTTGTTCACTAGACTTTCATCTTTAATGAAACTGGTGTGTGTATGTGTGTGTGTGTGTGTGTGTGTGTGTGTGTGTGTGTGTGTCAATCGCTCGACCACGCAGGACTAACGGTCAAACAAAGCTCGAATAATTCTTTTAAACACACATCTTCCCGAATTTTCGATATATTCATATCTGCTCTGTTTTCGTATCTTTATGTAAACAAACACAATTTATTTGCTAATTTTTTACAAAATCCGTTACGAAATAGATTAACACAGACATAATTTTAGTTTATTTGTTTAAACATTACTTTTAATGAATACTCGTAATTAATAAATATACGGTTTAATTACAGAAAAAGCAGAAAATCTACTTAAATACGAGTGAAATAGTATTCTTTGTACTTGGATTAAAACGGAGGGAACATTAAGAACTAACACAGAAGGCAGGGTAAGGTTTTTAACCTAACCATTTTATTACTGAAGTGCCGTGGGGCGGAAGTACCTAAACTTTTATCTTTTTATTAGAGAGGACTTATCTATGGGAGATAACTCATATTATGACATCCCCTTTTTTCTAAAAAGGAACATACAGAAAAAACAAACAGTCAAAACACAGGAACTGTGACACTATATGCAGTAGTGTAATTGTCCAATTAAGGGCTGTTTTCATCATAGCTATATCTCTTGGGTGGTCTGATTATTCGACCAGATCTGGATGTTTTATGAGTTCCGGGATGAGTGTTTGGTGTTTTGTGTGGTGTTTCTGTGATGGGTCTACTATTAGATGTTGTGGTGTTGGTATCTTCCATGCGATCCATTGGTATACTGATTGATGGTTCGTCATTTGATTCTGGGGTCGACTTCGTTGTAGACTTATCTGTCCTTAGATGTCTACGGTTTCTACGAAGAGACTTTCCTGATGTAGTCTGCACCGTGTATGATCGTGGTTCGACGCATCTCTGTGTGACGACAGCAGGGGACCATTTGCTGGAGTCCGGATCATATACACGAACAGGTTGTCCTTCATGTAATTTAATATCCATTAAAAATAATGTTTAAACAAGTAGATTAAAAATATGTTCGATTTAATTTCATTTCGCAACGGATTTCGTAAAAATTTCGTTAAAAAATTGTCTTTTTTTACATTAGAAAACGAAAACAGATCAGATATAAATATAATGATAAATTGGGGAAATGTGTGTCAAAAAGCATTATTTCGGACTTCGACTGTAGGCAATTTGTGGTCGAGCAGCCTAAGACATATCAGTTTCTTCTAGAAGACACAGGTTCGAACTCTGCCGAAGGACGTATATTTTCTTAAAAAATTTCTCAAGCCGATAGATATAAACTGATACTGTTTAATTATAAAAGAAAACAGAGTATCTACTCAAATGCGAGTATCCATTACAAATTATGTTTAAACAAATAAATTAAAATATGTCGTCGTTTATCTATTTTTCGTGACGGATTTTGTAAAAATTTCCTAAATAAATTGTCTTTGTTTTTGTTTACATTAGGATACTAAAACACAGCTGATACTACGAACATATCGGGAAGATGTGTGTTTAATAAGCACCCCCCCACACACACACACATTATATATATATATATATATATATATATATATATATATATATATATATACACGCATAATTTTTCGACTTATTTTTTATGGTGTACTATATTTTTTCTGCAAAATCAGATTGCCAGTTTTCTCCCCTTGAATAAAATGGCACCTTCGTTTTGCATCATGTAATAATTTGTTTCTTCATTTTGGTAGTGTGTGCCATGTAGTGTGTGTTTTTGTATGTTTGTGTACGTATATGACCGTGTATTCTTGCATATGTGTGTGTGCACATTCTAGCTTGTGTGTGTGTGTTCTTGTATACGCGTGTGAGTGTGTGTATATGTGTGCGTGTTTTTTTGCATGTGTGTGTGTGTACAAGTGTGTGTTTTTTGCATATGTATTTGTGTTCTTGTATGAGTGTGTGTGTGTTTTTGCATGTGTGTATGCGTTTTTGTGTGTGTGTGTGTAAGTGTGTGTATGTGCGTTCTTGCATATGTGTGTGTTCTTGCATGCGTATGTGCGTTTTTGCATTTGTGTGTGCGTTCTTGTATGTGTGTGCATGAGTGTATGTGTATATGTGTGTGTTCTTGCATATGTGTTGGTGCGTTCTTACATGCGTGTGTGCGTTCTTGCATATGTGCGTGTAAGTGTGTGTGTTTATGTGTGTTTTCTTGAATATGTGTGTGTGCGTTCTTGCATGTGTGTGTTCTTGTATGTGCGTGAGTGTGTGTATATGTGTGTGTTTTTACATATGAGTTCTTACATGTGTGTGTGAGTGTATGTGTATATGTGTGTATTCTTGCATGTACATGCGTGTGTTCATGCATGTGGGTGAGTTTATGTGTATATGTGTGTATTCTTACATATGTGTTTGTTCTTGCATGTGTGTGTGAATGTGAGTTTTGGTATGTGTGGGTACGTTCTTGTATGTGTCTGTGTATATGTGTGTTTGTTCTTGCATATGTATGTGTTCGTGAATTTATGCATGTTCATGCATAAATGTGTGTGTGCGTGTGCATATGTGTGTGTTCTTGCATACATGTGTGTACGTGTGTATATGTGTTTGTTCTTGCATATGTCTATGTTCTTATATGTGTGTGTGTTCTTGTATATGTGTGAGTTCTTGCACCTGTGTGTGAGTGTGTGCGTATATATGTGTGTATTCTTGTGTATGTGTGTGTTCTTGCATATGTGTGTGTGTTCTTGCATGTGTGTGTGTATATGTGTGTGAGTTCTTGCATATGTATAAGCGTTCTTGCATGTGTGTAGTGTGATTTCTTGTATGTGTGTGTGCGTTCTTTTATATGTATGTGCTATCTTGCATAGGTGTGTATCCGTTCTTGCGAGTGTGTGTCTGAGTGTGTGTGTGTGCGTTCTTGCATGTGCGTGTGTGTGCACGCGCCCGAGTGCGCTTTCATTTCCGTTAGCGAAAAATAAATCAGTTTTATCAAAATAACCTAAACAAAATCACCTTCATAAACTTTTAAATTCCATTTAACAACACATTTCAAAAGATTACTTTTCTCATCTTCAAATCAACCTCAGGATGCCGGTGACACCGTCGCTAAGGTCATCTATCGAATGACGTCAGCAATGACGTAGTTTTCATCCGAACGTCCCCCTCCTCCTAAATACCTTACTTTAGACAATGGACATTTTGTTAATGTCTACATCATTAAACACAGCTTGAGGCCGACTGTCTAAAGCAAATGGCTTTTTAATTTGAACTGATATGAATTACTTTATTATTCGATTTAATGCACCAAACATGAGCCACAACACAAAATACTGTTGCGATAATATGAAAGCAATAAACTGTGTAAATTACTCAATTTTATAGTTTTTCACCGCTTCTTCGATTTCCTGAGGTAGATCGAGGCTTACTGTGCTCGTCTTGTAAGCTATTTTCTGTGGCTCGGTAAATGTGGCCTTGCGCCAAACCTGGCTAAGTCAAGAAAGTTTCTTAGAGTTGTTGAGTTTTTTATTATTATTATCTTACGTATTTGTTATGTTTCTTTATCTGTCAACTGATAACTGAAGTTGAGGGCTTACTGCCATATCACGCTGAATACACCGGTTCTCGCTCGATCATCGAAGTTAAGCAACGTTGAGCCTGGTCAGTACTTAGATGGGTGACCGCTTGGGAATACCAGGTGCTGTAAGCGTATAGTAACGGATATGCGTTGTAGTGCAGTGGATATCGGCTCGGAAAGAGAAATCGGTGAGCCAAGTTCGAATTCCAGTTGAATACACTGCATTCACTTAAGCACTGGTACCCTTGGGAAAGGTATTAATCCGTTCCTTCCCTCCAGTTATGGGTTAAATAACAGCGTAGAACTTGGGGACCCTGCTGTTAAAAACAAATCCCAATGAATCATGATACTCGAAAAGAAAAAAGTATTACTAGACAGAAAACTTATATAAAAACAATAAATTGTTGAAAGAAAAATGTATTACCAGCAATAGAAAATTTAGTTGGCATTAAATGACCCGCCGAGGTTGATATGCCATAAAAACAAAACAACCAAACCTAAAGTTGAGTTAAAATTCTATGATGTATAATGATGACAAAGGACCTGGAGAATACAACACTCACAAAAGATAATGAAAGCAACAGACAACATGACCTACTTATTTTTTCTCTCTCTGATTCGATAGAACAAAGACAAACAATGATAATGAAGAGTCTTCGAGCAAGAACCATGCTCAATTTATTCCTACAGAGACACGGCATATAACAGCACCCAGCAGTAAAGTCTCTGATTGAGAGATTGGCGTCTTGAGGAAGTGGGAAACACCCCTTAATTGCTGTTGTTTCCAGGTTCTCCCTGACCCGAAATAAATGTTAGTATTCCAAATATTAGGAGATAGTCTTTTGATCTTTATTTAGTGGTTCGCTAAGTAAAAAAAATACATTGTGGTAAAAATACCAACAATACTCTTTTTCTTCTTTATGTGCCGTGTCCTTTCAGGACGTAGATTTCTACTTTCCCCTATCCCTTGTCGCTCTTAATATTTTTTTTATCTTGGTATCTAAGCCCCCTCTCCGCCACTCACCTGCTCCAGCTCAAGTACGTTTCACGCTGCCTTCCTCTGTTTTCTTTCTCTCTATCCGTCCCCTGAGTATTAGGCTCTCCAAGCCCTTCTTCCTCATCACGTGTCTCAGAAACCTCGTTTACATCCTCTTCAAAACCTAATCGTTGCTCACATGTCTGGTCAATGATATCCTCAGTATCCTTCTGTAGAATCACATTTCTGTTGTTTCGAGTCTCTATTTAATCTTTCAGGATTGTCAAGTCAGTTAAGTGCCATACACGCTTTGGGCGATCATGTCTCGAAAGAGACATGACTGACTGGACAGAAGATTATCCCGCAGTTGCTTTCTGCGGTTGACTGGATGCCAGCCAAGGCTATAGAACCCAATATGTTCTATTATTTAACCCATAACTGGAGAGAAGAGACGGATTAATACCTTTCCCAAGGGTATTTGTGCGTAAGTGAATGCGAGGAGTTCAACCGGAATTCGAACGCGACTCCCCGATTTGTCGTTCCGAGTCGATATCCACCTCACCACAACGCACATCCCAACTGTCAAGTACTTTTTCTTTATCTCCAACGAAATTTTCCTGTCTCTCATTACTCTGCTTAGCATTTAAAATGCGTCCTTAGCCATGCAAATCCACATTCGGATCTCAGTATTGCACTTTCCATCCGCTGTCAGAATGCTTTCCAGGTATTTAAATTTCTGTACCTGTTTGATTTTAGTGTCCCCGACTCATAGTTGGTATTTTGGGATCCTCTTTTTTCAGATGGCTATGCATTCGGTTTTCTTAATGTTCATGTTTAGCCCTTTCTCTTCACTTTTCCAAGTTACCTTTTATAGGAGGTCCTGTATTTTCCTTGCTGTGTTTCTGTATTATCTGCATATCTTATATTGTTCAGATTGTGGTTGTTAATGATGAATCAGTATTGTTTCCCTGTACAGGCTAAACAGATCCGGCGAGAAGACACATCCTTGTCTTACACTCATTTCTCTTTTCGTATACGGGCTGAATTCATTTCCTGTCCGTATGCAGGCGGTTTGTTGCCAGTATAGGTTCCTTAAAACTCTAATGTCTATGATGAGGTTATCTAGCATCTCTAACAAGTTTTATGTCGTACTTTGTCGAACGTCTTTGCATAATCTATAAGATATACACATCCTTCTGCATTTGTATTGCTGTTTCTGATAGCATCTTGAGCATGAATATCGCGTTCCTTGCTGTGTTTTTGACAAACTCGCACTGTTCTTGTCCTATCTGTGGGCCGATTCTGTTGAGCGCTCTGTTCATTTTAAAAAATAACCAGTAGTAATACATTTTATAGCAAAATGGCAATACAGTTCTAAGTATAAAAATACATTTTTATGGTAAGATTAACAGCAGTAGACTTATCTCCAAAATATATATTTAGATATACGTTTACCCTGGAAGTATAAAATTATGTTAAAAACTAGCAGTATAGCCCGGCGTTGCTCGAGTGTAATGAAAGCTTTAAAACTAATCCATGGTCATGGAGCTCAGACTCAGCCGAAAGAATATTTGTGTGAAGTTTGGTGAGAATCGGATAAAAATTGTGGATTTGTATAAAGGAATATACAGACAGATAAACAGACACACACACACAAACATCTTGCCTTTTATATATATATATATATATACATGCATATATATATATATATGTATACACACATATATATATATATACATGCATATATATATATATATATATGTATACATATATATATATATACATGCATATATATATATATACATGCATACATATATATATATATATATGCATATATATATATATATATATATATATATATACATGCATATATATATATATATATATACATACATATATATATTATCGATTTTCTGCACTATTGTAAAAACTACAACCTTGAAACTTTTGAATATCGTTTCTTATGTCTTTGTCTATGAGTGTATCAAATTTAATTAAAATCGGCCCACTCCTTCTATAACCCGATTTTTTCGATTATCGATTTTCGATATTTATCGGGAGTACCTCGACACAAAACCTAGCTAAGAACACTCGCAGACGTTTATAGTACAACTGTGTAAATTTTCCAAAAAATCGGTTCAGCCGTTTCGGAGTCTATAGATGTCGGACACACACACACACACACACACACACACAAAGTTCTATTTATAAATAAGTTTAGATACCAAGTTGAAGCCATAAGATTACGTATTTGGATTTGGGCACTAAATAAATCGTAGAGGGGTTAATATACCGCAAAAACAACCAACCAACGACATATGAAAAAAGAAAAAAATTGAAAGTTCCAAAATCTTTTAGCCTGTGATTATATTCACAATGAAAATGTAGGATGCAATTTGTGCATTATCGTCCAAATCGTGCCAAAATGAAAATAAAATCTCAGATATTATATTTACCAAAATTACACAAATATATTTTGAAATACTAAAAAGTAAATTTAATCAATAAAATTGCTATTGGCTTCAACCACGGCCTCCAGGGGATTTCGGAATCTCCTTCGACTCTTCTAGATGGTCTCCTTTTTTTCTAGTTGTGAATGCTGCCGTAATTCTTGATTCTTGCTTCAGTACATCGTTTGTGTTACAAGGAGTTTTATTCGTCTTTCGCTCACCTGCGTCCCACACATAATAATCAAGGATGTAGTCTGGAGAGTTAGGAGATCAAATGTAAGGATTGCAGAAATTGTCCGACAGTCATGACTGGGTTCTCCTGCTTGTGTGGCATGTTGTCGGACATAGGGTCTTCCAGCAGCTAACCTCTTGACCCATGGTAGCATTTGATGTCTGAAGCCATCATCAACAAATTCGGGAGTTCTCTCTGATCAGACTAAGTCTTTCGAGCGGCCGTACCATTTTAATCACCATTAGACTCATACAACTCTTTCTGAATTCTCTGCACTGTCCTCAAATTGGCACCCAAGCACTCTAAAATGTTCGTATTAAAGCTTTTGGCGCGAATGCCAAGCAGTACATTTTTCTAATTTATAGCCGAGTAAATTGTGTCATAAAGCTCTTTTTCTCACAGACGATTCCCAACTTTGCAGCTGACAAAATAAAATTAAAATAAACTTAAAATTAAATTAAAAATATAAAATGGCTACAATTTTCCTACTGCACTCTGTATATGTTTCAAGTGTAGCAGAAGCAATTGCAGAATCATTTGGAAAATTAAGACTCCTTATCATGTACGTTGTGGTGCATTGGATATCGACTCGGAACGAGAAATCGGGGAGCCGAGTTCGAATTCCAGTTGAATTCCTTGCATTCACTTACGCGCAAATACACTTGGGAAGGGTATTAATCCGCCTCTTCCCTCCAGTTATGGGTTAAATAACAGGACAGATTGGGTTCTATAGCCTTGGCTGGCAATCAGTCTACCGCAGAAAGCAATGGCAACCTACTGCGGGATAATCTTCTGCCCAGTCAGTCATGTCTCTTTCGAGACATGATCGCCCAAGCGTGTATCACGTATGGCACTTAACTGACTGACCAGCAATCAAAGACCAGACTGTGTTATGCATTAGCCCTCTCAATCATTCCGTACGCCTGCGGGTCTTGAACATTAAGAGTCTATTTTAAGCTTAGAAACAAATAAATTTTAGTTTTTAATATAGTGCAGAAAAAAGTCATCTAAATTTACGAATACATGTAAATGTAGATGTTTACAATTTAGCGATCTTTACAGTACATTATGGACTCTTGTTTTTTGAATGTGGTTTGCTCTAAGACATCACAAAATAAAATGATTTTGTAATGTTAAATAACAAATACAGTTATTAAAATTATTTTTCGATAGTAGAAAATGAACTGATTTATGTTAAATTTACCAATATTTACATTCAATTTCTTTATTTGCATCGGTAAATACAAACGATAGGCATTGGAACTACAGTGGAAAATGCCAATATTGAGTTCTTAAAGACCGCCAAATAAGGCGGCACAGAGTTACAGATGTTTTCATATTTCGTTCTCTAGGAGTTATAATGACTATACTAACATTTACTGTAAATATACGTATTTTATATGATTTTATATACTTTTATTCTTTTTTTTTTTAATCATATCACCCCCGAGCAAGGCGGTAACGCCACTGAAGCGCAGGGGGTTACATAAATGTAAAAAGATTAATTAGAAAAGAGTGAGGAGTACAAGCTAGTTAGAAAGGAACAATAGAAAGCTGAGAAAGAAGGTGCGATGACAGATACATAGGTGGAGAGAAAGGGAAGGTTATACAGGGGAGGGGAGAGAGCTAGAGGCCAGTGGTTAGTAGATGAGTATTGACTTTGCATTTAAATTTCTGGAGGTTGTAGCCGTCAGGAAAGCAAGAATACGGGAGTGAGTTCCACAGGCGGGAAGTGCGAGAGAGGAAGCTGCAGGAGTAGAATTGTCGTCTGCATTTGGCTAACCTGACTGTGAATGGGTGGGACCCAGTTGCCAGTCTGGTTGCACGAGTAAACACCTGTTGAGGAGGCATCAGTGACTTAAGCTCATCCGAGCAGAAGCCATGAAAATATTTATAGAAGAGACAGAGGGAGGCCACATTTCGACGATGGGAAAGTGGCTGCAGTCGAGTCGCTAGATCAGTACCTATCACATTACAGACTCTCCTTTGGAGCTTGTCAAGAACACTGAGAAGAACGGCAGGGGCACCTGACCATAAATGGCAGCAGTACTCCATGCACGGACGGATGGTTGACTTTTATATATGCAGGATGGATTCAGGTGGAAAAAACATCCTGGATCGACATAGTGACCCAACCTTCTTAGCAGTAGATTTTGCTATGGATTCAATATAGTGGTTCCATTTGAGGTCTGAGGACAGGGTAAGTCCGAGGAGGCGTAGTGTATTACTCTCCGGGAGAATCACCTGGTCCATGCTTATGGGAGGCAGAAGAGGTTGCCTGTAATGATTGACAGACAAGAGCTTGGTCTTAGAGGAATTGAAGTTGACAAGCTGATATTTTTAATTCATTTAGAAAATCTATAAAGCTGATATCCGTCTAATACAGACGTTAAACGAACGTGATAAATTTAAACCGGAAGCCATTAAATCGTCGCCATATTAGCGGACGTTTTGAAGTGGCATACAAATATGGCAACTGAATAAGAACCGGAAGAAGAATTTATATTCGCATGGCGACGAGCATCTAGTAAAATTTTGTGCTTAATGCGAAAGTCTGAAACAAGGAGATGCAGTCAAAAAATTGTTTTTTACCCTGCAACTTCATAGAGGTAGATTCAATTGTCACTTTCATAATATTATTTTTCATTTTTATTTTTGGCGATTTATAAACTTATGGCTATCATTTAAAAAGCTTCTATATTATCAAGTAAGAAACAAAGTCTCCGCACCCGTACACACATTGTGGAAGGTGTACAACTGACGCCTCATAACCAGCTACTCCGGATAGATAGTGCTGGAGAGCCCAGAAAAAATGTCCACCTGGGAGAAGGAAATTTTAATGAATGCCTGATATATTTGTATATACTTCTGGGATGAGGTAGTATTTAAAGTATTTACATGTTCAGACTGTTTTCTTCGTCTTTATTGTCATGTTTACAACGTTTTGGCCGTTGTACGCTCCTGCCTTCTTCAGGTACTAGAAATTTTGACCCCATCACTGGGATAGATAATTCTAATTCTATGTGCAATGTCACTTCCGGATGCCATGTACTTATCTCCCTTTAACTCAACTCTCTAAATTATATATTCACTCCTGCTGTAGCCAGGTATTGAACTCACAACTCTTTGGATTAAGTCTTTAGAATCATTCAACGCCAATATCTAGTGAGCCATGTATCCTTGAGGACACATGCCCAGTAAATATATTGCGAGTTCAATACCTGGCTACAGCAGTAGTGAATAAATAAATAATTTAGAGAATTTAGTTAGAGAGATAACAACATGTCACTTGGAATTAATTGCATATGGAATGAGAATGATATATCCCAGTGACCGGAATAAAGGGTTCAGTTCAAAATTTCTAGCATTTCAAGAAAGCCGAAGCGCCCAACGACCAAAACCTCGTAAACTTCGCTGCCTTGTGGTCATATCCAAACACGGAAAAGAATATCCAGACAGAAAAGCTGGATTCAAACCCCTAAGTCTGCCAGCACCGACAACGTTCTGGAAAATCCTGCAGTCAAGCCGGCGTCGAATGTAACCTTGTTCGTACGATCAAGTAGAGAGAGGTATGTAGTCTGGGTAGTGCACGGCCTCTACCATCGCCCAGAACTGAGACTACCACTAGCCGGCCAGCAAAATTCAGTATCAAGCACTCACTTAGATTGCATGGGCACCTTGATGTGGTGTTATGGTTTGGTTAGCAAGCTTGTCTCGCTAGAATCATTAAAAGTGAATAGAGTATTCTATCCTCACCGGATGCTCAATACTTTCGGCCTTGTATCACATCAAAGATTGCAACAGAAACTGAAAATGTTACGATGTTCAAAAATGTTTATTGTGTTCCCACATGTAAATTATAAGAAAACATGAAAAAATATTCTTGCCATCTTTTTTGTATGAGTAACATGCGTAGATATTTCATATCACTATATATATATATATATATATATATATATATATATATATATATATTATCACTTATTGGTAGCATGACTCGGAGATTCATACACAACGCAATCTTCAGGTTCTCAGTAGAGTCTGACCGCGATATAATTCAAATCTTAATGAAAATATCTGGTTAACTCAAAGATGGCGCAGTCCATATATAATTCGGGGACTACTGCTTTTCATTCTAAAATATATATATTTCATTCAAAATATGCATGAAAATTTAAAAAATTATTAATTCTCCTTTGTCTTTAATATAAAATATAAATCCCAACTTTGAATATTCTTTCTTTCTTTCTTTTATTCGTATATATAGTTTTAGGTCTGTGGATATTTCATTATAACAATTTCAGTGGTTGTATGTAAGGATGCCAAATGAGCAAGAATGTGATCACCTCATTCAGCGAGCAATAACAGGGGCCAGCAAATTGAAGCCGTTTCCGCCTAAGCTTAAGAGATAATCGTGTGTTGTCTCCATAGATGTAGTTTAATATTGTGCAGGATTTCATAGTACATAGCAGAAGAATCTTTCGTAAATCCAGTCGTTTAACGATCGTCATGAAACACTGGATTGGAGTCTCTAAGCACTGAATGGTGTTTATCTGGAATTTTTATTTTATATACACAGCTCAAAAAATTAGAAGAACACTTTTTAATCAGAGTATAGCAACCTATCAGTTAAACTTTTGGGATATTAATCTGGTCAGTTAAGTAGCAGAGGGGGTTGTTAATCAGTTTCAGCTGTTTTGTTGTTAATGAAATCAAAAAACAGGTGTTTCAGAGAGGCAAAAATGTTCCCCCCCCCCAAAAAAAAACAGGAATAGTGAGACCACTGATACTTATTTTCCTTCTCATCTCTTTTCTACTGCTGTAGTTTTCCATTTGTCTTGGATCAACATCTCTGTTGATAGCATGGTGCGGTACCTGGACTCTACAGAGGTTGCACAAGTAGTGCAACTCCTTCAGGATGGCACATCAATGCGTGCCGTTGTAAGAATGTTTTTCTGTGTCTCCCAGCACAGTCTCAAGAGCATGGAAGAGATTCCAGGAGACAGTTATTCCTGGGGAGCTGGACAGGGCCGTAGAAAATTCTTAAACCCGCAGCAAGATTGGTATCTGCGCTTTTGTGCAAGGAGGAACAGTATGAGCACTGCCAGAGCCCTACAGAATGAACTGGTGTTAATGTTTCTGACCACAAAATCAGAAACAGGCTCCATGAGGGTGGCCTGAGGGCCCGACGTCCTGTAGGGAGTTCTGTGCTTACTGCCCAGCATCGTAGAGCTGGATTGGCATTTGCTCTAGATCACCAGAATTGGCATCTACGCCACTGGCGTCCTGTGCTCTTCAACGATGAGAGCTGGTTCAATGTGAGCACATGAAAGGGTTTGGAAATGCCGCGGAGAACGTTATGCTGCCTGCAACATCATTCAGCATGACCGGTTTGGTGGTGGGTCAGTGATGGTCTAGGGAGGCATATCCCTAGATGGATGCACAGACCTCAACAGGTTAGATAATGGCACACTGACTGCTATTAGGTATCAGGATGAAATCCTTCGACCAATTGTCAGAACCTACGCTTGTGCAGTGGGAGCTGAGTTCCTCCTAGTTCACGACAATGCCCGACCTCACTTTCACTTTTATTTTTGGGGTGTCTTTGATTTCCCCCTCTATAGGATAATAATTTTCATTTCTATCAAATTATGTGGCCTCATTTTGTTACTAATACATCACCTACTTATTATCAGTATTCAAGATCATTTTGCCTTTTTTATATCTGATGTGTTTTCAAAGAGTTCTTCTAATTTTTTTTAGCAGTGTATAAAAATAAATCCCAAATTTGTTTTTTTTCATATAATTCAAGATCTGGCAATCGTAATATAATTATTTTTAATAAATATCATTCAATCCTGTATTTTTTTTAATATAAAATAAAATATTTACTCCCGTTTATTTTCTACTAGCTATATAGCCGGCGTTGCTCGGGTTTTTTTTTTAGTGGTTATGCTGAAATGGTAAGGTTAAATTGCTCATTCAAAAAGCTCCAGTATGAGGTTGCCGTGAAGAGGAAGTTTAAAAATTGGAAGTAAGTACTGGTTTTTGTTGTGTTTGTAAAACGGGATTCATGCTTGGTCAATTTTACCAATAAACGGGAATGATGTATGTACAATTGAAAAACAGGAGCGGGCGTTACGGAGCTTGTAATGTGAGGCGATGGTGTTGTGCTGCAGAAGAAGTGAATGCATTGGCCCTGCAACGTCGGAGGGGTTGACACCTTGTACAAAACGTGAAATTGTTATGGCATATTATAAGGTAGAAGTTACAAAAAGACCCGATTTTTGTTAAAATGCAATTAAGCATTTCGGAGAAATAAACAATCGCAAAGAGCAACATTTTCCATTAATTTTTGCCACACTCTGTGTGTCAATTGAATTTTTTGTTCGCATATTAAGGCATCAGACTTTAATTTACCAGTGACTCAAATTTGGTTAAATTTGAGTGAAGTGTCTTGGAGAAATGCATAAAAGTGCTAAAAGATCACCCGAAATTATGTTTGTCGTTGATTTTTGACGAACCCTGTACACTGATTCGAAAATCTTTTATGTACTTTAAAGATTCGGACCTTGATCTACAAGTTATCGGATTTCAGTTAAATTCGCCTAAGATGTCTCGGAAGAGAAGAGTTTGTAAGTTCTAAGCGTTTCGGTGATTTCACCCGTACGCTGTAAATCGATTTGAAACATTTTTGCGTACATCAAAGGTCATGACCAACAAGTGACCCAATTTTGGTTTAAATCAGACCAAGAGTTTCAGTGTAGTAGGGTTCATTAGAATGGAAACACACAAACACACATAGACATATCCATTTATATATATATATAGATATCTGGAGTAGATAGACTAAACTATCGCCTGGAGTAGATAGACTAAACTATCGCCTGGAGTAGATAGACTAAACTATCGCCCAGTTCACACTCTACCCACGTATATTGAACAGATGTAGAGGCTCATCCCTTGTTCCCTGTTTAGGATGTTGTTTCCGGCTTGCTCTTTTCCAATCTTTTCACTCTTTTCTTTTTTTTTTTCAATTGGAGTAGATAGGCTAAACTATCGCCCGGTTCACCCTCCACCCACGTCTATTGAACAGGTGTAGAGGCTCATCCTTTGTTCCCTGTTTAGGATGTGGTTTCCGGCTTTCTCTCTTCTAATCTTTTCACTCTTACGTAGCCCCCTGCACATCAGTAGCGTTACCGCCTTGCTCGGGGTGCTATGATTAAAAAAATAAAAAATAAAATAAAACTCCCGTCTCTTTTAAATGTAATATATATTTTAAATATAGGGCACGGTATGTCTTGCTTATAATTTCTAGTTGGATGAAAGGGGATGGGGGTGACGTCATGCCTTTCCCATGGATAACGAACTCGACTGGAATTCGAACTCCGATTTCTCGGTTCCGAGTGCGGAACAATTACATTACCTGGCATCCACCACAACAAAGCGCATCCACAAATGCTGCATGTTTCATAGAAGCTAAACCATGTTATTTTGTCCCTGCACTATCATGAAATTAAAACTCTCTCGAATAACATCCTTAATATAGGACATAGGGAAATTGAATATAGAATAGTTTGCACTAAAGGTAGTTTTATCTTTTACCGCACGTTGTTACAAGACTAAAACATTAAAATAAAATTTTTTCGGGCCTTCTTTTCTCACTATTTTATCTGTCTCTTCCTGATGTTAAGTATAAGTGTTTTGGGGGTTTTCATTACCTCTAAAACTTTATTGCTGCTCACATGTTTGGTCCATGGTTTCCTAAGTATCCTTCTGTAAAAGTATATTTTTGTTGCTTCTTCACCTGTGAGGATATTGTTCAGCATTCACTAACAGTTTAGTGCTCTTTTCTTTATTTCTTACGATATTTTCCTGTTTCTTAATACTTCTCGCAGCTTTTGGAAAGCATATTTCCCTATTCGTATTTCCTCTCTCTGTTAACACTCTTCCCCGATATGCACCTGTCCGATTTCGATATCTCCAATTTGTAATTTGAATGTTGGACTACAATGGCAACGCGTTTGCGACCAAAGCAAGCCACCTAGTTGTCGGGGAAATCGGTTGTGGTTTAATCTGGAGAGACATGGGCTACGCCAGGTTAAAACTTCCAAGACACGCCACATGAATACGCCAAAAACCGTTCGTAGAGATCCAGGCTCTGGTACACGATAGGGGAGAATGGTGTGCAGCAAAGCAGATACGCGCTCCCAACGACTTCTTCTTGGGTTAAGAGTGAAAGTAGAAGAATTGTTGGACTGTTCCTTTTGATAGCAACCATACGTTCAGTCTTGTTGCAACTGATGTTTAGTCCTTTCTTCCTGCATTTCTTCACTACCTTTTATAGACCTTCTTGTAGTTTGCTTTCTGTGTTTGCTATCAACACTGTGTCATTTGCATATCATATATTGCTAAGATTGTGGCCACGAATCATTACCATATAACATATATATTAGCTTTTTGAGAAAGTCCAACTTTGTTTTATTATTTGCATCACACGCGTCGTGTGATGCAAATGCTTCTCAACTGTGTAACGATTCAAATGCCGTCGACAATAAAACTATTCCCATCGTCACTGTCGCAAACTAAAACTACTTTTCATTTAGACCAATCAACGTAATTAAGCAATTAATTCGGCTATAATGAATTATTTCTTGATTGCTTTGGGCACTCCTAACCTTGTTTCGTCAAAGATCGCTGTTTTTGGGGATGTGTAGTAGAGTTTTGGTGCAGTGGATATCGGCTTCGAACGAGAAATCGGTGAGCCGAGTTCAAATTCCAGTTGAATTCATTGCATTCACTTACACTCAAATACCCTTAGGAAAGGTATTAATATGTCTATTTCTTCCAGTTGTGGGCTAAATCACAGGACAGATTGGGTTCTATAGCTTTGGCTGGCAATCAGTCTACCGTAGAAAGCAATGGCAACGAACTGCGGGATAACCTTCTGCTCAGTCAGTCATGTCTCTTTCGAGACATGATCGCCCAAGCGTGTTTCACGTATGGGCTTAACTGACTGACTGTACTAGAGATAGTTGCGTCAGATTTTGTTTTATGTACAAGACCCAGAAGCGAATCAACGCAGCGGGTTACAGAATATGCGGTTTATGGTAATATGTGATAAATATATAGACTTTTTTTTTAATCATGTCACCCCGAGCAAGGCGGTAACGCCACTGATGTGCAGGGGGCTACGTAAGGGATTGGGAAAGAGAAAAGCGGAAATCACATCCTAAACAGGGAACAAGAGATGAGCCTCTTCACCTGTTCAATAGCTGTGGGTGGAGTGTGAACCGGGTGATAGTTTAGTCTATCTACTCCAATTGAAAAAAAAAAGAAAAAAAGAAAAGAGTGAAAAGATTGGAAAAGAGAAAACCGGAAACCGCATCCTAAACAGGAAACAAGGGATGAGCCTCTTCACCTGTTCAATAGATGTGGGTGGAATGTGAACCGGGTGATAGTTTAGTCTTGAACAGGTTACAATTGTAGTGATCAAGGAAGCACCATCTTGAGTGTTGCTTCCACAAAGTAAGAGGCACAGTTTATAAGGATATGTGGGAAAGTTAATCGTTAACCCTGGGCTTAAAAAGTTAAGTTTGTTGTGACTGAGGGAGCATCGTTTTAGGAGTTTCCTGGCATTTCTAACCTTGCTTCGTCAAACATCACTCATGCTTCGTCAAACATCGCTCATGCTTCGTAGAGACATTTGCGTCTTTCTCGGCTTTTGCTTTCCTTTCGTTTGCCTTACTTCAAGACCAGATTTCTTTTCGTACAAGACTCAAGAACCAATCTGAGCAGAGGTTACAAAATACACTGTTTATGGGAATATGTCAAAAAAAAAAAAAACTAAAGGTTAACCCTAAAATTGATCAGGTTAAGATTATAATAATTGCGACAGCATCCTCTTGAAAGTCTGATCGCATCTCTAACCTTGCGTCGTCAAATATCACTCATTTCTAGGATGCGTCATAAAGACAATTGAGTCTTCCCCGACGACGACGACGACATTCGTTTGCTTTACTTCAAGACTAAATTTTTTTGTACAAGACCTAAGAGCCAATCGAGGCAGATGTTTACAGAATACACAGTTTCGAGGAAAAAGGCGGTAAAGGTAACAGTTAACCCTAGACTTGAACAAATTAAGATTGTAGGGATCGGGGGAGTATCCTCTTGGGAGTCTGATGGCACTCCTAACTTTGATTTCGATGATTGATACATAATAGAGACACTTGTGTCCTTCCCGCCGGCTCCATTCTTTGAAGTCTCTTCAAGCCCAGATTGTCTTTCCAAAGACCCAGGAGTCACTCAAGGTAGAGGATTAACAATTAAAAAATCACAGTGAAAGATATAGATGTGGAAGATAACAGCTAACCCAAGATTTAGACAAGTTAAAATTATAGTGATCAGAGGGTCATCTTTTTAGGTTCGATGGAAGAAGCTGCTTGAGTGAAACTTACATCTCACTAATGGAGAGTGTGGAATGGTTCTTTACAATGAACATGGTGTGGCGGGTCTTAGCCTTGTAGTTTGGAGCTGGTGGACTGTCTGAACACTTTTGATGGAAATAGCGATAGAGCAGAGAGAGACTTGTGACATTTCGTCTGTGGGAAAGAGGTTGTAGAGTGAGAAATGATTCATCATCCACAAGAACTTGGAGATATTTTTTCGGCCTCTATAAAAACTGGAGGATGAAGACTGAGCAGCTCCTACCCATATATGGCAGTTGTAGTCCATTTTTGTCCAGATCTAGCTCTTGTAAAGACAACAGAAGAATCGGCTACTTACTGGTACGGTATCGAGAACGGATTAGTTTTTCAATATCTTTAGTAATGGATCGTATGTACGAGTTTCACTTGAGTTCTGAATTGAGCTTAAACCCAAATAGGCGCTCAAGGCATACCCATGCCCCCTGAGAGAACACCTGCTCATGGCGATAGGTGAACATTCTTGGTCTGATTGGTGATGAGGAAACGTCACTAGTTTGTTTTCCGAGTTATTGAATGTGACTAGCCAGTTTTTTATTTTTTTCCTCTAC
Organism: Ascarosepion bandense; assembly: GCA_037127315.1. NCBI lineage: Eukaryota > Metazoa > Mollusca > Cephalopoda > Sepiida > Sepiidae > Ascarosepion > Ascarosepion bandense. Next base: position 6,716,537 of record JBBBDQ010001462.1, on the reverse strand, counting down.
TGAGCAGTTAAATTTCAAAGGAGGCATTTTTTGCCTGGTTATTTAGAGTTTAAGAGGTGAACCCATATACTGTTATATCATCAGCGTAGATATCCACAAATAATCTTAGGCAGATAATTTAGGTAAAGAATGTATAACCGAAAATCGAGTCTTGGGGGTTGCTTGAGTTGATCACTTATGCCACTTATGTGGGTTCACCGTTAACAACTACATTTACGAACTTACTTGTTAGGAAGGACTTGAAAAAGAAAAACGATTTCGAAAGCTGATTTTTAATGGATGCAACTTATGTCTACTTGCAAGATTATCAACACAGTCTTCCTTATTCATTTCCTATCATATGGCTTTGTATTAAATTGCGAACAGGGCTTAATCAAAAGCGAGAAAGTTTATTTATTTTATATTTAGGAAATCTTCTGACCACCTCAAGCTTATTAAGCTTCCCTCCCCAATGGTCTGACGGAAAGTGAAAATAGATGAACCGCGTTCAAATTCCAGTCTATCCTGCTTGCGTTCACTTTCACACAGACACTCTTGAAACTTAATTTTTATCCCTCCAGTTTATTTAAATACTGGAATAGACTGGGCTCTCTAGCCTTAGGTGACAATAAGTCTAGTCCTTGGACATGACTTACATCCGGCATCAAAACCTTTGATTGAGAGATTGCAGGTTTTGAGGAGCGTGAAACCACCTCTTGATTGCTGTTGTTCTCATGTCGTATCTAATTCGGTGTGGTAGCGTCTGTTAGGGACCCATCTATGGGTAAATAGTGAACCGTTCAAACAAAAAAAAATTATGAAAATATATAAATACATTTTTATCGTAAAAACACCAACAATACATTTTTATATAAATAGAATTATTAAAAATACATATTTGTATTAAAATGACCAACAATACCTATTTATATTAAAATGACCAACAATACTATTTATAATAAATGACCAACAATACCTATTTATAATAAAGTGACCAACAATACTTATTTATAATGCAATAACCTACAATACTTATTTATAATAAAGAGATCAACAAACCTATTTATAGTAAAGGGACCAACAATACATATTTATAATAAAATAACCAACAATACCTATTTATAGCAAAATGACCAATAATACATTTTATAGTAGATGCAGTAGAATTACATTTTATAACAAAACATTTTATAACAAAATGACCAACAATATATTTTATCTGCAGTTGAAGGTATTCAATTGCGTTCAAAATATATTTAGTTGAAGCCATAAAATTGTGTACAAATTATTTAGATTTTGGGTTTAAATAATCCATAGATATTGATATGACACTAAACAAAACTAACAAAGCAATCTATCTTGGAACAGGATTATTTGCCCACTGATGGCAACTGAGTGTTAAATAGCAGTGGGGTATCTGACGTTGCTGGGCATGTTAGACAGTGTTCTCCAATTATTTTTTTTCATCATTTCACCCCAATCAAGGCATTCCACTTCCACTATTGCGCAGGGGGTTACATAGGGGAAGGTGATGAGAAAGAGTGGTTAGATATAGAAAATGTCAGAAGGAGGGTGATAGACGGGTAAAGATACCGAGGATGAGGGTTGGGCAGATGGGAAGTGTTTGAGAGAATGGATGCGAGTTAGTGTGTTAGGCGGTGTCTATTGACCTTACATTTAAACTCCTGGAGATTGTAGCTGTCGGGGTAGCAATCATGTGGAAGGGAATTCTACAGTCGGAAAGCTGTTGGAGTAGAAATTGCGGTTACAATTTATTGGTTTCACAGTAAAAGGGTGGGACCTAATTGCTTGATGGTAGAAAAGACTGTACTCACTAAACCTAGGTTGTTAGGTAGATTATGTTATTTAAACGTGTTTCACAGAGTATACTGAGTTTTATAACCTCGGGTGATAATGCGATTTGGGTCCTCTAACCTTGGGTGGCAAGGTAAATTGTCTAACCTTGCTTGATAGGGTAGACTGGGTTCAATAACTTTGGGTGGTAAGATAGACTGGGTTGTCTAAACTTGGGTAGGAAAATAGCATGGGTTCACTAAATTTGTGTAGGAGGGTAGACAGAGCCGACCCACTTCTCTAACCTTTGGAGGCAGAGTAGACAGGGTTCTCTAACCTTGCAGTGGTGGGTAGACTGGGTTTTCTAATCGTGCTTGATGGGAAGATTGAGTTCTCTATACTTGGGTTGCAAGGTAGACTTCTTTTAACCGACATTAACTAGGAAGACTGAGTTTCGAACTTTGAGTTGGTGGTTAGATTGTTTTCTCTGACCTTGGGTGGCAGGATAGACTGGTTTCTCCAACCTTGGTTTGCAGGATAAAATGTGTTCTTCTAGCCTTGGATGGCAGGGTAGACTGGGTTCTCTAACTTTGGGTGGCAGTGTTTAGGTTCACTAACCTTGGGTGACAGGCTGGACTGGGTTTTCTAACCTTGGGTGGCAGGATAGACTGAATTTTCTAATCTTTGCTAGAAATCAAAATTCTGAATTTCACACCGTAGAGATGACATTGAGAAACCACCCCACGATCTTCCCGAAGAATGCATAGTAATTTCAGATAACAAATGTTAATGACAGTCATTATCGCCTACGACCTGAAGGGGTAATAAAAAAATCTTTTTTTCCAAAGAGCTCAAACAGGAAAATAAATTCTTATAATTGGTTCAATTTTTTTACTTGCACGTTTTATTTGCATTTGTTTTTCCATTGCTCATGTTATTCTTTCTAGTATTAGCACGTTCAATTATTTGATAAAATTAATCTTTCCTTTAAAATGTTTCGCTAATATAATACTTGTGAAACAAAATTGGAATATGAAGCAGAGGACATTTCAAACGCTCTTATTTGAATATTAAAGGCAATAATGATGAGATAACACACAAATATAGCGGCTCTGTCACTCTTCTTCTATGTTATTTCGCCAAAATGGCGACATTGTCAGTTTTGCTATAACTCATTTCCAGAGTTAATCAGAATATTTTTACTTCTCTTTGGACAGTTTTTCAAGAGCGTCAAATTGTGTCGATTTTCACTTAAGCGTAATAAATGCTGATAGAATAATCGAATCCTTTCATGTGGGATTAACTTCAGTCCGTTTTGTTAATATGCAAAGTGTCACTTGACCTGACGACAGGACGGATTTCTTCAATATGGATATATTGAATGGCATATTAAAACCTGCTTTGCTGTTGTGTGCGTTGTGGTGCAGTGGATATCGACACAGAATAAGAAATCGTGGAGCCGATGTCGAATTCGTTGCATTAACTTACGCGCAATTATCCTTGGATTGAATAGCAGGGCAGATTGGGCTCTATAGCCTTGGTTGGCAACCAGTTTACCACTGAAAGAAATATCAACTTACTGCAGAAAAATCATCTGTCTAGTCAGTTATGGATCGAAAGAGACATGATCGTCCAAGCGTATAGTATCATATATGCCACTTAACTGACTGATCTGGATAAAAGGATTGAATAGCAGGAGAGTCTGGGTTCTATAGCCTTGGCTGGAAAGCAATCTACCGCAGAAAGAAATAGTAAAATTTTCTCACTAGTCAGCCATGACTCTCTTCTGATTCATTTTTCTTCAATATTTGCGAATTGTTTTAATTTTATTTAATTATTTCACCCAGGAAAGGTAATAAAGCCGCTAAGATGTAAGGGTTTACTGAGTTCTAGTGAACATCAGAAAAAAAAAACATTATTAAAGAGATAAAATAATAAAAGAAAAATAAGACAGAAGATAACGAGTAACATTGCATTTACATTTTTGAAGACCAACTTTAACTGGGAAGCATGAAAACGGAAGAGAGTTCCACAAGCGAGAAGTGCGATAAAAGAAACTGATAACATAGAATTTACGGTTTAATCTAGCCATTTCAGCTGTAAAATGATGAGACATAGCCACCAATCTAGTACTGCGTTTAAATGTATAAAGTCTAGATATCAAAACGGAAATAATATTTATTTCTGGTAATTTACAGGAAATGTGGCACGACCATTAGGGTGGAAATCTGTCTTAAACCTACCTAAACTTACGCACTGGCGCAAACAAACTACAATATTCCTGGCACCAAAATAACACATTCTTATTTACCATTCTTACTACAGCCCCCATAATACCACATAGTCTCTATGAAGTCCCAAATAATCCCTATATGTACAATTTATCTTTAGAAACAGGAGAATAAAATAACTTTTAAACATGAAACCCTAATATTCATAGCGAAACATCATCAGGACAAATATCCTGAAAGTATTTATAGAAAAGGCAGAAGGAAGCTACGTTACGGCGGTAAGAAAGGGAGTGAAACCGAGATGCTAGGTCAGGAACAGTAACATTGCACATTTTTCTTTGGATTTAATCAAGAATCTCTAAATATATACCAGACCAGATATGGCAGCAGTATTCAAAAGAAGGACGAATTGTAGACTCATAAATATGTAAAATAGATTTAAGCGAGACAAATTCTCTTACATGACATAGTGGACCATCTTTCTTGACTGCAGACTTAGCAATTGATTTAATTTCAACTTACAGAAAGAGATCGAGTATTTTTGTTAGCATAAATAGCCAGATTATGTACATCGCTACTTGCTAGGGTGGTTGAGAAGCTAAGAGTACCTGGCATTCCCCAGCGAAGTACTGAACAGGCATAGTAGTCAAGTTTATTGTTTCCTTCTTCACCGTTCTTGATTCAAACTTTTCCCTCTCCAAGACTGACAAGAGATCATATTCTGCTTGTTATTTAATCGCTAACTGAGATGTTTTCCATTGCTATATATTTTCAGAGGTGTCATTGCTCTCTCTAGATTCTTTTTTCGTTAATAAATGCGAATCCTTGTAACTTACTGGAAAGGCTAGTTACATTTTGAATTAAAAGTTGTTCTTCTCCCATACTGAGCGCCAGTCAAGGTTTAAAAGTCCATTCTTCTCGGCTATTTTGCTTGTTAACTAACGGAAGAGAAGAAACAGATCCTTGCATTTTCTAGAAGCATAAGTGGGACCTGTGCTTAAAAAGTTATCCCTCAGCTGCTGATGGAGGCGTAGCATCTGTTATAGCTGTAGAGCCCGCCCCCGCACGGAAGCGACAATCTCGATTTCAAACAATGCCTGTGTATACGTTCTATCCCGATGTGGCTATGTTGTTTTAGCGTCTTCGCGTATGTTTCACCCCGGCGGCAAAGCTCTTCTTCTCTCTTCGCACCAGCTATCGGTGTAAATCGTGCCCTCATCGAGAGTGATCGCCGGCTAAGTTTTTTGACCTCTCAATGTCCATGTCCATCGCCCTCATATCACTGTTGAAGATGTTTGTAGTTGCTTCTCGTCTTTTGCCTTCGATGTCTTTTCCAGGTAACAGGCCTGGGCAGGGATTTATCAGCTCTTTGTGAACTATGATAACAAACGACCGTGCCCCTTCAAAGGAACAAAACATAAACTTTTGCCTGTCATGATGTATGTGGGTGATCTATCTATCGATCTATCTATCTATCTATCTATCTATCTATCTATCTATCTATCAATTTCTCTCTCTCTCTCTCTCTCTCTCTATATATATATATATATATATATATATATATATTTGTCTATGTCAGTTTATTAAAATCTATCTATCTATTTATCTATCTATCTATTTATCGATCTCCAGCTGTTAATATCTATCTATCTATCTATCTGCTCATTATAATCTATTTTACGTCTATTCATTCCCATTTTTTCGGTCTAACTTAATTATGTTAAGGTTAGACCAAACAACCATATATTCAGCAATATTTCATTTTATACGGTGGGTTCTTTTAACGGATATTATTTAAACTTGGAGAATCCTCCTTCGATTTTCAGCAAATCAGTAATGGTGACATTACACTTATGTCATTAAACATCCATAATTTTTTTTCAAATGCTACTCATTGCGAAGAGAAATGGCGAATAACATATGTGTTTGATTTTTTTATCTTTTAGAAGGTACGCCATGTTAGAACAAATACGTCGTCTGTATACAGACGACGTTTTTGTTTCAACATGGCGTACCTTCTGAAAGATAGATAACTCCTTCTGTTCAACAAGGCAGTTCGCTCATTTGAAAGAAAAGTAGACTGAATCAATATTTGTTGCTGTATTGCAAATTTTCTTCTTTTTTTTTTAATATTTAATGATCAGTTTAAGACAAGCGGGCGAACCGATTGGAAATCAACTTTCTACTTTCTTATCTAAATTTCTTTTCTCGTCACAAGTTTTATAAATTTCTTTTCTTTGAACGTACACGTCAGTGTTTCGATGAAAATTCGAGTTTTTGTGCATGCGCACTCAAAGCATATCCGGCCTGGTAGTGAGTTTTTTTTTTGTTTTGTTTTTTTGTGGCTCGATTGGGTTTAATTTATTTTTCTTTCTTCCCATAACAGTGTATTCAGAATAGATAGATAGATAGATATGAACAGTCTGGTTTATATACATAGAGTTTTTTTTTTTTTTTTTTTTTTTTTGGCTCAATTGAGTTTAGTTTCTTTTTCTTTCTTCTCATATCAGTGTATTCAAGATAGATAGATAGATATGATATGATATGATATGATATAAACAGAGATAGATAGATATGAATAAGCTAAAATACATTGAATTATATACAACAAATGGGAAAAGATAGATAGATAGATAGATAGATAGATAGATAGATAGATAGATAGTTAGATAGCCTCATTCCCTCAAATGACCTCAAATAGAATGACTACATTGAATCCATAGCTGAATCTACTGCTAGAAAGGTTGGGTCTCTGTGTCGGGCCAGGAAGTTTTTTTTTCTCGTCAGAATCCATTTTACACATTTATAAATCTACCGTTCGTCCTTGCATTGAATAATGTTGCCATATCTGGTCGGGTGCTTCTGCTATTTATCTTGAAGTAGTCGACAAAATTCAAAGGAGGATCTGCAATATAATCGATCCTGATCTGGCAGCCAGCCTTCAGCCAGTCATCAGTCCGACGTGATGTGGTTTCCCTCTGTCTTTTTTTGCAAGTATTTTTATGGGAACTGCTCAAAGGAGCTTTTTTTCTCTAGTACCCAACCATATCAGTTTGCTCGTGCAACTAGGTTAGTGTCAAGGTCCCACCCGGTTACCGTCGAAACAGTTAAATGTAACCGCTTCTTCTACTCTAATAGTTTATTTTCTCGCACTTCCCGTTTGTGGAACTCACTTTCGTTTACTTGCTTCCCTGATAACTAAAATCTTTAAAAGTTTAAATGCAACATTAATTGCCATCTATTATCTACCTGATTCCTATCCATCACTTATCTTTTATTCGACATCCCCTGTAACTTTTTTCTCTCAATCTAACCCCCTGGGCACCAGTGGGATTTCTCCCTTGCTCGAGGTAAAATGATTCTAAAAAACAAAAGAAGTGGGCGAATATGACTCTCCACTGCTAGTGGTGAACTATCAGACAGAGTTATCGGTATTTAGTTACCTCCCCACTTGAGAAAAAATATGGCACAAGGCCTCTTTAATGTGGATAATCCGAGCTATATAACTTGGGCAAAAATTGAATATCTACTTTTCCCCAGGCGAGACACTACCCTTCGGTGGATCCTCGTCTAGGTTACTCTCTGCCCGAAAGCAAAGCGTCTGACAATGTCAGCAAAGCGTCTGAGCGACGTTAATCGCTAGACAGCAATATTCCCCCTCCCTCACAATAATGTCTAACGTATTTATGAGGATTGGGACTTCCCCATTAATGTTCATAGGTATGTATATAAAAATCAATCATTTTATTCCTTCTTTAATGACGAGAAACGCCAGCTTAGGATAAAAGTAATATAATTCATTATTTAAGCATACACACACACACACACACACACACACACACACACATATTGCTTTCTTTTGTTTTTGGATCTGATCAAGCCTAGAAAGACGAAACGCGTAATCAAATCTAGTTTCAAGGAAATGTTTTCCATTTGTCAAATTTCTATATCCTATTTTAAAGACATCCCGATAAATGAAAGTTTTTTTTTTTAACATTTCACCCCCAATAGAAGCCACTGGGATGAAAGGAGTTAATGAGGTTGAAAGAAACAGAAAACAAGAAAAGAACAAGGAAGAGACTATGGTGCTTGATGCTGCATTTGAATTTCTGAAGATTGTAGTTGACAGGAGAATGCTGAGCAAACCATGGACCAAAGATGGGAGCAACGACGAAGTTTCAGGGAAACAAAAAAGAAAATTCTCCAAAATCTCAGGAAGAGATAGCTTAAATTTATGGACCACATAATGAAGAAAATAAATCTAAAATAACAATATGAAAATGTCTCAACCAATTGATACGTTTATCAGTATATGAAGAATATGTTATTTCAAATTAAGCAACAATTATTACAAACAAAAACAGGAAGTGTTTTAACAAAAAAGCAAAAGTGCGACCCTGAAAATCATAATCAGGAACCTCTACTGACAGCGCCTGCATACGGACAGGAAACGAACTCAGCAGATATACAAAGATAGAAAGGGGCGTAAGACAAGGATGTGTCTTTTCACCGGATTTATTCAACTTATAGAGCGAGACTATTCTGAGGACCCTAGAAGTTATGCCTGTTTTCGTCATCGGTGGTCACAATCTGAACAATATAAGATAAGCAGATGATAGAATGTGAATAGCTGACAAGGAAAGAAAACTAAAAGACCTCCTAAAGAAGGTAAATGAAGAGATTTAAAAGAAAAGAGTGCAAATAAACTACAAGAAAACCGAATATACGATCATCAGCAAACAGAGAAGCCCAAAATACCAATTAAAGATTTGGTATACTAAAATCAAGCAAGTACAAAAATTTAAGTACTTGGGAAGTGTTCTAACGGAAGAAGTACGACACTGAGATCCGAAGGCGAATTAGCATGGCGAAGGACGCATTCCAGAGGATGAGCAGAGTATTAAAAGAGAGGAAAAATTTCTCTGGAAACAAAGAAGAGAGTTCTGGATTGTTATGTGATGTCTGTTCTTCAATATGGCAGTGAATGCTGGACAATATCATCAAAGATGAAAGAAAAACTTGAAGCAACTGAAATATAGTTCTACAGAAAGATGCTGCGGATATTATGGATCGAACATGTGAGCAATGATGAGGTTTCAAAAAGGATGGAAACGAAAAGGAAATTAATACTGAGCATCATGAAAAGACAGCTGAAGTTCCTGGAATATGTTCTGAGGAAGGAAGACTTAGAGAATCTGATACTCACAGGTCAGATGAAAGGAAAGAGAGACAGGAGAAGTAGCGGATAACATATTTGAAGGGCCTGAGCAAGTGAATGGCAGAGCGGGTTTTGGGTGGGATGACAGGAGAAAGCGTGCTAAGAGCTACCAGGGATAGGAAGACGTGGAAGGCCATGATCACCTACGTCCTGAAAAGATATGCTACAAAGAAGAAGAAGAAACAGAGAAACAAGAAAAAGAGTACCAGCCTTTTATGTGTATGACAGTGAATACTGGACAATCTCTTCAAAGAGGCAAAAGAGACGAAGCAACAGAAATGTAGTTCTACAGGTGGATTTTGAGGATACCATAGACCGAACATGTGAACAATGACAAAGCTAATTCTACACTAATAATAATTCTACACTACTTACATTATTCGGACTATTGTCCTCAACTTCATTGCCATTTGTACGACGTTTTGGCCGTTGTACGCTCCGACCTACTTCAGGTGCTAGGAATTTCGAACCGAACCCTTTATTAAAATCAGTGGGGTATATCATTCTCATTCCTTGCGCAAAGCCACTTTTGGTAGTCATGAGTTATCTCCCTCTAATCGGACTCTCTAAGTTCACCAATGCCTAGTATTGAACTCACAACTCTTTGGGTCAAGTCACTAGGACTAACCAACGTATATATCCAACGTTGCTCACATATTCGATCCACGGCATGCTCAGCATCCTTCTGGAGAACAACATTTCTATTGATTCAGGTCTTTTCTTAATCTTTAAAGAGATCGTTCAGTACTTATGGCCATATAGGAGGATAGATATCACGTAACAGTGGATATAGACGTTGGTGATTGTAATAAAGGGTTTGGTTTGAAATTCGAAATTCCTAGCACCTGAATAAGGCCGAAGCGTACAAGGGCCGAAACGTCGTACAAATAGCAACGAAGATGAGGACAATAGTCCGAATAATGTAAATAGTGTAAATACTACCTCATCTCAGAAATATAGACATAATAATTCTAGTTTGTTTATGCGAGATACAGATGATAATGCAAGGTGTGTGTGTGTGTGTGTGTGTGTGTGGTATGTTTGTTATGTTTGTTGTTTTTTTGCATATTGATTTGGGAACGTTTTTACATACATACCATTTGCTACACACTAATTGGCTGTGGCAAAAAATGACATTAACTGCTCTAAAAGCATAAATACTGCCTTTTAACTCGTTTGCAAGTTTCATATCGAGATGGGAGTTGGCGGGAGACCAAAGCCGACTGGGTCACTTGGACGAGGGAGTCTGATGTTGAAAGACCCGAAACTCCCAATGAATCCAAGAGTAACATCACTGATGACCCATCTCGACGCATCTATTGGGATGTATGATATAAGTGTCGTAGATAAACATACGTTAGATTCATTAAGAATAATTTCAATCAAGTTTGGTGATGTAATATAATATTTTATAATTGGTAATATAGTTATTAGTAATCTGACGAAGTTCTTTCGACATTATGAAATATGTTTTTTTTTTCTTTTCATTTAGGGCGGTATTTGTTAAAATCAAAGTTATGGGCAGTTTTGTTCTTGTGTTTTATTAGCAAGATTAAATGGTTGTATAAACGTAAAACCCTTTTATATTCATAGATACGGACTTTTAGATTTCGCGATTTCTCGCCGATATAAGTGCTTTTTACAACGGAACGAAAAGAGAGACGCTTTTCGTAATACGGTAGCGGCAGCAGTCGCAATTTTGGCTTAAAGGCTTTTAGCAGTTATCGCGCGGTGGCAGCGTGGGACCAACGCTCGTTAGACGCTGTTCCACCATCCATTTCCTCAAGACCATTAGTTTTCTACGCCGTTTCCTCTGTCACTGTTGTTTTCAATATGTCCTGGCAGTATCAGATTTTCCAAGCCCTCTTTCTTCACAAGGCTCGTTAGACGCTGTTCCGCCATCCATTTACTCAAGACTGTTAGTTTGCTACGCTATTTCCTCTGTCCCTGTTGTCGTCAATATGTCTTGAGAGTATCAGATTTTCCAAGTCCCTTTTCCTCATTATGTTCCCTAGAAATGTGAAGCATAAGTTTCGTTTTTGTTTTCATTTCTCGAAAATTTCATCGTTGCTCAAATATTCGATTCACGGTATTCTCAGCATTCTTCTGTAGAACAACATTTCTATAGATTCAGGTCTCCTCCTCATCTTTGAAGAGATCGTCCAGCACTCACTGCCGTATAGGTAGACAGATAAGTCCCAATTTTCAATTTCAGATTGATATTTATTATTTTTTCAGCAATTATAGCAATTTGCAGTGTCAAGAGATTATTTGCAAGAACTAAAATTTTGTATTATGGTTCGTAAAAAAGAACTAACAATGAATGAAAAGAACTATATAATCAAAGAAATTAGCAAAGGAAAGTCTTCGCTTCAAATTTCTAGGGATTTAAAAAGGGATCATCGAACAATCAAGAAAATATGTCAAATGGGAATTCAACCAAGGAAAAAAGTCTCAGGCTGAATTGAGGAATTTAACAAAGCGAGATCTATCACATATCCGAAGAGAATTAATAAGAAACCCAAATGCGTCAAGTGCGTTCATATTTGAGGCCGCTGGAGCTCCTATGCTGTCAAGGGAAACAAGGTGTAAAGCTTTAAGGAAGTTTGCTGATGTAAAAAATCAAATAAAAAAAAACATTTTAACAAAAAGACACAGAGAAAGAAGATTGCAGTGGGGAAAAAAAATACATGAAAACTGATTTCAGTAAACTGCTTTTTACAGACGAATCATTGATCACCCTCGATGAGCCCGATGGATGGGCTCGAAGATGGGTTTGCAAACAACATGACTCAAGAAAATCTTTTAAACGCTAACAAGGCGGCGGTGGGATCATGATATAGGCTGGAATTATTGGTAATGAGCTCGTGGATTCATTTAAAGTGAAAGATGGGGTTAAAATGAGTTCCAAAAGTTTCTAGAGCAATATTTCTTTGAATGGCTTGATAACCAGTCTTTAGCCAAGCGTAGATCTATGATCTTTATGCAAGACAGCGCACCAAATCATGCATCAAATTTTACTAAATCCTGCTTAAAAGAAAAGGGATTGGTTGAAGATTCTCTTATGGACTGGCCTTCAAATGGCTGTGACTTGAATCCCATTGAGAACCTGTGGAGCATCCTCAAGTAAGATATTTATTCTAATGGGAGGCAATTCAACAGCAAGTATGACCTCTGGGAGGCAGTTAAAGTTGCTGCAAACAACTTACCAGCCGCTAAAATTGCAAATCTAAAATCAGTTGTCGACAATCGGCTGCTAAGAGTTATTGAACAGAAAGGAGCATTTGTGCAATAAATTAAAAGTTCTTATTATTTTTTGTTAATATATTTTTTATTTTTAAAATAAAATGTTTTTTTATGTTTTTCCTTTAAGAAATGGACGAATTTGTTCTAAAATCTTTTTATGTTATTTTTTTACATTATTTTTCCAAAGTATAATAATGTAAAAGTATGAAAATAAATAATTGCAAATAAACTACTGACAGTCAATATAGTCTGTTTTTTTTTAATTAAATAAAAAATTTTCCAGCCAAAAACAATAGTTTTCTCTATCACTATATATCTAAGTTAATAATACTGAGTAGAATCTAATCTATATAATAATAGGACTTTTAACATTAAAGACGCAAATCTTTGTACCAATTAATAACTTGTATATAATCTCTAGACGCAGTTTATATTGTGAGAAAGATGTACTTTAACCACATCGTTTTGTTGGGGGTTTGGTTGGTTGGTTGGTTGGTTGGTTGGTTGGTTGGTTGGTTGGTTGGTTGGTTGGTTGGTTGTTTTTTTTGTTTTGTTTTGTTTTTATACATTTATTAAACTTATCCTGAAATCGAAATCATCGCAAAATAAAATTATCGTATATTTTTAATAGAAAAAAACACCTCTTCATATTTTCTTGGGTGGGAGGCTTGTTTATTTATTTGTTTGTTTGGTTGGTTGGTTGTTTCTTTTTTTTTTTTTTTTTTTTTTATACATTTATTAAACTTATCCTGAAATCGAAATCATCGCAAAATAAAATTATCGTATATTTTTAATAGAAAAAAACACCTCTTCATATTTTCTTGGGTGGGAGGCTTGTTTATTTATTTGTTTGTTTGGTTGGTTGGTTGTTTCTTTTTTTTTTTTTTTTTTTTTATACATTTATTAAACTTATCCTGAAATCGAAATCATCGCAAAATAAAATTATCGTATATTTTTAATAGAAAAAACACCTCTTCATATTTTTCTTGGGTGGGAGGCTTGTTTATTTCCGTCACATCTGCTTTTTGAGGCTGTTATTTGAGTTTTTAGTTTTACGGCTACCATTCCAATACTCTGTCTGACAGAGGCAACTTTTTAACCACGTTGAAGATGTTCGCGTCATAATGATACGCCCATCAAAACGAATTTGAAAGTCAATCCTAGAAAAAAATTAATTTGTTGAAAGAATAGCAGTGTGGCTAAGAATTAAAAGATTGGCTTGGTGATTGAAACGCTTTGTGACAAGCAGGAGGAATGAAATCAAAAGGCGGGGAAAAACCACAAGATGGCGCTGCCGACAATGGCGGATTTAACAATTGTCTTAATGCATTTGTGAACGTCGTGTGGCGAATTGGTCTGGAAACGGGCGCTATCGAACTTGACAAAGACATTTTATTGAATTCTATGCGACTATGTCGGGCGATGAGAAATGAATATATTGATGCGATCGATTTAAAAGACAGACAATCTCACATATTAACAAGTACGGCACAAGAAAGTTTGCAGGCACTGATTTATGAACTTTGAGAGGAAAAATTAATAATCCGTTAATTCTTTAACGTATCTATT
>JBBBDQ010001462.1:6670000-6697500 GCA_037127315.1 Ascarosepion bandense | reverse complement strand
CCTGTATGTATCAGATTCTCAAAACCCTATTTCCTCATTGCGTGTTCCAGAAACTTCAGCTGTCTCTTCAGCTGTTATGTATAAGTTTCTTTTTCGTTTTCATAAGCTTAAATAAAAAAAGTGAGTTAAAAAAAGCCAGTTGCCGTCAACTGACAAGATCTCTGTCTTCGGGCAAAGTTTGATTCAGTCATGGCTCTTTGTGTCCGAACTAGCGTAAGCGGGAGCTCGGCGAAATTTGACCATTGGCCCGAGTGTACTCATTCGGATTCTCTACGTTATATTCGACCTTGTGACACATGTCGATGGGGTGAGGAATATCGGAAAATACCACCGTTAGAGTCAGTCTAGAGTATTTCTAACAGACATCACAGCGAGTAGCCTAAGTAAGACAATATTATAACGATTGACGACAAGGAATCAAAGCTCATGCGAACCTTAACCCTCGGATGATAATTATCTTATCAAAAACTCTTTCCACGCTATAGCATTTGTCGATATTAATATGTATGTAATTATTTAATTTATTATTTGCACATTTTAACCCGTTAAAAATTCACATTGTTCCGATTATAAATTTCTGATGAATATTAATTCTTCAGTAAATTTTCATTTGTTCTACGACAATAAAATATCTGTGGAAATTTCTCTATCGCATCGTTGAATATTTGAGCTTAAAAACTTAAAAAAAAAAAACATTGCAGTAACACTCACTGATATGAATGTTGGTCGTTATTTGAAAAAGAGGGTACAAATGAAAAGATTTGAAATTGACAACTTTTTCCATTTCACTGAAAATGATCTTTGTGACCGAAAAATCTGCCAAAAGGACAGTTTTCCTTTAACACCGCTATTATTCCTCAGTAATATTTCTTGTTTTAAAATGTGATTATTAAAATTGTAATAAAACCTAAACATATGAAAGCGAATTTATACATTTTCTTTTTTCTTGAGAACTGACAACAAAGATGTTGAACACTATTATATCGTTTATCGTAATGATTGGCAAAACACCAACTGACTCAATTGAGCCATACTTTATAAATTTTTTAATAAAAAGGATTTTCTTACAGTTGGTTCACATATTTTAATAATTTCATAAATGTCTATGAATAAAAAGTGTTAATGTTTATTTCTTTATAAATTGGTAAATGATATAAACAAAAAGGCAGTTTTATTTGGTCTGTATATAAAAAGAAAATGACACTTTTTATCTGATTATGATCTCCCAGGAAATATGACAAAAGTTTAATATTTATTTTTGAAAATAAATATTGGCAAACTTGGATCTTTGTGCCTACAAAAAAAAAAACAAAAAAAAAACGGAATATCGAAAAAGAATTTTTCCTTGACAACGCTATCATTTTTAACTATTTTCACTCCTCGGTTATGTTTATTGCTTCAAAAAACAAATTATCAGAATTGTAATACAACTTAAACATATGAAAGTGAATTTATACATCTCTTTATTCTAGAGAATTGATAAGAAAATATAATATCCACTATTCATGATGTTGCTTATTAACTGTATATCCCGGCGTTGCTCAGGATTTTTTAGTAGTTGTGTTGAAATGGTAAGGTCAAGTGCTTATTCAAAAAGCTCCAGTATGAGGTTGCCGTGACGTGTAAATTTTTAAAAAGGCGAAGTAAGTATTAGGTTTTGTTGTGTTTGTAAAACGGGATTCATGCTTGGTCAATTTTACCAATATACGGGAATGATGTATGTACAATTGGAAGAACATGGCGGGCGTTACGGAAGCTTGTAATGTGAGGCGATGATGTTGTACCGGGGAAGAAGTGAATGCATTGGCCCTGAAACGTCGGAGGGGGTCAGAACCTTGTAGAAAACGTGAAATTGTTTTGGCATATGATAAGGTAGAAATTACAAAAAGACCCGATTTTTATTAGAATGCAGCTAAGCGTTTCGAAGAAATAAACGATTGCAAAAAGCAAATTTTTCCATTAATTTTTGCTGTATCCTGTGTGTCAATTGAAATTTTTGCTTGCATATTAAGGCATCAGAACTTGATCTACCAGTGACTCTATTTTGGTTGAGTTTGAGTATAGCGTCTTGGAGAAATGCATAAAAATGCATACAATTGCGCAAAAGACCACCCGAAATTATGTTTGTCGTTGAATTTTGACGAACTCTGTACATTTATTCGAAATATGATTGATTTACAAGTTACCCAATTTTGGTTGAATTCGCATAAGGCGTCTCGGAGGAGAAAAGTTCGTAAGTTCTAAACGTTTCGGTGATTTCATCGTACCCTCTAAATGGAGACGCACAAACACACGCACACACATCCATTTTATATATAGAGTGAGTATTTATACTATTTATTTAATAAATCATTTATTAGAATGAATGGTAAAACACCGACTAATTGCCAAATTATTCAAATTTTATGAAACAACAGAAAATAATCAAGATTTCCTTAATGTTGGTTCATATATTTTAAGAATTTTATAAACGCTTATAGATTTATGAATATAAATTGTTTTTCATGTTTATTTCTTTATAAATTGATAAATGATGAATATTGCATTGCATTAGCTGCATTTATTTTACTAATTCTTGGCATGTTGCAAATAAAATGATTCTTGTAACTAAACAATCTAATCAACAAGAGCACTCAAAGAGCACAAACCTCCGCCAAGGTAATACCGATATCATCTCAGCAATTAAGAAGTGATGATTATTCAAATGAGAATAACTGCTATGTACTGTGAGCGCTCTCAAGAGTGAAAATACAGAAATGAATTCAAACACTATCTAAATTAAATGTACACTTGAAATGAACCCTGAAAGGTTTGTCTGTCTCATTTGCAATCAAAGCGTTCAAAGAGAACAGCGGTCAAAGTAGTATTGATTAAAAAATAGATAGAAATAAGTCTGTCTGTCATTAGAAGATTAGGTGCAGTGAGAGAGTTTATGCATGCGTCCAGTGATCTGAGAGATGAAACGGTAAGTATGAATATAAGTTGAGAAATTTTCGATCAGTTTGGCAATATTGAAGTAGTGTTATATACTGCCGCTGGATTTGGAAAAACTACAGAGAACACGCATCTACCTCCCATTAGCATGGGACAGGCTAGCCTCCCAGAGAGTAAAATACTTCGCCTCCTTGGCCTTACACTCTCGGCGGACCTCAAATGGAATGACTATATTGAATCCATTACCAAATCTGCTGCTATGAAAGTCGGCTCCCTGTGCAGGGCCCGGAAATTTTTCCCACCTGAATCTATTCTGCACATATACAAATCTACCATCCGCCCGTGTATTGAATATTGCTGCCATATCTGTTCGGGTGCCCCTGCTGCTCTCCTTGGGCTTCTTGACAAAATACAAAGGAGGATCTGTAACGTGGTTGATACTGACTTGGCAGACCGGCTGCAGCCGCTCTCACACCGGCGTGATGTGGCTTCCCTGTGCCTCTTCTACAAGTACTTTCATGGCTTCTGCTCCGATGAGCTTAGATCACTGGTGCCGCCTAAGCACGAATTTACACGAGATACTAGATTAGCAACTAGGTCCCCCCCTTTTACAGTTAAACAAATAAGATGTAACCGTAAATTCTACTCCAACAGCTTCTTTTCTCGCGCTTCCCGCCTGTGGAACTCCCTTCCACAAGTCTGCTTTCCCGACAGTTACAATCTCCAGGTGTTTAAATGTAGGGTCAATAGACACCTCCTATCACACTAACTCCCAACTATTCTTACAACACTCTCATCTACCCAACCCTCATTCTCGGTATCCTTACCCGCCTATCACCCACCCTCTGTCATTTCCTATATTTAATCAGCCTTTCTCCACTCTACGTAGCCCCCTGCACAGTAGTGGCCGTGACATGCCTTGCTCAGGGTGAAACGCTTATAATATATATATATATATATATATATATATATATAATCTTAGATTTTTATTCTTCGTCTGTGGCGCTTGTGTAGGGTAGGTGGGCAACCGGAGAGAGTCGAGTACACGAAGTGGCCGCCGGGAGTCGTTAGCCAGTCTCTGTCCCTTCAGCCAAAATTTCTAGATTTTATATAGTCTTAAAACTCTTATGCATTTTTGCTTTTTAGAGTTGTCACTTTGTTGACGTCATCTAAGGCCAGATATTCTGTCAACCACCCTTGTCTTTGGTTAACATTTATCTATGTCCCTATATATCTGTCAACCATGTTATATCCTGCCATTGCTTTTCCGGTTGTCGCTTGAGTTTTTGTGTTATTGCACTTTCTTGACATAATCTACGTCCAGATATATCTGTCAACAACCTTTGGCCTTTGTTGACTTTACCTACGGCCAGTTGTAACAGTCAATTACCTTTGCCGTTCAAGGTATTATATTACATTAGCCTGAATACTTACAGTTATTATCAATTCTTATAATTATACATTAGTCATTACAGCTACTAAATTAGTGCCAATCAAGAGATCAGTCATCCGTGAAAGTTTCATCCGAATCTATCCAGAGTGTTTTGAGATATTTTGTCCACGGACAGACAGATAGACAAACAGATAAATGCGACCGAAAACAATATCTCTGACTTCAGTCAGTCAGTTAAGTGCCATGTGTGTTACACGCTTTGGGCGATCATGTCTCGAAACAGACATGATTGACTGGGCAGAAGATTATCCTGTAAAATGTTGCCATTGCTTTCTGCGGTAGACTGGTTGCCAGTCAAGGCTATAAAACACAATCTGTCCTATTATTGGACTCATAGCTAAAAGGAGAAGAGATGCACTATATTTTTATGTAGTAATTAGTAGGGGATCAGTTTATTACTTCATAACAATAGAAAACCAATCCACCACTTTATGGCCAGTAGAAGCCTTAATCATGATTCCATCTATTATATTCAATCAGTCAGTTAAGTGCCATACGTGATACACGCTTTGGGCGATCATGTTTCGAAAGTGACATGACTGACTGGGCAGAAGATTATTTCGCAGTAGCTTGCCATTGCTTTCTGCGGTAGACTGGTTTCCATCCAAGGCTATAGAACCCAATCTGTCCTATTGTTTAATCCATAATTGAAGGGAAGAGACGGATTAATATTTTCCCAAGGGTATTTGTGCATAAGTGAATGCAGGGAATTCAACAATCAAACGTAAAAAAAAAAATGTAAATGTAATAAAAAGGACATTAAATTTTAAATTTCAAAGCTTGGCGACGGGCACATTTTGCGCAATATTTTCAGTTTTTCTACTTCGCTTCTGCCATATTTGTTGTGAAAAATGACATAAATCCTTCCTTGTTTGCTGTAACCCTTCAGGACGTAGGTGATCATGGATCTCTTCTTATCTTTACACTTTTCCTATTGATATCTCTCCCAAACCCTGCTCCACCATCCACTTGCTCAAGCCCATCAAGTATGTTTCGCGTTGCTTTTCTCTGTCTCTCTTTCCCTCTATCAGTCCCGTGTTTATCAGATTCTCCAAGCCCTTCGTCCTCATTACGCGTCCCAGAAACTTCCACTGCCTCTTCTTGATGTTAAGTATAAGTTTTCTTTCGTTTGCATCCTCTCAAAAACCTTGTCGTTGTTCACATGTTCGGTCCAGGGTATCCTCAGCATCCTTCTGTAGAACCACATTTTTGTTGCTTCGAGTCTCTTCTTCATCTTTGAAGAGATTGTTCAGCATTCGCTAGACAGGTATCACGTAACAAACCAGTACATTTTCTTTGTTCCCAACGAAATTTTCCTGTCTCTCGATATTCTGCTTAGCTTTTAACGGGAATATAGAATATCAAGTGAAAATAAGATCATTGCAGATAGTCACGCACAACACGAAAGTATGATGAGAATGAGTGCTTGAATGCGGGGTTGAAGTTTGATAGATAATCAGGACCCCAAAGTGAGGAAAAAGTACAGATCAATATGATTCTTGCCTCTTGCTGATATCGATCGTCTTCGACTGATGCCGACCAATACAACGCGAAGCTGACATGCAACTTAAAATCTATGATACGATAATCTTCTGTCTTCCGCTACCATTTTCGGGTTCCTCACTTTAGACAAGTCACGTACGGATTCGGCGATATTGTACAGGGCACAAATGGACGCCGTGTTAGGCATACTTATTGTTATCATCCGGGCGCCAACCGTACAGACAGATACAGTTAATCTGTAAATAATTGCCAGCGAGTTCGATTTTCACTGTTTCCTCCCCGATTCTTTGCATCAAAATTGTCCGTGTTCAATTAATAAAGAAGGTATTTTGATATTTATCCATAAGGCTATCTTTTTATTGTTCTCCCCTCAAACAAGGTGATAATGTCGCTAAGACGCAAGCGAACGCTAAAAGTTAATGATGCAAGTAAGAATAAGAAAAAAATAGAATTCAGGAACACAAAAGATGGTGATTGACGTTGCATTTCAATTTTTGAAGATTGTAGACGGCACAGGAGTAAGAAATTGAAATAGAGTTCTGCAGGCGAGAAATAAGTGAGAAGAAACTATTAGAATAGAACTTATGGTTGTATTTATTTACGATTTGACTTGGTTGCTAGTCTAGTAGTAGACTTAAATTCCTGTAGCCGAGGTACCAAGGATGAAAGTTCATCAGCATATTGCTACGAAAATATTTATAAAAAAGGCACAGGGAAGCCACATCACGGCCGTGGAAAAATGACTGAAGTCAAGATAATAGGAAAGGACCGCCAATATTAAATTGTTTGGATTATACTGAGTATCTTACGCTATGTACGGAAGGCACTAAATATTGCAGCAATATACAATTCACGGGAAATGGTAGATTGGATCAGGTATTTATCCTTAATACATACATAAAGAAAAATGAGATATATAATGAATAGATAGATAATGATAAGACTGGGATAGATAGATAGATAGATAGATAGATAGATAGATAGATAGATAGATAGATAGATAGATAGAGAAAACTGAGATATAGAATGAATTACATACATACATACATACATACATACATACATATGAATATAGATAGATAGAGAAAACTGAGATATATAATGAATAGAATGAATTAGATACATACATGCATTCATACATACATATGACTATAGATAGATAGATATATAGATAGAGAAAACTGAGATATATAATGAATAGAATGAATTAGATAGATAGATAGATACATACATACATACATACATACATACATACATAGAGAAAACTGAGATATATAATGAATAGAATGAATTAGATACATACATACATACATACATACATACATACATATGAATATAGATAGATAGATAGATAGACAGATAGATAGAGAAAACTGAGATATAGAATGAATTAGGTACATACATACATACATATGAATATAGATAGATAGAGAAAACTGAGATATATAATGAATAGAATGAATTAGATACATACATACATGCATACATACATATGAATATAGATAGATAGAGAAAACTGAGATATATAATGAATAGAATGAATTAGATACATACATACATGCATACATACATACATACATACATATGAATATAGATAGATAGAGAAAACTGAGATATATAAGGAATAGAATGAATTAGATAGATACATACATATGAATATAGATAGATAAACTGAGATATAGAATGAATTAGATAGATAGATACATACATACATACATACGAAGATAGATAGATAGATAGATAGATAGATAGATAGATACTGTAATTTATCTAACGTGAGAAGCACGTCGAACCTTCCTAGTCATTCATTCATACAATCATGATGGAAATACCGAGAGCTTATTTACAAGATGGCCAAGTTGAAGCCTGTCATGTCACATTCATCGAAAATCAAAAATCCTGATACATGGTCTTCCATTACAATCTTATGCTTCTAAAATCCATGGTTCAATAATTTTCACCAAAATAGAATTTATTTCTTTGCCAGATTGCAATCCGAGATTTGGAATGGTCAACTTGTTTCTCTCGCAAGCAGTTGGGAGCAGAAAAGCTCTTTGCCAAGATTTATACTTTCTAGCAATCTTTACAGTAGCAAATGTAAGGATGGCAAGAAAAAAGTTTTGGTTTGAAAACAAAATTAAAAAGAAACGACGAGTCAAAATTACAAAGAATAGTTTTTTGTTTTTTTTCTTAGTATTAAACTTTTGCCTCAGGAAATGTAAATGTCTGAGAAAAACACTTAGCCGAAAGCTAGCATATTCATTAGATTTGGCTAATTAAAAAGAAAAAAAGGAAAAAATAATATATCAAATAACTATTTTCTTATTCTAATAACACCCAAACAAAGTAGTAAAAGAAATCAGAAAGGAATAGAGATTTGCCTCGAGTTACGTCGTTTCGAGTTAAGCTGTTCTCAAGTCATTTTATTCGACTTTACGTCTGTCTCCCACAAATATTGAAGTCATAATAGCACTAGAAAGGCGTTAAAATCATGTTCTTCTTCTATGTGCCCTGTCCCTTCAGGATGTAGGCGATCATGGTTTTCCACGTCTCCCTATCCCTGGTGGCTTTTAGCATGCCTTCTCCTGTTACACCATGCAACTCCCGTTTTGTCATCCACTAGCTGAAGCCCATAAATCAAGAATATAAATGTATAGAAACTAGCATGGCCACAAAATGAGGGATAAGTTTATATATTGATTATAATATAGAATTGATCCCTCATTTTATACACACATTATAATTTCTTATAAACAGTTTGCATGTATATTCTTCTTCTATGTGCCCTGTCCCTTCAGGACGTAGGTGATCATGGCTTTCAACGTCTCCTTATCCCTGGTGGCTCTTAACACGCCTTCTCCTGTTACACCATGCAACCCTCGTTCCATCATCCACCGGATTAGGTCCTTCAAATATGTTAACCGCTGTTTTCCTCTGTCTCTTTTTCTCTCTATCTGGCCTGTTATTATCAGGTTCTCTAAGTCCTCTTTCCTCATTTGCATGTCCCAGGATCTTCAGCCATCTCTTCCTGATGATCAGTATTAATTTCTTTTTTGTTTCCATCATTTCTAGGAACTCACCATTGCTCACATGTTCGATCCATGATATTTGCAGCATCCTTCTGTAGAACCACATTTCAGTTGCTTCAAGTTTTTCCTTCACCTTTGATGATATTGTCCAGCATTCACTGCCATATTGAAGAACTGACATCACATAGCAATCCAGTACTCTCTTCTTTGTTTCTAGCGAAATTGTTCTGTTTCTTAATACTTTACTCAACTTCTGGAATGCTTCCTTCGCCATACCAATTCGCCTTCGGATCTCTGTGTCGCACTTTCCGTCTTCTGTTCTAACACTTCCCAGGTATTTAAATTCTTCGTAGTTGCTTGATTCTAGTATCCCCGACCTGTATTTGGCATTTTGGGCTGCCCTTTTTACTGATGACCATGCATTCGGTTTTCTTGCAGTTTATTTGTAGTCCTTTCTTGTCACTCTCTTCAGCTACCTTCTGTAGGAGGTCTTGTAGTTTCCTTTTTTGCTCCTTATCATGTAATCCTTGAAGAAAAGAACACACTTCAAGGAACTCTCGTTTTAAGTTTTCTCGTTTTTTTTCTATTACTATTAAAAAGCTGTTGATGTAGACGATCCACAGCCATCTACGTCCGCGATGTAAATAAACAAATTGAATGTAAATATTGATAAATCTAAAAAAATTTAGTTTATTTTCTACTATCGCAAAATAATTTTAATAATTGTATTTATTATTTAACCTTACAAATTCATTTTATTTTATAATGTCTTAGAGCAAACCACATTCACAAATAATGAATCCGCGATGTACTGTAAAGATCGCCAAATTGTAAACATCTACATTTACAAGTATGTAGGTACATGTATTCTTATATTTACATTACTTTTTTCTGTACTATATTAAAAACTAAAATTTGTTTGTCAGCTTAAAATAGTTTATTAATCATTTATTATTAAAAATGCATTTATAAATAAAATACAGAACTGGGAATGGTTATTTGTGGTTTAACCTAGTGACAAGTAAATTCGGAGACAAGTAAATTCAACTTAATTCGTCTCTCCTGGAACATGTTACCGACATAAGGGGAGGTATACCTGTAATCATCAAATGTTAGACAGAATTTACAGAGATAACCAAAGACGTGAAAAAGTAATTGGAGATTCAAGCAAATCCAGAAGTTCAAATATCGGGTAGATTTTTAAGAAATGTATTTTTTTTACGGTTTATCAACCTTATGATTTTTTTGTTTTTGTTTTATTTTTTTTAAACAATATATTACAGCTTGTTGTTTCCAGTACCAGATATTGCGAAACGATCATCCATCTAAGTACCGACCGGGCTCAATGCTGCTTAATTTTTTATACTAAAAGACTCAAGAGTTACTCAAGGTAGAGTGCTACTAATGGGTGTTGTATTAGTGTAAGATAACGGTTAACGGATAAGTCAAAATTGTAGTAATGAGGAAAACACCCTGCCGGGAGTTTGTTCCACAAAGTAACAAATTTTGGAGAAAGCTGTCTGAACAGAACTTAGTCCTTACTATTTACATATGAAGGGGATATGGATGATTCGCCCTTGTGTACGTGGCAAGGCGGGGCCTAGTTGTAAAAGGACAGGGGTGGTTGGACTAAGAAAGGTATCTCATCAAAAGAACATACCGTGGAAATATAGACCTGGGTATGACGATAAACTACATCCGACAGCAATCCCTCTGATCTGAGAATTGGAGGTTTTGAGGATCGTTGAACCACTTCTTCATTGCCGATGTTCCCAGGTCTACACTGAGCCGGGGTGGTAGCACATGTAAGCAAATACTGATCTAACGAAACCCTATGAAAAGATAAAAATATATTTTACACTAAAAGTATCAGCAATACATTTTTATATAAAAAGAATCACCAACAATACATGAGTAGTTAAATTAACACCAGTACGTATTTATCGTAGAATTATCAACAGTTAGTAATTCAATTAACACCAGTACGTATTTATCGTAGAATTACCAACAGTTAGTAATTAAATTAACACCAGTACGTATTTAACGTAGAGGTACCAACAGTTC
Organism: Ascarosepion bandense; assembly: GCA_037127315.1. Lineage (NCBI taxonomy): Eukaryota > Metazoa > Mollusca > Cephalopoda > Sepiida > Sepiidae > Ascarosepion > Ascarosepion bandense. The sequence goes on along the minus strand of JBBBDQ010001462.1, from coordinate 6,686,517 downwards.
AGTTTATCTGTAGTTGAAAGGATACAATTACCTCCAAAATATCTAGATTTCTTTAAGCAATAAATAACTAAACAAAGAATAAGAAAGAAATCTTTCATGACATTAATCCGTATAATCTAAACTTATTGATAAATGGAACTTTGTCTGTGTATGTGTATGTGTGTGTCCGTTACCTACAGACTCCGAAACGGCTGAACCGATTTTCTTGAAAATTTACACAGTTGTACTATAAGCGTCTGCGAGTGTTCTTAGCTAGGTTTTTAATCGAAAAAAATCGGGTTATAGAAGGAGTGGTCCGATTTTAATCAAATTTGATACACTCATAGACAAAGACATAAGAAACGATATTCAGAAGTTTCAAGGTTGCAGTTCTATTCTTACAATAGTGCAGAAAATCGATAATATATATATATATATATATATATATATATATATATATATAAAAGACAAGATGTTTGTGTGTGTGTCTCTTTATCTGCCTGTATGTCTGTATATTTTTCAAGCCTTTTATTTTAGCTTTTGCTTCGGGTTTGGCTCTGAGTAGATATAATTGTAGTTCTTAGTCTCAGCCATGATACCATTTACACAGAGAACTTCTTTAGCCTTCAAAATTCAGTTTACAACGAAAAATACTTATTTGATATCGATACCAGGAAATCAAAATTTGACATACATCCATTAATTTTTCTTTCAGTCTACGGTTTCGCTTTAACTGGAAACAACTATTGCTATTTAGTCTTTCGTGCCAACGTCCAAAGACTCTGAGCTCCAGGACCATGGATTAGTTTTAAAGCTTTCATTACACCCAAGCAACGCCGGGCTATACTGCTAGTCTTGAAGAAATCAAGCTGTATTCCAAAATATAACCAAGAAAAAACAACATAAAACACACATATCACCGCCTCTAGTACTTATGACCACACAAACATTTATATACACAAAAGCTGGGTATCATCTACCATGTATTCAATTGTGAAATCAGAATAACATATTATTTCAAAGCTCTAAAGAACATTCAATTAAGGCATTAAATGACCCATAAAGATATTGATATGCTGTTAAACAAACAAATAAAACAATTCAAACAGCAATGCGTATAGCGATAAAGGGACGAGTGTCTGCGGGAAAAGAGTTGTAGGTAATTAAACGAGTGGTGTTTTCAGCGTTATTGTGTTCTTTCTGAGGACGAAAAATGTGACACCGCAATCCGAAGGCGCATTGGAATAACAAAATATGCCTTCCAAAAGCTAAACAAAGTATTAAGAAACAAGAAAATATCGTTAGCAACAGCGTTGAACGGCTATGTAATATCAGTCTACATATATGCCAAAAACTTCAAAGTCACCAGAAGAGAAAAAGAAGAAGTCGACCGACAAGAAAGTAGGGTTCGACAAAATCGATCTCGTCTTCTACTATCATTAATATGCAGCCAATGCCATCGGCTCTTCCATGCAAGAATTGGTGTATTTAGTCATCATCAGAAAAAGAAGCTATAAGAAAAGAAGAAATTCAATTCTTGGATACAAGATAAAACCGACGACGATTGCTTTATATACTTACAATTGTTTCACCCAGTTTCTTAGTAATGGATGCCAGCTCAACCGACGCAGGTTTCTAAGAGGTTACGAGAATTGATTACAATTTCATCACAAGTTGTAGTCAATCGTGTGCACAGAAATAATATTGATAAAATATCAGCCAAACAAGAAAACCCATAAATATCAACAAAATAATCTTTCATAACATGTTCATGTGGCAAGAATAGAAAAAGTCAAGGTTCCCACGTCAAGTCTTATTCAAGGAGATCAATTCAGTGAAAAGACCACTGGGTTAAGATACAAGGACCAACTCAAAGCAACACTGAAAGCCAATAGACTTGAGCCTAAATCATTGGAAACATGCACAAGATCGTACCAATCGGCAATGTTCCAAACGACAAGAAAGAGATGTTTTACGACCTCATCCTCCACCACCATTAATATGCAGCCAATGCCACCGGCTCCTCCATTGGTATGTTTAGTTATCAACGCCATCATCAGAAAAGGAATCACTTGGAAAAGAATAGATTAAATTACTGGATACCAGATAAAACCGACGACGGCAATGTTAGTGAATGATAGGGGTCTGCAGAAGGCTGATAAGAATGCCATAGACGGAGCATGATGATAGTAATAAAATAATTTTAAGGGAGATGGAAATTAAAAAATCAGGAAGAAATACTCTTAAGTTTCATGCACGTATAATAAGGAAAGGAGGGTTAGATATGTGACCACAACGTAAATAATGAAGGCAAGAGGGACTGTGGAAACTAATCGACCCTACGAACAAAACACAGTGAGACAGTAAGGATACAAACATTGGAAAGGACAGGGGGAAAGAAGAAAGAAAGAAAGAAAGAATAGTAAATTTACGCGGAAAAAGAATTAAAAAGAATAGAAAAGATTTTAAAGAAAGAAATTGAAGTGAAGAGAAAGAAAAAAGACATTGAAGTAAATTTAAGAACGCAGAAAGAAAGAAACAAAATTAAAAAGAATAGAAAGAACGTTTTAAAGAAAGAAATTACAGCAAAGAGAAACAAAAGGCATGAAAGAAAGAAAGAAAGAAAGAAAGAAAGAACAATACAAGGAGACTGGCAGAATGAAAGAAAGAAGTGAAGAAAATTCTAAAGAAAGAAACTGATGGCTAAATGAAAGAAAAAAAATTTCATGGAAATCTAAGTACGCAGAAAGAAAAATATAAAGAAATAGAAAAAAGATTTTAAAGAAAGAAATTGAAGGAAAAAAGGAAACAACTTGAAGAAAATTGAAAGAAAGTAAAACAGGAAAAAGAAAGAAAGAAAAATTGAAAGGCATAGAAAATAGGTTTTAAGGAAGGAAAATGAAGGAAAAATAAAAAATAATTTAATGGAAATAGAATAATTTTCTTAGACGTGCATAGATAGATAGATAGATAGATAGATAGATGTGAACAGACTTAGATAGATAGATAGATAGATAGATAGATAGATAGATAGATAGATAGATAGATAGATAGATAGATAGATGTGAACAGACTTAGATAGATAGATAGATAGATAGATAGATAGATAGATAGATAGATAGATAGAAAGAATTAAAATGTTTAAAAAACAATAAAACCTGCACAACTTCGTGACGAAGCCTAAGAATTTTGACAAAAAGCGCTAAAGATGAACGCATATCGTTCTCATCGAAATCTTCAAACTCCTGGGACACCTTTTTTCATTCATGATTTCAATATCGTTTAATATCTTTGGTGAATGCTAGACTTTGGAACTGAACACGTTTACGAATACTGTTTCCGCCACTGTTGATCTCATTAAATCTTCTTCATTGCACCTCGCATGAGACACCATTTCCGTGTCGATGAACCTTTCTTCTGCTCTGTATCTTCATTATAAAATCAAATAATTTCTCGTGAGGAGACGAACGTCCATTCGGTTTTGCTTTTTTGTTACTTCCGGTTATTTCTCTCGCTTTGCCTCATAACATTTCCCCGTTGATTCACTCTTTCTCGTTCTTTCGTCTAATTTCGTTTATATTGAATGCTTTCTCGTTTTAATTTTTTGAAATAGTTTATTTTGCCTTCCTTCTCTATTATTATTATTATTATTATTATTATTTACTGCTTGCTTCTCTTTGAATTTTCTCCGATTCAGCCATTATTTTTTAACTGTTTTAATCTATCAAGAGAGCGAACGAGTGAACAAGCAGTCTGCCTTCTCTCTTTTTATCTCTCACTCTCTCTTTCTATCTATCTATCTATCTATCTATCTATCTATCTATCTATGTCAATTTAACTCTTTCTCCGTCTCTCTCTCACACAATCTTTCTATTTATCTATCTCAGTCTGTTCATACCTATCTATCTATCCATCTACCTATATCAGTATGTTTTTATCTATCTATCTATCTATCTATCTATCTATCTATCTATATATATATATTAAATGAAGAAAAAGAAGTGTATATAGGTAAAATAGCTATTCAATGAAATGTAATTTTCGGAATTTATTGATATAATACACACACACACACACACACACACACACACATATATATATATATATATATATATATATACACGAAACGTTTATTCAGTAATGAATTTGAACACTCTCGGCTACTGGCGTGTGTTTTTATCGTGTATATAACAACATATAAATCTACCTATCTCTACCGAGCGCCTGTAACTTAGTGGTAGGATCACCGACAGATACTAATTCGCTCAGAAGCAATCGGATGTCTAACACTACTGATGAGTTGAGATACAGCGAAACAGGGCTGTCTACGGATGACTATATATGTATTTATATAGATTAATTTATTTAACATATATTCTTATCTATCTCAGTCTGTTTATATCTATCTATCTATCTATCTATCTATCTATCTATCTATCTATCTATCTAGGTCATCTTGTTCATATCTATCTATCTATCTATCTATCTATCTATCTATCTATGAATTTATTCCAGCTGCCATTCTGTCTTTCTCAGCCTGTTTATATCTATCTGTTTGCATCTCTTCATTTCATAATCATTTAACGTCTCTCTTTCTCTTTCTCATTTCGTTAACCACCTCCACGAGGGTCACGAATCAAAACGGTAGGAAGCTTTCAGAATTTTGGGATATATTTTACAGGTAATAAATAAATAAACACACACACACACACACACACATAGATGTATATCTCTAAAAAAGATAAAAATGACGAGCTTCGCTCGGTTTTACTGAATTTTTAATTTTTTTCCAGTTCAAACTAAAACTGGGTCAAATTACTATTGACATTAAAATAATTTACGTTAAAATTACAATTTGATTAAAATTTGACAGTAGATAGATAGATAGATAAGATATATTAAAATTTCATAGTATATATATATATATATATATATATATATATATATATATATATATATATATATATTAAAATTTGATAGTATATATATATAGTAATTATAACAATATTAATAGTAACAGAAATAATTCTGCTAATACTAGTAATAGTTATACTATAAGTTAGATCGTCTTGAAAAACCCACCGAGGACGAACTCGGAGGGAAAAGGTGGGGAAGTAAAAAAAGAAACAAACGAAGTACATGAACAAAAAGTTAAGCACTCGTAAGAAAGAAAAAAACTCCAAGACGAAAACCCTAACACTAAAGCGCTCAATACGAGAGTAGAGCAAACAAAGACAGAAAATCTATGCAAGAGCCAACAAACCTACCTAGGTTTCACCCTTCGGCTCGTCAGGGTAAATTGTATATATATTAAAACTTTATAGTACACCACACACACACACACACACACACACACACACACACACACACACATATATATATATATATATATATATATATATATATATACATATATTTGGATGTTGAAAGAATTCTTCGTTCTGTATTCACTCGGATATATATATATATATATATATATATATATATATATATATATATATATCCGAGTGAATACAGAACGAAGAATTCTTTCAACGTCCAAAACATTAATTTAAAACAGTGCTCGATATATAATATACTATATAGATCTGTGAATATTTATTATAAATTATACTTTAGAACATGTACATAATTGTACGTTGATGTTCGTTGTGGTGCAGTGGATATCGGCTCGGAACGAGAAATCGGGAAGCCGAGTTCGAATTCCAGCTGAATTCATCGCATTCACTTACGCACAAATACCCTTGGGAAAGGTATTAATCCGTCTATTCCTTCTAGTTATGGGTTAAATAACAGGACAGATTGGATTCTATAGCCTTGGTCGGCAACCAGTCTACCGCAGAAAACAATGGCAACCTACTGCGGGATAATCTTCTGCCCAGTCAGTCATGTCTCTTTCGAGACATGATCGCCCAAGCGTGTATCACGTATGGCACTTAACTGACTGACATAATTTCTCTATATATAATCGCGACGAAGGCACGTTCGTTTCCACATCGCCTGAAGAGGCATTGGGCCCCCAATGCCGAAACGAACGTGCATTCGTCGCGATTATATATAGAGAAATTATGTACATGTTCTAAAGTATAATTTATAATATATATATATATATATATATATATATATATATATATATATATATATATATATATATATCCAGGTGAAGAAAACTAACAGTTTTACAATTCCGAGTTTTCTGGCATTTACTGTTTTTTATGATAGTAGGCAAAACAATAAATATTGTAGAGCATAATATAATTATATAATTAAATTTTTTTTTTAATTAAAAATACATTGCGACACGGAAATTTCTGTTTCGAAATTCATACCTCGTCATCAGGCAATATTAAACCATTGTATAGAAAAACATATATGTGTGTATGTGTGTGTTTGTGTGTGTGTGTCTGTGAAATGTGTATATATATAAATATAAATATATATATATGTGAAATGTGTGTGTGTGTGTATATATATATATATATATGCACTTTGTTTTGTATATTATATTATTTATATATTATATATGCGCGGTACTTATTTGAAAGCGCTCGTTATCAATGAGAGAGCTAAGATATTCAGTTAGACTGGTGTGATTTTGTGACCCTGGATTTCATGCTTTTGCGATCGTCAGACAAACACAGACGATCGCAAAAGCGTAAAACGAAGGGCTGTGAACTCACACCTATCTAATTCAATATATATATATATATTGGTAAATTGTAATGAGGCTTAGTGCCAGAATTGCTACTTGTAGAAAAGCATTTTAGGTAAGCAGGTTTTTTGTCATAAAGTGCTTGATATCAAAATAGGAATAGAGCATTAATAGAATTAATGTGGAAAAGTTTGTCACTTACATGAGGAGTGTTATTTCAGTCATGCCGACTTCGAAATTTCGAGAAGGCATTATTGTGATGTTTTTGTGTGTATATATATATGTGTGTGTGGTGTGTGTGTGTATGTGCGTGCGTGTATATATATATATATATATATATATATATATATATATATTATGATATATATTATGCAAATATATTATACGTATAATATATATATATATATATATATATATATATATAATTCCTAGTGAAGAGGGTTCAAGGTTTTTTTTATATTTTTAAATGTAAATCGTCTGCACAATCACACCAGCATATCGAAATAGAAAGAAAGGGTATATTTTAAATCTTTGGCGTTATCTACAACATATTTTGATGTTTTTGTTTTTGTTTTTTGTTTTTTTTTTTCTTCTCAAAGGAAATTATGTAAAATTCCTTCCCGGAAAACTAAGAATAAAATAAAATAAAAAAATTAATGAAATATTTATAACGACAAAAGCAAAATTTCTATCATATCAAAGTAAATGAAACTCCGTACATTGTCAAGTAAGTTTGTATGTGCTTATGCATAATTCATATGGTTAATTGCAAATATAACTATTGAATTCTTTATAACTGCTACTAATGTCGTCCCAGGCATTTCTTTAATATTTTGTATATACAGTGGAACGTCTGTTTTAGATAACTTATTTTTCAGGTATCTGATCCATTCATAGAATAGGAAGCCATAACGAATGCGTGAAAAAATTAAAGGATTTGTTTTCATTCAATCGATAAAATGTGTAAAAACGCAGGATGCTTTAAATTTGTGATATTTTATTTTACAAATGACATCACGTTTTCTCTCGTTTAAGCAACGAGGATAGAGAAATGAAAATTCAAAGCACCAGGGCGTAATAATATATTAAAAAAATATATACATATATCTATGGCAGTCACGTTCCTATTGTGAAAGTCTTCTCTTATTCGTTTTGCGAATTAACGTACCTTGTTTGTTCCGCGATACACAGACTATTTTTATGGCCTCTTCTCGTACTTACTAGATTTGATAGCTCTTGTTTTTCATTTTAAAATTTTCGAAGATGCTGAGTGATATAATTTAATATATATATATATATATATATATATATATATATATATATATAAGTAAACAGGAATTGCATTGAATTCATCAAAGATGCTAAGTACTTACAAATAACATTTATTGAAGTGATCATCGATCATTCTTAATTTTCATTTCTTTTTCTTCTTCTTCATATGTTAAAATTATTTAACAATGTTTAAAATGGCCGACTAAAATCAAGTCAGCTTTCTCTGTAACAGATTCATACTTGCAAAGAAATCATAAAATAAATGAACAGAATCCAACAAAATTTGCTATGATTTCGATTTAAATACTTTTTATATTGCTTTAGAATTATTCTAACAGTTTGAAGTAGAAAGATCGCATTGCTTTCATTGGCATCATTAAAGCAATAAAACAAAGAATTTTTACAAATTTTTACTCGAAGTAAAATCATGAAATTAAATTGATTCAGATACTCTGTAATTCGTATAATCCCTAATTAGGATAATTTGGTTAATCCGTAATTCGACGAACCGAGACTTCAATGTATTGTATCTTAACATATTTGAAATTTTTCGATTTTTTTTCCACATTAGACACCATTTCTGATCATATGTTTTTATTACTATAATTTATATATATATTAAGTAAGTAAATCATCGAGTTTTATTCAACCTCAACAGAATGCAGAAAGCACTGGACGGCCGTTTCGTCCTATATTTGTGACTCATCATCAGTGCGCATCCACTAGCAGGAATTGAAACAGACAGTTGCGTTATTAAGAAAACGTCATACCAACTGTAGCACTGTGACGAAGAGGTAACGAATTAAACTCGATATAGGTAAACAATGTTTAAAGTTTCAATTGCGAAAACCTTCTCATAATGGTAGGAAAGCAGCCAAATATGCTGAAAATTTTAACAACATAGTTAAATTAATTTTTTAAATATTTGGAGATGTAAAGAGGGAAAAAAACGAAATAGATATGAGTTGGAGGCCAAATATATGCTCTCTCTGTTTTCACAGCGAGGGCTTTAATAATTAAAAGGTAGATGGCTTCAAAAACTTTGAGGTGGTAACGTGAGTGGGACCTGCTTAAAATTGAACATGTGTCCACACTGAAGTTAGCGGTACAATTATGATTACTAATAAGGAATTCGCAAAAGAAGACATGTATGTATTTGGATAGCCTATCAGAAAAGGAATAGTCCAAATTCTAGATTTTTGTGGGGCGCGCTGTTTAATTCTGGAATCTAGTCTTTATACATATATATACATATATATAGATAGATGAGAAATTAGAGGAGCAATAAAGGCTTCCGACGATTATTATTATTATCAATAATATTATTATTATCAAGTTGCAAATCGTAAATTGCCGTATTCTTCAAGTTTGAATGGTATTGTCTTGGCAACATTCTCGCGGTCATGCGAGATTTATATATATATATATATATATATATATATATATATATATATATATATATATATAGTCATCCGCAGACAGATCTGTTTCGCTGTATCACAGCTCACCAGTACGGTTAGACATCCGATTGCTTTTAACCCAGGATTGAAACCTGACTGAATTGGCGTTAGTCGGCGATTCTACCTCTGAGCTATGGGCGCTCGGCAGAAAGAAAAACTGAAATAGGGGTTGTTCTAACTAGAGGAATTGGTATAGAAGAAAAAAGTGCGAGACGTCGTGAACGTTTTGTTTAAACTGTAGATTTATTTTTATATTATCATTAATATTACTTGCTTTTTGTGATATATTAAGCGTCCATAATGGTATTTGTGTCGCTACAAGTGTTTCGAGTCCAAAGTTAACTCTCTTCAAGCGAATATACTTGTGATATTACATATCTTTACAGATCTCAGTATGTATAGTCTAAAGAGAGTCAACTTTGAACTCGAAACACGTGTAGCGACACTAATAACATTATGGACACTTAGTATATCACAGAAAAAGCAAGTAATATTAATTATAATAACAAGAAAGCTACGCTTTAAACAAAACATTTACGGCTTCTCGCACTTTTTCTCATATATATATATATATATATATATATATATATATATATATATATATATATATAATCGAAAATCTAAGTGAGCCAATAACCTAACCCTGACGAGCTGTTAAGGTTATTGGCTCACTTAGATTTTCGATTATGTTTGCAATACTTTCGCATTGGGCGCTTTGTGCACTCTGCTTTCGTATTGAGCTCTTTATTGTTAAGGTTTTCGTCTTGGGTTTTTTTTTCTTTCTCACGAATGCTTGACTTTTTGTTCAGGTATTTCGTTTGTTTCTTTTCTTTTCTTCCCCTTCTTTTCTCTCCGGGTTAGTTCCCGGTGGGTTTCAAGACGATCTCAGTTGTAGTTTAATTATTGATAATCTTGACAAAATTAGTTCTGTTGTTATTGGCATTACCACTATAATTAATTATAATATATATATATATATATATATATATATATATATATATATATATATATAAAAAGATTAACGAAATGGTTTTTTAAACAACCGACAATTTGAAATTATTTGTTTGAACATTATTCTTGATCGATACTCGTATTTAAGTAGATATTCTGTTTATAATCAAACAGTATTACATATTTATTTCTACCGGCCTGATTATTTACGATAAATTTTTGTTACGAAAATGCGTGTCATTCGGCAGGATTCGAACCTATGACCCCTATCAACATAGGGAAAGCCACCAATTGATCTGGCGCGTCGTAGACCTCTCGACCACGAAAGACCAACTGTCTAAACAAAGATTAATCAAGCCTGCGTAACACAATTTTCGATTCTACGTAAATAACCATCTCTACACTGAAATGTATCGTAATGTCAACAAACGTAAACATGCAATGTTACGGAAATTCTTGAAGATTAACTAAATTCTTTTTTAAACAACCGACAATTGGAAATTTGTATTATTATTATTATTATTGATCGATACTCGTATTTAAGTAGATATTCTGTTTATAATCAAACAGTATACATATTTACAAATATATCACAAATTTTCATAACAAAATTTATCGTAAATATTCATGCCGGTAGAAATAAATATATATCCTGTCTGATTATAAACAAAATATCTACTTAAAAGAAAGTATCAAAAATAATATTCAAACAAATAATTTCATATATATATAAAATAAAATAAAATAAATTTCCATGTTCAAAACTGTTGAATGATCATTTCAACATGAAATCCCTAAGAGAGATTTCACATCTCATCGGCAACTACAATTTCAAAACATTGAGCTCTCCACCTGTATCATTTTTTAATATTAAAATTTTAATATTAATAAGGATCGGGTCTTTTGGATTAAAGTTATATATATATATATATATATATATATATATATATATATATATATATATATATATATATGAGAAAAAAAATTAAGACAGACGCGTTATTTCATGGTGAATCGGAAGTATAGGCCTATTTCTCAAACAAAAATCTGGTGCGGGCGACAAAACTAACCTTGCAGCCGAGCTTGGAAAGGACCTCCAATCCGTAGTGTACTGAGGTAAGAAATGGCTCGTAAATGTTAATGCTTCTAAAACGAAGCTACTATCAATTAATCATAATAGACAATCGCACCTACCTCCTATTAGCATGGACCAGGCTTGCCTCCCAGAGAGTAAAACACTACGCCTCCTTGGTCTCACACTCTCAGCGGACCTCAAGTGGAATGAGTATATCGAATCCATTGCTAAATCCGCTGCTATGAAAGTCGGTTCTATGTGCAGGGCCCGGAGGTTTTTTCCGTCTGAATCTATCCTGCACATTTATAAATCTACCATCCGCCCGCATTTATAAAAGTAAATGCATGAACAAAAAGGTAAATAAACCTACGAGTTCAACAACTTAGTTACAATATATATATATATATATATATATATATATATATAAGGGAATCCTCATTCTTACGATGAGTCGTAACGCGATTTTCTGTGTAAGTCAGAAAGTTCTTGCGATTTTCCGTAAATACACACTTACGTCACTCACCTCTGCTAAAACAATACCAAATAATCATGGACATAACAACACGTTCTCCAACATATGTTAACACAATTAGGATTAAAACACGTGGAGGACATAAATATGATGTATATAATGAGACGAAAATATTACAAATTGTTTAAGGCTGCTTCTTTATTTATTGTCAGTGATGCCATTAACTCTCGGTAGATGAGATGACGAAGCGTAAGATCTTGTCTCCCTTGTAGTACTCCGACGCAGCAGCAAATCTGGGGAAGAAAGAAAAACAAATCAGAATTCATCAACTTATAGTTTAACATGAAAATGCCCTTATCTCTTCCAGTGAAAACTCAATATTTATACACACATGTAAGCGTTTTAAGTAAGTGAACTTTTTGCTATTAAATTGTTCTTTGCATTATTATAATTAACAATGACTCGCACCCTGAAAGAAATGTGAAGTAACTATTTATAGTGATTTTATAAGCGTAGCTTAGATGTGACTCGTGGCAGATGGTGTAGAGCACCCAGGAAGGATCTAACTCATTCCTCAGTCGTAATTAATTCAGCGAGACAATATTGCTAACGATTACAGCACGTCGAAGTACCCTAAATTGAACAGGTGAAGAGGCTCATCCCTTGTTCCCTGTTTAGGATGTGGTTTCCGGCTTTCTCTCTTCCAATCTTTTCACTTTCCTTTTTTTTTTTTTTTTTTTTCAATTGGAGTAGATAGACTGAACTATCGCCCGGTTCACACTCCACCCACGTCTATTTAACAGGTGTAGAGGCTCATCCCTTGTTCCCTGTTTAGGATGTGGTTTCCGGCTTTCTCTCTTCCAATCTTTTCAACTTATCTTTTGTTTTCAATTGGAGTAGATATACTGAACTATCGCCCGGTTCACACTCCACCCACGTCTATTTAACAGGTGTAGAGGCTCATCCCTTGTTCCCTGTTTAGGATGTGGTTTCCGGCTTTCTCTTTTCCAATCTTTTCAACTTTTCTTTTTTTTTCTTTCAATTGGAGTAGATAGACTGAACTATCGCCCGGTTCACACTCCACCCACGTCTATTGAACAGGTGTAGAGGCTCATCCTTTGTTCCCTGTTTAGAATGTGGTTTCCGGCTTTCTCTTTTCCAATCTTTTCACTCTTACGTAGCCCCCTGCACACCAGTGGCCTTACCGCCTTGCCCGGGGTGATATGATTTAATTAAAAAAAAAGACAGTCGAACGACTTAAATCAACCGGCTAAATGTTTGTTGCTGCTTCTCTCTTCTTGGAACGTTTAACAATGTCTAATTGCGCTTCCATTGCAATGGCTTCCCTTGGCTTCGAAGTATCGCATTCAGAAGAGGTTACGCTAAAATTGGGAGCTATAATGCATCAATAAGTTTCCACAAACCCGGCACAATCTAAACAGCACAACAATCCAATATGGCGTACAACCAGGGACTGACCCACGCCGCTTTATGTATAAGGCAATCAAATCAAAACAAGATTTATGGAGAATGCGTCGTTACTACGAATCGTGATTGGTCACGACTGTCGTAACTACAAGACTTACTGCATTACAATTTCATCCGGGGCTTTTACTTTGTCCCTGCTCATTTTGGACAGCACCGGTCTTATCACAGATTACTGTAGTTCATAGTGAGAGTACTTTTTTCTTCGAACCTCGTGAACTGGTAATACAGAATCACAAAGAATTCTACCAAATAACAGACACTATGTCTTCACTTGAAAACTTTCAACAACAGCAACAACTGTAACGAATACAACAAATAACTTGAACGCGAAATAATCATAACCAAAACAAAGTTCCAAACTACAAAAGACAACTACTTAGAAGGAAACGCCTAAGTTAAGCAACGTTGAGCCTGGTCAGTACTTAGATGGGTGACCGCTTGGGAATACCAGGTGCTGTAAGCGTCTAGTGACGGATGTGCGTGCTTACGGCCATATCACGTTGAAGACACCGGTTCTCGCTCGATCTCCGAAGTTAAGCAACGTTGAGCCTGGTCAGTACTTAGATGGGTGACCGCTTGGGAATACCAGGTGCTGTAAGCGTCTAGTGACGGATGTGCGTGCTTACGGCCATATCACGTTGAATACACCGGTTCTCGCTCGATCTCCGAAGTTAAGCAACGTTGAGCCTGGTCAGTACTTAGATGGGTGACCGCTTGGGAATACCAGGTGCTGTAAGCGTCTAGTGACGGATGTGAGTTATGGTGTAGTGGATATCGGCTCGGAAAGAGAAATTGATGAGCCAAAATCGAATTCCAGTTGAATACCGTGCATTCACTTAAGCACTGGTACTCTAGGGAAAGGTATTAATCCGTCCTTTCCCTCCAGTTATGGGTTAAATAACAGGGTAGGACTTGGAAACCCTGCCCTTAAAATCAAATCCCAATGAATTTTGATACTCGAAAAGAAAAAAGTATTACTAGACACAAAACTTATATATATAAAAAAACAATAAATTGTTGAAAGAAAAAGGTATTACCAGCAATAAATAAATAAAATTTAGTTCGCAATAAATGACCCACCGAGGTGTTGATATTCCATAAAAACAAAACAACCAACCAACAACTGTTGAGAATGCCTATGTTCCTGAAAAAAAGGTTTTAATAAAAAGATAAATTTCAACCAAAAGTAGCACAAGCTGCTCGATCAATGAATACTAAATCTTTTCTCATAAGAAATAGTTCATATTAATTACCATTACCATTAGAGATAAGAGGAAGAGACATTAAATTTTGATCCCAGCTCGATGACCAGGGAACGAGGAGAAGAATGCGCGTCAAACTCATCTTGAATATCATATTCAATGGAAATGAACTGGCCGTATAATTCTTAGGTTTTTACTTTACATCCTCGTTCGAGTTAAGAAAATATCAGAGAATAGCATAAACCCCTCAGTCAATGCTGTAACCATTGGGCTACACACTCCAGTAAGTCATTATACTTTCGTATAATCCGTTTTTTCCTTTTGTTTTGCGCATCTGTCAGCGATAAAATGGAACCAGTTTAAAAACTGTGACGTTCGCTCGCTTCATCTCTCTCTCTCTCTCTCTCTCTCTCTCCGCTCGTTATCTCATTTTTTTACTTGGCAATAAAATATACCATTTGTTGGCTGAAGAACATGGTACATGGTGCGGCCTTAAGACGCGGAGATGCCAGTCAAATCGAGACTAGCGCTTGTCTTAAGCCGACGTTTTGATTGTTATCGCTAAAAGCAGCCTTGACCTCGTGCGCATGCGCACACATACACAGACGCTCCTTCACACGATTACACGTCATAATTAAGAGATAAGCAAGCTGAAACTGTAAATAAATAATATTTTTTTGTTTCCATTTTATACGTTCGCATTTTTCTTTTCACTTTCTTTTTCTTTCTTTCTTTCATTCTTTTTAATCTATTTTCACATATTTCTTTTTTCTTACTTTTCAATTTTATGATATCTCTCATCTAATTTCTTCCTTTATTTTCTTTCTGTTTCTCATCTCTCTCTCTCTCTCTCTCTCTCTCTTATCTTTCATCCTTTCTATTGCTTTCTGAACTACTTTCATTTTTCATCCTTCTTTTTGTTTTCGTTTCATTAGCTACTTCCTTTTATCTTTCACCCTTTCTTTATTTCTTTTGTTTCCTTAATACTTCCTTTTCTTTCGTTCTTTCTTACTTTCTTTTCCTTATTTCTTTTTATCTTTCATCCTTTCTTTCTTTCGTTCCTTTCCTTATCTACTACCTTTTATATTTCATCCTCTCTTTCGTTCTTTCGTTCGTTCCATTTACAACTTTCTTTTATTTTTCATTCTTTACTTTGCTTTGTCTACTTCTTGTTATATTTTATACTTTTTTCTTTACTTCCTCTCCTTTCTTTCTTTGTCTACTGCCTTTTAATTTTCATCCTTTCTTTCTCTCATTTCCTTCTCTAATCCATTTTATCTTTTATCATTCCTTTTTTCTTTCTTTAGTTTACTTGTGTACTTTTTCATCTTTAAACCTTTCTTTATTTTTTCTTTCGTTTCTTTTTCGACTTGCGTTTTTCTTTTATTTTTCTTTCTTTTTGTTTCCTCAATACTTCCTTTCAACTCATTCTTTTTTCTTTCGTTTTTTTTTATCTACTTCTTTTTATCTTTCACTCTTTTATTTTTTGTTATCGCAATACGTCCTTTTCATTCATTCATTCATTCATTCTTTCTTTCGTTTCCTTATCTACTTCCTTTTATCTTTCACTCTTTTATTTTTTGTTATCGCAATACGTCCTTTTCATTCATTCATTCATTCATTCTTTCTTTCTTTCTTTCTTTCTTTCTTTCGTTTCCTTATCTACTTCCTTTTATCTTTCACTCTTTTATTTTTTGTTATCGCAATACGTCCTTTTCATTCATTCATTCATTCTTTCTTTCTTTCTTTCTTTCGTTTCCTTATCTACTTCCTTTTATCTTTCACTCTTCCCTTAGCTTTCTCAATACTTCCTTTTCATTCCTTCTTTCCGTTTTTCGTTTCTTCATCTACTTCCGTTTATATTTCACACTTTCTTTCGTTTCCTCAATACTTCCTTTACATTCATTCTTTCTTTTGTTTCCTTATCTACTTTATTTTATCTTTCATCTTTTCTTTCTTTCTTTCA
>JBBBDQ010001462.1:6655000-6665000 GCA_037127315.1 Ascarosepion bandense | reverse complement strand
ATGAAATAACAAAATTACAATATATGTAAAGTGTTAAAATAACAAAAGTACAATATATATATATATATATATATATATATATATATATATATATATATATATACACACTCCTGATCAAAATTTTAAGACCACTTAAAAATCTTTAAAAAGAAATATGTTTTTTACGGATAGATTTTAAACTCCTCCCACTTAAGGTTACCAATACTACAATCTAAAAGGTTATGGAAACAAAAAGCTATGTTCCAAACATTTTATTTAGAAATTTACATTTTTATAAAAATTCATTTATTTATCTGTAAATTTAGATCACATTTAGGGGGATAGCTATTTCAACATGTCAGTTAGAGACATGCATTGTCAACCTCAGTCAACCAAATAATGGAGAAAAATTATTCTACCGGAAGCAAGGGTTAGTAAAAGAGGGGTAAGGAATGTTGGTTACGATAGGGTCAAGCAGAGGAGACTCGTAGTAGAAGTTTTCTTTTGGTAGTGGAAGGCAGGTCGTTTGATCATTGGGTCAGTGGTTGTAGGTAGGAAAAAAGCTGCAGCTTCACTAAATTTAAATTCTAATTTATGTAAGAGGTAAATATATTATGAATAAATGGAAAAAGAAGATAATTAGTGAAATTTAAATTTACTACGGTGACGACTGTTGCTCATAAATTCGTTAACGTTTTTTATATCAATGATACAGAATCCGGTACAGATCTTGTCCACTAACCAGTGAAGGTACTTTCCCCCTGACGTCATATAGATATCGCTAAACAAGTTCCCTATGATTATTATTATAATTTTAAATAATTTTTGAGGTTGAAGACTCTATTATAAAACCCAAGGATTTTCCTCGAATATGCCATCGTAAATTACGAAAATAAAATTAAACAAAAATGCATTAGACTATTTATTTGTTTCTTGCGGACTCCTAGCTATCACTTGCGGACCCCCTAGCTATCACTTGCGGACCCCCTAGCTATCACTTGCGAACCCCCTAGCGACCACTTGAGGACCCCTAGCGACCACTCGCGGAAACCCTAGCGACCACTTGCGGACCCTTAGCGACCACTTGCGGACCCCCTAGCAACCACTTGAGGACTCCTAGCTATTACTTGCGGACCCCCTAGCTATCACTTGCGGACCCCCTAGCGACCACTTGCGGACCCCCTAGCGACCACTTGCGGATCCCTAGCGATCACTTGCTGACCCCCTAGCAACCACTTGAGGACTCCTAGCGACCACTTGCGGACCCCTAGCGACCACTTGCGGACCCCCTAGCAACCACTTGCGCACCTCCTAGCAACCACTTGCGGATCCCTAGCGACCACTTGCTGACCCCCTAGCAACCACTTGCGGACTCCTAGCGACCACTTGCGGACCCCTAGCGACCACTTGCGGACCCCCTAGCGACCACTTGCGGATCCCTAGCTATCACTTGCTGACCCCCTAGCGACCACTTGCGGACCCCTAGCGACCACTTGCGGACCCCCTAGCAACCACTTGCGGACCCCCTAGCAACCACTTGCGGACTCCTAGCGACCACTTGCGGACCCCTAGCGACCACTTGCGGACCCCCTAGCGACCACTTGCGGATCCCTAGCTATCACTTGCTGACCCCCTAGCGACCACTTGCGGACCCCTAGCGACCACTTGCGGACCCCCTAGCGACCACTTGCGGATCCCTAGCGACCACTTGCTGACCCCCTAGCAACCACTTGAGGACTCCGAGCGACCACTTGCGGACCCCTAGCGACCACTTGCGGACCCCCTAGCGACCATTTGTGGAAACCCTAGAGACCACTTGCGGACCCCTAGCGTCTTCATGCGGACCCCTTAGCGACCTATTGCAGAAGCCTAAGGTTTAGAGGAACACCAGTTGAGAAACATTTATTTAAAGCACCGAAAAATCTATTTTTATACTGAAGTATTTTAATATTTGTCTGTATTTCTGAGGTGAGGTATTGTAAATATTTACACTTTCATTATTCGAACTGGTGTCCTCAGCATTGTTACCATTTTCACGACGTTTCGGCCGTTGTACGCTTCGACTTTCTTCAAGTGATTGGAATTTAGAACTGAACCCTTATTTTATTCCCAATAGTAGAACAAAGAGAGTGTAAATATAAAACATTTTAACTCTTTAAATTCTTTCGTTTGACTAAAATATATTGAATTTAGCCTCTCATGCCTTCTTGTGAGACGACAGGCCCACACCACCGATTCCATCTTCTTCCTCTATAAAATATATCTCTACTTACACTATTTATATTTGAACTGTTGTCCTCATCTTTGTTGTTGTTATCACAACGTTTCAGCCATTGTGCCCTCCGGCCTTCCTCGTGTGTATATCGATTTGGGTAGCCTACAGGAAATTATGAACTGAATCCTTTATTTAATTTACGGGGACTGAATATTCTCGTTCCGCTGCTCATGTTTAGAATCTTAAAAATAAGAACTGGACGAAATATCCCAAGAATTGCTATTTTGTGAAACAGAGATTCCCACGTGAGTGGATCCCTGAACACTATAAGCTTAACTTCTTCAAGTAAATCACTATCTGCCCTCTTTTTTATTTAATAAATTCGCCCCAAGCAAGACAACGATCCACTAAGATTGGATCCTGAACACTATAAGCTTAACTTCTTCAAGTAAATCACTATCTGCCCTCTTTTTTTATTTGTGGATGCTTTAAACAGATAATAATCCATAAGATTGGATGCAAATGCCCTAAGCTTAACTTCTTCAAGTAAATCACTATCTGCCCTCTTTTATTTAATAATTAACCCCAAGCAAGACAACAATCCCACTAAGATTGGATCCTGAACACTATAGAAACGCTTCTTCAAATGAATCGATAATATCTGCCCTCTTTTTATTTAATAAGTTCGCCCCAAGCAAGACAACAATCACCTAAAGATTGGGATCTAGTTCACTATAAACGCTTCTTCAAGTAAATCAATATCTGCCTCTTTTGTTACAGCAGAATTACAACCCCAAGCAAGACAACAATCCCACTAAGATTGGATCCTGAACCATATAAACAGCACAACTTCAAGTAAATCACTATCTGCCCTCTTTTTGTTAATAAATTCGCCCCAAGCAAGACAACAATCCACTAAGATTGGATCCCTGAACACTATAAGCTTAACTTCTTCTGGTAAATCAATATCACCCTCTTTTTTATTTAATAAATTCATGACAGACAACCAATCCTAAAGTTGGATCCCACAATTTCTATAAACACTTCTTCAAGTAAATCACTATCTGCCCTCTTTTTTATTTAATAAATTCGCCCCAAGCAAGACAACAATCCCACTAAGATTGGATCCTGAACACTATAAGCTTAGCACCTTCAAGTAAATCAATATCTGCCCTCTTTTTTATTTAATAAATTCGCTTCAAACAAGACAACAATCACTAAGATTGGATCCTAAGACACTATCATGCTTCTTAAGTGATAATATCTGCCCTCTTTTGTTTAATAAATTCGCCCCAAACAAGACAACAATCCCACTAAGATTGGATCCCCCTGAACACTATAAGCAACTTCTTCAAGTAAATCACTATCTGCCCTCTTTTGTTAATAAATTCGCCCCAAGCAAGACAACAATCCCACTAAGATTGGATCCTGAACACTAAGCTTAACTTCTTCAAGTAAATCACTATCTGCCCTCTTTTTATTTAATAAATTCGCCCCAAGCAAGACAACAATCCCACTAAGATTGGATCTAATTCTCAAAACGCTTCTTCAAGTAAATCAATATCTGCCCTCTTTTTATTTAATAAATTCGCCCCAAGCAAGACTCTTCTAATCCACTAAGATTGGATCCCTGGTACTATATAAACAACTTCTTCAAGTAAATCACTATCTGCCCTCTTTTTTTATTTAATAAATTCGCCCCAAGCAAGACAACAATCCCACTAAGATTGGATCCTGAACACTATAAACACTTCCTTAGTAAATCAATATCTGCCCTCTTTTATTTAGCAATAAAGTTATTTAAACAATTAAACAATCACCTAGATTGGATCCCTGAACACTATAAGCTTAACTTCTTCAAGTAAATCACTATCTGCCCTCTTTTTATTTAATAAATTCGCCCCAAGCAAGACAACATAATCCACAAAGATTGGATCCCTGAACACTATAAGCTTAACTTCTTCAAGTAAATCAATATCTGCCCTCTTTTTATTTAATAAATTCGCCCCAAGCAAGACAACAATCCCACTAAGATTGGATCCCTGAACACTATAAAGCAACTTCTTCAAGTAAATCACTATCTGCCTCCTTTTTCTTCCAATAAATTCGCCCCAAGCAAGACAACAATCCCACTGGAACCGGTTCCTGAACATAAACACTTCTTCAAGTAAATCAATATCTGCCCTCTTTTTTATTTAATAAATTCGCCCCAAACAGAACCATCCACTAAGATTGGATCCCTGAACACTATAAGCTTAACTTCTTCAAGTAAATCACTATCTGCCCTCTTTTTTATTTAATAAATTCGCCCAAACAGTGTAAATCCACTAAGATTGGATCCTGAACTATAAGCCTTTAACGAGTAAATCAATATCTGCCCTCTTTTTTATGCAATAAATTCGCCCCAAGCAAGACAACAATCCCACTAAGATTGGATCCCTGAACACTATAAACGCTTCTTCGTGTAAATCAATATCTGCCCTCTTTTTATTTAATAAATTCGTCCCAAGCAAGACAACAATCCCACTAAGATTGGATCCCTGAACACTATAAGCTTAACTTCTTCAAGTAAATCACTATCTGCCCTCTTTTTTATTTAATAAATTCGCCCCAAGCAAGACAACGATCCCACTAAGATGCAAGATAATACTGAGAGTAGAAAAGAATTAACATATTTTAGAAGTTGAAGTCGTTGGGAGATGGTTAATGCTTATTAATTCGGCCTTGTGTCATACATAACCGAACTCCCTACAATTTAGGATTTTATTCGTAAATATCATCAGAAGGTTGGTAGCGGGTTGTAGTTTGGTTGGTTGGAATGTGTGAATGTGTGGAAGAGTGGAAGAATAAAAATATACATTTTTCATGTTAAAATAGAAATTTATTGATATAAAGGATAACATGAATTGTAGCAGAATTGTAGTTCATGGAAAACAAGTAATGAGTTGTAGAAATGTTTGTAGTAGTATTTTATTGGAAAGAGTTATATGTATGTATGTATGTATGATGCATGTATGTATGTATGTATGTATGAGCATTTGTTTGGTAGGAATGTCCTTGAATGGAGAAGAAGTAAAAGGAATCAGCACACGAGAAAGAAAGAGAAAGAGAACGATGTGCGACGCGACCTTACGTCCGGGTTGACTTGATGTTTCTCCCGTTACATTTTAGTGTGTCGTCTCGTTGCTACCATCTGACTGTCTGGCTGACACTGACTGAAAGGTTTTATAGTCATTTAGTTTTTTCGCACTGGAACGCTAACTCTTTTTAGTCTTGCAAATCACTTCCATTGGTCAGAAAATCGAGTTAACACCTACTTGCGAAATCCGGTTTCAACTTTTTCTTTAAGCACGTGGTCAATCTTTTTTCTATTGGGCAAAACCAGAATTTCACTCCTCATTGTGAATTTTTGTAAAACTGAAGAAGAAAGATGCTTTTAATTCTTAATTTCCTATCCACCACAAAGTAACCAGAAACCCGATGCAAAACAAGAAAGAAAAGATAAACTTATGATCCAGTTCAAAAAGACCGGAGATGATTTAAATCGGGCGATAGGTGAACCTATCTAGTCCTATTCAGGAGAAGAAAAAATAATTAATAAATAACATTTCAGAGTTCAGGCGAAGACGTTAGAAGTATAGAGCTTAAGTAGACTTTATAAGGAAGTGGAAATTCAATCCTTAACATAAAACAAGGAATAAACGTATAACCCTGTTTAAAAAAAAAACTAGGAAGGTGTATAAACCTACCGAAACCATGATCCAGTTCAAAAAGACCGGAGATGATTTAAATCGGGCGATAGGTGAACCTATCTAGTCCTATTCAGGAGAAGAAAAAATAATTAATAAATAACATTTCAGAGTTCAGGCGAAGACGTTAGAAGTATAGAGCTTAAGTAGACTTTATAAGGAAGTGGAAATTCAATCCTTAACATAAAACAAGGAATAAACGTATAACCCTGTTTAAAAAAAAACTAGGAAGGTGTATAAACCTACCGAAACCATGATCCAGTTCAAAAAGACCGGAGATGATTTAAATCGGGCGATAGGTGAACCTATCTAGTCCTATTCAGGAGAAGAAAAAATAATTAATAAATAACATTTCAGAGTTCAGGCGAAGACGCTAGAAGTATAGAGCTTAAGTAGACTTTATAAGGAAGTGGAAATTCAATCCTTAACATAAAACAAGGAATAAACGTATAACCCTGTTTAAAAAAAAACTAGGAAGGTGTATAAACCTACCGAAACCATGATCCAGTTCAAAAAGACCGGAGATGATTTAAATCGGGCGATAGGTGAACCTATCTAGTCCTATTCAGGAGAAGAAAAAATAATTAATAAATAACATTTCAGAGTTCAGGCGAAGACGCTAGAAGTATAGAGCTTAAGTAGACTTTATAAGGAAGTGGAAATTCAATCCTTAACATAAAACAAGGAATAAACGTATAACCCTGTTTAAAAAAAAAAACTAGGAAGGTGTATAAACCTACCGAATCCATAGCCTCAAATAATCTTAACCTCTTTCCAATACATCTTACATTCATAGCACACAATTGATTCCTCAACACAACACATTAAGTGGACTTTAGTTAAAAAGAGAAAAATGAAAAAAAAAAAATGTAGTCCCAGTTTCACCGGCAGCACTCGAAGTATGACCTGACATAACGGATCACGGTAGTTATTTCTCTTATGACCTTGACAGTTACTTCTACGTTTTTACCGTCGTTGAGTTAACTGTTCGCATCTGGATACACAATGTCTCCTCATGGCAGAGAGACGAGTATTAATTTAATAGGATTACTGAAAACCTTGAAGCCAACTCTGTCAAAGGCAGTACAGATCATCCAGCAACCACCAAACAAATAACATTACTACAAAAAACAAAAACGTGATATTGTTTCTGGTACAACATAAACTCTAAGACAAAATATGGAGGGTTATTTAGGAGGCATAACGTTAATTCAGAAATCGAACCGGAGACAGAGTCACGGCAAAAAGAGAACATAGGAGACACGCAGTTTGCGTGTTTACTCACCTGCGTTTATAAAAGAGTTGACGGTTAAAATTTCTAAGCTGCATAATGAGGAAAGACGGTTTAGAAAATTTGATACTCACAACTCATATGGAAAGCAAGAGAGAGAGAGAGAGAGAGAGAGAAGAAAACAAGGCATAAACAATCTAACAAACTTATAAATGGTTGGTAGAACAGGAATTAGGAAAAATAAGGAAAATAGAAAATTATAAAGGACAGGAAATTGTGGAGAACCGTGATCTCCCACAAATTAAAAAGACATGACACATAGAAGAAGAAAAAATATCTTGTGTACGTGGTTGGCAGAACAAAGATTATGAGAGATAGAAAAAAAAACATTACTAAAAGCTGTAAAGGACAGGAAATTGTGGAGAGCCATGATCACCCACATGCTGAAGGGACATAGCACAAAGAAGAAGAAAAACGATCTTGTATAAATGGTTAGTAGAGCAGAAATTAGTAACAGTAAAAGCACGCACGCACGCACACACACACACACACACACACACACACACACACACACACACACACACACACACACACACACACACAATGTGTATCCCATAAACATGTAACATTGTATAAACACAACCATTATATGCATTTTATTATGCATGTATCATCCCCGACCCACCATCGTTACCTCCACCTTCTCCCAATGGGTTCTTTAGTTATCTCAAAGGAGCAAGCTTGTCTCGGTGTCTTGGCCGCCAACTCAGGCTTGATGTTTCCAACCAAAGAAAAGTTTCCCTCCTCGACAGTTGCATTTAGTAACCTCTACCTTGAGTGGCCCTTAAGCCTTGTATTCAGGGGGAAAAAAGAAAAAAAAAAGGAAGCCCAATGATTCAATATAAGCATTTACACAACCAATATTTATTTTTCAAAGTAGTCTCCCTCTTTATCAACACAATTGGGTGTTCATTAGAAACCGCGAACACTATACTCGGAACATTTCAGATCAAAATTCACCTAATAATTAAGTGTCATTTTACGGACATTGATTCAGCGAAATCAATCAGCCTTTTAAGTGAAACGTATGATGCACGCTTGGGCGATCATGTCTCGAAAGAGACTGGACAGAAGCTTTTCCCGCAGTAGGTTGCCATTACTTTCTGCAATAGATTGGTTACCAAACAAAAGTATAAAACCCAAGCGGTTTTACTATTTAACCTATAGCTAGAGGGAGAAGCAACGGATTAATAACATTTTCCCCTTGAGTAAGTGAACGCAAGGAATTCAAGTGGAATTCGAACTCGGCTCCCCGAGTTCTTATTCCGAGCCGATATCTACTGAACCACAACGCACATGCTGATAACTAAGCGCCAATTTACGGACATTTATTCCGCTAAATACGCACACATGTTTCGGCATCTTGCTTACCAATCAAATTTGACTTTCAAAATTTTAAATGCAATGTCAGCCGTTGTCTTCTTTTTTCTTAATTCCCGTTCTTTTTTGTTTTCTCTGCTTAATAATGTTTTTTCTCTCATATTCTCGAACACTCAGTAGCCCCTTGCGTCTTAGTGGCTTTATTGCCTCCCTTGGGGGTAAAATGATTAAACATTACATATGCACACTTGTGTTCTGAAGACTTTTTGTCTTGAGGCTTACGACCACATCACATTGAAACACCGGTTCCTGTACGATCACCGAAGTTAAGCAACATCGATCCTGGTCACTATTTTGATTGGTGACTACTTGGTAATAACATTTGCTGTAACCTAGCATGTGCTTATGACCATATCACGTTCCCGTACAATGACGAAAGTTAAGCAAGAGCCTGGTCAGTACTTAGATGGGTGACGCTTATCATGTACTGTAAGATGTGCGATTAGTGTAATAATGTCTCGGAATTATTACTCAGAGAGAAGATTTCCAATTCCAGTTAGGTTCGTTACGCGCAAATTGCCTTGAGAACGATAAGAATCCACCTCTTCTCCCTCCAGCTATGGGTTAATTATAAGATTCGTATCATTATCACTTAAAAAAGTCTTACAACCTAAAAAAAAAGATTCTTGCTGTAAATGTCCAGCAAAGGTTGATAAACCGCTCCAAATGCAAGAGGAAAGTTCTTCTCAAATAGCTTTTACCAAGAATTGCTACTTTGGAGCACAGACTCCCACATGGGTGCTTCTTTTATTCAAGGGTCAGTCGTTATTTGTTCTCTTTATCTTCACGATTTTCCTTTCATATCATCTTCTTCATTCTCATTATTAAAATTCTCATTCATCATTACCATTTAGACTGTAACTCCATGCTCGGATGGCTCTCGAGTCTTGTATTTAGTGAAATTCATTTTAAAAAATACACAGTGCGATAAAAGAAATACCAATTCCTTTAAAATAAAAAAAATTGTTTTAAGAACATGACTGGTTTTGGCCGTGGAAAACAACATTGTTGCACCAGTCGCCGAGGAATTACAAATGCAAAGCATGGCTACTGAATTAAATCCCGTCTTAATTAGATAATTAGCAATGTATTCGCTAAATAAGGAAAACGAACGGCAGCGGGGTGACCATCTCTCCAAGCAGTACAGCACTTTCAAAAGGAAGTCTCAAGTTAATCCATGGCGTGTAAATGCTAAGAGGGCTGGACTAAGTTTGACCTCTGCCACCACACGCACGTGGAAAAGCCCCAACCCACACAACCTCGCGCTTTAAACAAGGTCTTTAATTCGATTCCGTTTGATAACAAGTCCTAATTAGATAGCCTACAATTATGGCATCCTAGTATTGATTAGAGAAAGCATCTCCGTCATCATGCAAAACCTTGAAT